>CM056581.1:63260000-63605000 GCA_029721435.1 Gymnothorax reevesii
AAGGCGATGTAACACTGAGGTGAAAAGGCCCCTGTGCCAACTTTTTAGCAATGTGTTGCTGCCTTTAAATTCTAAGTTAATGATTATTTGCAAAAAAACAAAAAGTTTCTCAGTTTGAACATTAAACATCTTGTCCTTGCAGTGTATTCAATTGAATACAAGTTGAAAAGGATTTGCAAATCATTGTATTCTGTTTTCATCTACGATTTACATAACGTGCCAACTTCACTGGTCTTGGGTTTTGTATTCATCTTATTCTATCTAATCTAATCTTTACTTGATTTTTGTCATATTTTACACAGAGGGCTAAGATAACCGAAGTCAAATTCCTTGCTTGTGTGCACAAATTTGGCCAATAAAGCGAATTCTGACGAAATAATGAAGACTTTTCAAGCGCAGATGTGAAAAAGCAAGGACCATGTGTTAGTATTGGATATGCACTGATCTCCCAGCTGCAACTGGAATGTTTTTCAAATGCACTGCATTCCCAACAGAAACACACAGGTCTCTGTACACACTCTGTAGACACAGTCTCACCTGCAACTCAGCCGCCTCCCATTCTAGCCACTGATTGGTCAGACTGCTGGAATCCCGCTCGCTGAGCTCAAAAAAGAACCTGTAACCAAAGAGACAGAGGGAGGACAGTAAAGCAGACATGATAGTGCATCATGAACATAGAAATGTGAGTCAGTGAGTGAGGGAATGGGTTTCTGCACATAACACCAACGTCAAAAAAGGCACTCCAGTCTCTCTTAAAAAAAATAAAAATTTAGTGTAAGGCAGTGGTAACCAACACTGAATCTTCTAGAAAGATTTTACTCAAACCCTTAGAAAATTCAACTCCTCTAATGACCAGAGATCTTGTCGAGCTGCTAATAACTGAAATAGAATCCAACAAGAGGGCACAGCTCCAGGAACAGGGTTGGGTAACACTCTTCTAATACACATTTTATCCACAGAAAAATTATGGTCCAGAGACAAATGAAAATAAATATAAAATGTGAACAGTCAAGCACTATGAATAATAAAACCTGGCCTATAAATTGATTTTTGCAAATATATTTGAATATTAAAATGACACATTGGGATTATGGAAATGATTTCCTGAAGTGACTGCAAAGACAGATGACCTATTGCATTTCAGTTGCTCATGTCTGAAAACTCATGTCTATTATATTGGTTTACATGGTCTCTGGTTTCTGTTTCTACCTTGAGAGGACAGTTCATATTCTGCCTTTGCGGAATGCATCATTTCTGTTTTTTGATGGAGCGAGACAACATTTCTTGAGCCATAGAGGATATCTTATGCATTCATGCATATTTTTATGCCCAAGTCCAGTTAGGCTTGGAGCAGCTGGTCTCGAGTATTCAGGCGTTTAGATGAAAGGATAGAGACTGAGCTCAAAGTCCTTGCACGCTTGCACTCGATAAAAGAGTTATGGATCCAGAGGCAGTAATTATACCACATTGAAGGAGGAGACCGCACGTTGGCAAAGTATATTTCAGCAGAAAGTAGAATTCTTGAAGTGTCTAAAACGCATATTTTGATTTGATAATAATCCAGTGCGACGCATTTTTAAACCAGCGAGTCTTCAACTTGGCTTCAATATCAGGGGGCAGATATTTTTACTTAGGGAATTTTCTGATTTTGAATTTGATCTTCGGAAACCTCACCTTTAAAAAACGCTTAATAATCTAAACCTCTCGCAGTTTTCATCTCCTGATTAGCCACAGTTGCTCAGACTAATTGGTAAAAACCAACGAGAGTCTAATTTATTTTCAATAGCATTGTTATGTATTGCACCACAAAATTATGAGGCATCTTCATCTGCGCATAAATGATGAGGTAAGATATCAATATGTCTTCGTAATTTCAGCGCTTTTGTTGCTTGTTAAGCAGGACAGATTTGCGTAAATTAGTTTGCGAGGCTGAGAGTATCAGATCTTTATTCTGAATGTTGTCATGGCTAAAGGGCACTGTAAGGCAAGTTGCACAGCTGTGTGACAATCCCAAGGACGGCAAAAATAAATGCTGCAAAGTCAGCAAAAGCTTTGAATTTACAATGCTGTACAAATTATATTAATGTAGGCAATGGGAATTCACCTTTTCATCATTTCAAATTATTGGTCATGTATTGGTCTTGGTCGCTCAGTCGTTAAATTGTTAATCATGATTGTTAATCAGGCCAGCTAAAAGCTGCCGTTGGTAACTTTGAGGAGAGAGATGACTTGGCATAAAAATTAAAAAAAAAAATGCAACTTTCAGATCCCTCCCCCTCCCCTCTCCACTGCACTCCTGCCCCAAGACCCTCCCCCAGAAGGCTGCCGTGCACGCGAAGGCACGCAAGCCGTTATGCATGCCACTGTGGAGAGATTTTGCACTTCACATTATGAAAAAAAGGCTAAGCTGCCGAGGGTAGACATTACTGTTGCGAACAGTCAATATTGCTGGCCAACAAACGAGTAGAAATAAATCATGTCGACATGAAAAGTAATCTACAGCAGTATGTATTCAATAAAAACCCAGCACACGCTTATTTCAGAATGTTACCTGTTTTTTTGAGCACAGAAACTGTCCTGAATCCTGCTGAATGGCCAGTAAACCATGTATGACAACATTTAGCTGTGAGAGCACAGAGACGTTACACAAATTTATGAGGACAACAACACAACTGAAAAGACTGACAGGTCACTTCATAAAGAGATTTTCTGCTGCTTTCTAATAAAACGACGCCAGTAACGTTACCCCTAGCATCGGAAACAAGCAAACGTTAGCTCGACTGCAACATCACAGTAACATCACATGCACTACGGAGTACTGCAACTATTACAAGATGCTGGCTATACGAACCCCGACTGTGCATGTAAGCGACGTCCACTCGAAAATGAGCGAAAATGAATTGATGCCGGTTAGGGCTGGGGTTAGTACCAGCTCTACATGTGAGCAACGTCAACTCGCATATTTGCAGAGCAATGCAGAGCAAATATGAACCAACAAATAAAGCAGGGGTTGACCTGTCATGCAGAAAAGTCGCTAACTCTGCGACGGTTTTTAATCCTTTCAGATCACAGAGTTCCCTCCACCTCTGAAAAGCCACTCCGATGTTCACTCTGGTTTTATCCCGGACCCAATTCTTTCTTTTGTGCTTTTTTTCCTTCTGGCTTCCTCTTCTTACTTGTCTTAGCCGTGTGTGCTGTTGTCGGTAACGGAGGCATCTGTATTTTTTTCCCTCGCCGATGGCTGTTGTTGAAGCCATTAGTTTCTCTCAGATCCTGAACCCTCTCTCGGAGATTTGAACTTGACTGAGCACTGGCGTGAACTGAGGAGGAAGGGGGAGGAGGCTGTCCGCAGCACGCGCATGTGCACTGTTTGACGGCTGTCAGACACCATCCTGGCTCTAATTGGTTCTTTTTGGTCGGTCTGAATGATTCTTTTCAATTGCAGAAGGAGCAGTAGGTGGGTTTAAAGGAGCCTTTTAATGCCCCCGCCCTCCAAAGAGAAAAGGGGGCATTCCTTCCTTCCTTCCTTCCTTCTGTAAACTTTTCTTTTCCATGGGATAACTATAGAATCCCTTGTCAGACTGATGCAATTTCTTAATGGCGTATTGAGAGTGGCTAGAGGAAGGTTCCTTTCGAAAACCAGCGTCGTGCGACATCTAATATGTCCGCCATAGATCAACATACAGGCGGGGGCATATGCCACGCTCTGCGTTGCTCGTCTTAATTACAGAGTACTAGTTTTATGTAATACTGTCGATACACAGTGACAGTTTTAGCAAAAATGACAAAAAGTTGCTTTTATAAGACTTACCAACTGCAGCTTTAATAAAAACAGCTTGCTGGCAGCCAAGCCGTAAAGATTGAAGCTTACTGAAGGCCCTTTGAACTTCTCCATGGCCCGGATGAAAGGAAAGAGAACAACTGACGACACAAAAGAGAATAACTGACGCACAAGCACCGCGGCACTGGTGTTTGATTGGATAATGAGTTCAAAATCCACAGTCACCCACTATATAGGGCACTGTGTAGTGAATGTTCTACATTGAGAACAATAGAGAGAGCGAGCGGGCAAGTGTGCATCCCAAACGCAACCTTATATTCCCCAAGTAAAAATGTCTGCCCCCTGATATTGACGCCAATTTGAAGACTTGCCAGTTTAAAAATGCGTCGCACTGGATCATTACCAAATTTAAATTTATAAAACTATGCGTTTTAGACACTTCTAGAATTCCGCTTTCCGCTGAAATATACTTTGCCGAGGTGCGGTCTCCTCCTTTAATGAACACAGATGCTTTAATCTGCTAATTTGTACATCTTCTGAAAATGAGCTCAAATCAGCAGAATTAGCAGTGTGCTCTCGAGACAGAAAAATTAAGAGCTGCCATATCCATTGATCCATCTATTAACGAGCTGCTTCTTCCTCACTCTGGTCATGAGGGAGCTGGAGCCTATCCCAGCTGACAGTGGGCAAAAGGCAGGGACCAACCCTGTAGAGCTAAGCAATCCATCATAGGAGCTGCCATTTGCACAGACCCAGTTATTTGTGTCTTTTGGTTTTCCAGAGGAAAGCTAGATCTCCACATACACACGCCACTGTGATTATACTGCAATTGTTAGTAATGCTCTGCATTGTGTATTGTGTAACCCCAATTCCGAAATAGTTGGGACAAAGTGTAAATGGTGAATAAAATCAAAACGCAATGACTTTCAAATCACACCAGCCAGTATTCTATTCGCAATAGAACAGAGATAACATGGCAAATGTTGAAACTGAGAAATTTTACAATTTTACCCACAAAATGAGCTCATTTCAAATTTGATGGCTGCTACAGGTCTCAAGAAAGTTGAGGGGCCTGTTTACCATGGTGTAACATCCCCTCTTCTTTAACACAGAGTGGAAGCGTCTGGGCATTGAGGAGACAAGTTTCTTGAGTTTAACCATTGGAATTTGATCCCACTCTTGTTTAATTCAGGCTTCCAGCTGCTGGAGAGTTTTGATTCACCTATGACGGACTTTTCGTTTAATTATGCGCCAAATGTTCTCAATCGGTGAAAGATCAGGACTGTATGCAGGCCAGTTCAGCACACAGACTCTTCTACTACGAAGCCACGCTGTTGTAATAGCTGCAGTATTTAATTTTGCATTGTCCTGCTGAAATACACAAGGCCTTCCCTGGAATAGATGTCATCTGGAAGGGAGCTTATGTTGCTCTAAAACCTTTATATATGCATCTTTCAGCATTCATGGTGCTTTTTAAAACATGCAAGTATCCCCCACCATATGCACTAATGCATCCCCTTACCATAAGAGATGCCGGCTCTTGAACTGAACGCTGATAACAGGAGAGGTGGTCTTTCTCCTCTTTAGCCAAGAGGACACAACGCCCATTATTTCCAAAAAGAATGTCAAATTTGCACTCATCAGGATACTTTGCCACTTTGCTACAGTCCATTTTAAATGAGCCTTGGCCCACAGAATACAGTGGCACTTCTGGATCATGCTCAACAATAGTTCCTTTTTGCATGATAGAGTTTTATATGGTATCTGTGGATGGCGCAGCAGACTGTATTTACAGACAATGGTTTCTTGAAGTATTCCTGGACCCATTTATTAATGTCAATGACAGAATCACGCCGGTGAGTGATGCAGTGGCATCTGAGGGCCCAAAGATCACAGGCATCCAGTAAAGGCCTTTGGCCTTGTCCCTTATCTTTGTTCTATTGTAAATAACATTGGCTCATGTGATCTGAAAGTCATTGCATTTTGATTTAATTCACAATTTACACTTCATCCCAACAATTTCGGAATTGGGGTAGTATTTTACGCAAGTCTTGTGCACTAGGACCACACATTCTTTTTAACTTTTGCGTCCCTTGTAATATTCTGTTGCAGTGCAGACCTCGAGGAACAAATGTATGTTCTCTGTACGCTAGTCCAGTGCACAATAGTTAATGAAAGTAAAGATTGAGTGGAGTGGCGTTTAAGTTTAAGTAAACCAGTTCAGACACGGACCTGGATACCTTGTGCCTCTCCTTGGACCAGAGAGAATCGTGGGCAGTTCACAAACCTCTTTATGGGAGGAGTGACAACATCCTGTCAATCACAAAATAGTATGACCCAATCAAATGACGTTTTTCTCCATTAGCACAACACTACCACTGGTAATTTTCAAAAAAAACATACAGCCAAAAAACTGGCTCACCGACTGCTTTGTGTAGTGAATGCCCGTTCCTTTAACGAAGTTCAAAAGTGGCGTTTAACAGCTGAGCTAGCGCACTCCAAGCAGGGTGGGAGTACTCACCGGCAGATGGCGTTTGCGGAGAACAGGTGCTGTCCAGACGGCAGGGCCAGGACTGGGAGCGTCGGCCGGCTCAAATAGGGCACCACCCTCTCTGTATGACATCACAGAGAGGAGATCAGAAGCAGAACACCAACACAACCAACAAGACACACTACAGCAAAACACGCCTACTGCACGCGCACGCAACAATGCCATCACGAGCCGCCGCGTCGGGATAACTAACCCCGCGACCAGACGAGGGAGCCTTGTAGGGCATGAGCTGAAGTTGTGTTAGAGGGCCGAAGACCAGAAGATGGTTGAAATAAGACTCTTAAAATAAAGGCCCTTTCAATTGCTTACCTACACCTAATGAAGATTGAAACATTCTTCCAAGCCACTGATGAATGAGGGATTTAGTGCAATGACTTGATAAATGCCTATCTCATGGTTTATGGTATTACACAGAATACTCAGCAAAAAAAAAAATAAAGTTTTTTCTCGATTATTTTCTCTTGTTAAGAGAAAAGCCGTGGTGAGGGCAAAAGATGGTCACTCAAGATACTGAAATGACTCTGGACATTGTCTGACATTTTGATTTTATGGTCTGGACTTGGTGTGATTCTGGTCTTCCCTGTAGATACCCTGTTTTGGAGAAACAGAGTCATCTGATCAAATGTTTTGATGCATTTAGCGTCTTGGTTTAACCCCAATAATGCACGCCAACCTTGCAACTCAGTTTAGTTTTTACATTTTTTATACTCTGGTCAAACCCAAGTGTTCCTCAACTTTTTTTGTTCAGTATACTTTCACCATGTACCAATGTTGTGTACTGCTTTTGGATTTACAAAGTCATCTGATCAAATGTTTTGATGCATTTGGTGTCTTGGATTAACCCCAATAATGCATGCAACACTTGCGATTCATTTTAGTTTTTACATTTTCTACACTCGGGTCAGAACCAAGTGTTCCTTAACTTTTTTGTTCAATATACTTTCACCAAGTTCCATTGTTGTGAACTGGGCAGAAATCTGCTTTCCTCATAATATATTGTTACTGAATCTATCTATGGGGAAATTTAACTAAAATGTACATAATCTTTTTATCCCCCCCTTTCATATAAAACATGAGATCGGGGTTTACCGAGTAATTGCACCGAGCCCTCCAAAGGCATGTTACAGTGTTTATATAAAGGTGGGTCTCTAATCCACATCCAACCAATGCTCGCGGCAACAATATACCAGCTTATAGTGCTCATTGTGCAATTCCAGTTCTCCTGCATTTGGCCAGGCTGTACTAAAGAGCACGGTCTCATTGGCTGCAATTAATCCTTGTTTAAATCGGATCAGAAGGAAAAGCAGTAATCCGGATGGTGTGGGAAGTGGAGCTTTGAGGGGGGGAGGGTCCAATGGAAGTGGGAGGGGCCAGGTCAGGCTCCTGCACACTGTGCAAGTGCCAGATGGTGATGGTTCTGACCCGGAATTGGGACACAACAGCTGGGGGGGGGGGGGGGGGGGTGGGACTGCTGCATTGCACTGAACATCTTTCAACCGGAAAGACCACTCATGTCAACCACCGAGTTCTAATTCTACATAGGACTTAAGAGAACAGACAACTTTGATGCAAATTCTGTCAAAAAAGTAAATCAATAAATAAATGCACATTCAAGTGCAAATGTAGTTTTAAAAAAGCCTGACAAAATGAATCGAACACCAATTCAAGTTTAAAAAACATTTATAATATGATGCTATATTTGCATTGATTCAACTCCACGCATAGGTTAGAATCAATTCTTGGGCTTAAAACCACCGCAACTTGTCGCGTGGAACAGTCAAGGTCACAGATAGCAACTGTCAAACAGGCAGGCAAGAAAAAAACGAAATATCTGACAGGCATGACCTTGGTGTAGCTAACAGGTTACATGTAAACTTGTGTCAACTCTTCTCTCAGTTTGCTTCCTTGCTCGTAGATGCCAGCGTGTAGCTGTCGGGTGTGGCGCAACTTTTTTCCAGTGCTTGCCAGGTCGGTAAAGCTATTTTTCAAACAGTTGCATAACGCTTGCCCGAAGAGGAATTTTACTTGCCTGGAAAAAAAAATCCTAACACAAATATAACACTATAACACATTAAAAAGCAACTTGCATATAAGTTCTTGGTGATTTGTGTGTTCTAAAATATTGCTTGTATACCAGCTTTCCTAGGGAACTGAACCTCTTATTTCAGTTTCTTCTCTACTTTTGTAAGCATGCATCTTGTTTTAAGACCATCAAACAATGCTTCATTATCTAAATCACGTACGTTTGGTGCATGTGGCATGTATATCTCTTGTCAGAATCCATACAGAGTAGCAAAAACAGAGTATAAAACATATTTCTGAAAAATACTAAGAAAACATTTTATCTTTCACAAGAAAGCGCAATCACATTTTTAAATGAAAGACTCATTGATAGCTCATGTACTACATGCTTATCATATGTAAATCACTACATTGTTGATCAACGTCATTCACTGAAACTTTTAAACAGTCCTAGTTAACTCACATCATGGTTTCAAACATACTTTCAGACTGTAAGTGGGTGTAACCCTCTTCATTTGTTTGCCTGTGCAGTAAAAACTGAATGAGCCAGGGCATTTCAGTGTGATTTTCTTTTAAGACTTAAAAATAATCTGACCCCAGCTCTCAGAAAAAGGTTGGCATAACAATGCCTGATAGCCTGCCCACTGACAGGATTATGGCTATATATCACCCATGTATTTTGTGTATATTTTGTGTACATTTGTATATACATGCTGTGGTGATACGCAATGGTCTATAAAGGCTTAAAATGCCGTTCCCTGGGGGTTGCCCAAATATATTTAGTTGATATTAAAAAGTCATTACAGCTGTATCCTTAACTAAAATTTTTAGGGGGTGGCGATTCTGCTGGAAATGGGCGTAGTCACCTATCACCATCCTCTTAATAAGTCTGACATAACGCATCATGTAATAATGCTTTTTCGGTCTCCAAAGACAGCAAAATCACCGGCAGTACACCGTACCCATGGCCGAACCAGTTGCCATGTTCACGAGGTCAAAATTTCTTTTTTGAAGTCGCACGATTTAAAATGCCGTCGGGAAGAAGCCTGAGGTTAGATTTCGCTAATTGCAGGTGCTCCGCCTTTCCCGAAATCTGCACCTGTGTATTTGTCCTAAATAACAATCAAGCAATTTCAGTAGCCTATAACGATGAAGATGTGATGGTGAAAAGCAGACAAACCTAACTGGGCTACAGTGTTAGAGTGAAAGAATGCCAATAATTAAAAAAAAATCTTCCTCTGAATTGCATCTCTCAGCATTTAAGGACATTATTAAAAAGTAATTTAAAACAGATTTGTGATAAGATCACCCTGGATTTTAAGCCTATGTAAAATACACAAGGTGGAAAACATTCTGAAAAGCGAATGAACCGCGAATGAGATGTAAATTATCACATTCACACGAAATGCGTGGCAATGGAAATCATGTTCATGCTGTGCTGTTCTATGGGCATTTATATTTCAAAATGCAGCAATCAAACACGCCGTCTTAATAAACAGCATTCATTCAACTTAGAGAGTGAATGCATCAACCATTTGAATTCTGATCAAGCAAGTAAACTGGAACTGGTTACTTTTCTTAGAGTAGCCTAATTGGTTAATAGGAGACGATTCTGTAGTCCTTTATTTGGCTCTGTGCAGCATGTCACCGAAAAATACTGATGTCAGGGTCAAGTTTTTTTCCGGAAGCATTTCATATGCCCTTTGATGTTTGACGCTTTTATTCAACCTGCGTCGGGTTTAATAAAGTAAAAGGGTGAGCTTGGATGTTCGCCCCATGGCAGCAGGTAGTGGTGCCTTAAAAAAGAATCGATTCAGAATCGTCCCAGCCCTACTTATCACGTGATGCTTTACGCCAAAGCTTAGCAAGAGGATGGTTTGAGACTCTTTCTCCTCACAGAATAGGTGGCCCGAGGCACTTACCCATTACTACTGTTCAGGTACACTTCCTTAATGAAAAAGTGTCAAATTCCATGAGAACTCTATTCTGTCTTAAAGGCCATCTAAAGTCGATTCTCAGACGGGAAATCACTTACTTTTGTTGACATGTTGCATTGTCACATGACCAATTTCATTTCTCAACCAATGTTTTGCGTACACGTGTAGATAATCCTTCTATTTCGGTTCGTTTGCGCAGGTAGCGGCTCGCTGATTGGCCGATAAACAAAAACAATGGGAATCGTCATAAGATGCCCTTTAAGATGGGGCCAAATATCTTGGATGCACAATTCAGTTTTTGTAATCCAGGTGGTGCTAGCTTCAGGCAATGAACATGCGCGCACATTTTTATTTATTTATTTTTTAGTAGAGATGGTACACTTTGGCCATGGTAGAGCCATGTAAGAGAGAAAACCATGGGCCAACAGTTCTGTTCAAAAATAAATGCTCTCCAACAGCTAACTACCCCTAAGAATGGGCGCGGCCCACGCAGCAGGGGAGGATTAATTAGAACAGGGTAATTTTTCTTTTCCAGGCATAGAACTTAAACTGTGAAATATGAGCAAATGTGGAGATGGTGAGTTTCCACCCCTGTGCTGATCCTAGAAAAATTGCCTCTTAAACTGAACTCTTTAACTGGTTCAGGTGACAAGACGAACAGAAGTTTTATTAATGAGCCCTTGGCCAACCGGCTTTAAAATGAGCAAACACCATTAAAGCAAACGGAAATCAAGTATCTCGACTGAGAGATCAAGTGCTGTTCAAATTCTACTCACATAAACATGTCGTTCAAGTTTTATTCTACACTCCTGACAAACGTAAACATGGTGAGTGTCTATTTGAGCAAATCACCAGATTGAGAATCGCTGAACACAGTACTAAGTGAGACATTAATAGACTCTAGGTTTCAATATGTACCAGTAAATATGATTCAGCATACGTCCAAGGTACCAGTCCACCCTATTAGCCTAAACTTCGAATCTATCCAGCTACTAAGATGACTGTTAACTCACCTTCGTGATTAACATAACTGATGTCACATTTCACGCCGGTGTGTTCAGCTGCTGCGAGCACCTTCAGACAATGCGGATTTCCTTCGCACACGAATAGTTTCATTTCGCAGTTGCCGGTCCCACTTTTATTTTACTTCAATTAAAGTCTAGCTAATGGCCAAACTGTGTACAGTTAGCAAACACACGGCATGTGCCACCAGCAATCCAACCAATGCTGAACGCTGATGCAACCACGACTCTAAAACGTGCAATGGCGAAGGCTGTAGTTTTTCTTATCGTGCGTCAGGGAAACTAGAATGGAATGCGGACTCTTATAGACTACACTTCCCACGAACACAATCCCGAAAACGATACACGGAAACAGTATGGCTAACGTCATTCATTCCAAATAATTCAATTGGTTAAACAACTAAGGTTTTATAATTTCGGCCAATCATAGCGCAAAGTTCTCCGTTCACGAAGGTCGTTTCGGCTGCATCCCTCGAAGGATACATTTTTAGGCTGTCCGTCATCGCAGGTTGTTACTTTCAAAGGGTGCGTCTCGAAGCGTAGGCTGCATCCTTTGAAGGCAGCATTTTTAGGGGTCGTCAAGTAGTTCCATCTGCCGAACTGACGTAACGTCATTCATCTCCCTTAAATGGCTTTGGTTTCAGGGAGTTGTCACTGGTTTGCCTGACCTTAACCTTAACTCTAACCCTTAACTCAAAACCTAACTCTAAATTTAACCTTGTCCCTTACCCTAAATATCAGTTTAGAGGATGGTAGTTAGTGATGACCCCTAAAAATGCAGCCTTCAAAGGATGCAGCCTGTGCTTTGAGATGCACCCACTGTAAAGGTGCTTGCAAATACAGTCAACAAATTGCAGCCCTCATCTCGCCTAGTATCAGGCGACATTGTCAGCTTGTTTACACTCTATTTCCATGTCGACGATTCCATTTGATATCTGGCGAGATGAAGGATGCACTTGCCAGCTATGTGCAAAAACGCCTTCACAATGGAACAGCCGGTAATCACGAGGCAGCCAGAAAATCCAGCCTTCGAAGGCTGCAGCCTACGCTTTTACATGCACCCTAAATGTCATTTTGGTAAATGGAAGTAAGCGAAGACCCCCAAAAAATGCGATCGTCAAAGGATGCAGCCTATGCTTTAAGACGCGCCAATTTAGAATACATCCGCTATCACATGATACTACGAATAGTGACGTACTCAGACGGCACCGCCTCCTCTGGTATCTGCAAGATCGCTTCTGCGGGAGGCTCTACGCGGGCAGAAGAATCGGCAGAGATAGACAGTTGTTGGGCTGTAATTGTTATCTTATGAAGTACACGGGCTGAGGAAAAAAAATCCCAGAGATAATTGGCATGATCGCGGTAAGCTGCAGTTTGCGCTATTGAGCATCCTTCTCAATTTTGATTTATTTCGTGCACTTTGTGTGGACCGCACATTTGATTTATTGGATGGGTGATTTGGTATAAGTTTCATTGCCACCTATTTCATTTGCCGTAGAAAGTGATTTCTTCGTCTCACTGGCTCGTAAAATCAGTCGAAATCTAATAATTCGGTATTTTTTTCTGTATCAAGTTTTGACTAACGGCTCTTAAGTGGAAGTTAATGAATTATAGATCTACTTTGGGTCAACCAATGCCAGGTTGATGCCCAAGAGATGACAATACTTTTAATTGGTCAATTTGTTCCCCAACTAGCCTAATTATCGAGGTCAAGATATTTTTTCTTTCTACTGAAGAGAGACAGAGAATCCGTTTATTCAAGAGTCTTTTGCTTGGTTGCATTTATACTCTGACAATCGTGGTTAATTGTCATGGTTACATAAAATTGGTCTAGTCTCACTGTGTCACAATTAATCGTTGAACTTGACACAATTGATTCAATGACTGCTCATCAAAATTGCCGAGAATGAATTCGCCGAATCGTTGAAACGATCATCATAGTTGACTTGGGAGCTGTGTGAGTGAAAAGTTAGAGTGTGATATAATGAAATGCTCGGTTGAATTTGAAGTCAGCAGAAGTTTTCCCTTTCTCTGTTGACAGCGACTTTCTGACGGTGCTGTTCTCGGAACATGTTTTCTATTTGAGCAGTACTTCATTGTTTGCATAGACTAATTTGCTTTCTTGTTGGCCTATTTGGCCCAGTTGGCCTGAGTTTGCACCTTCGGTATAGAGTGTACAGACTTCTGGCAACGTGACGTGCATTATAAGCAATAATAGCTACTGTACGGTTATTCTACACATTAGTTTATTTGTTTATCCGTGACAAATGATGATTTTCTCAGACATGTTAAAGGACAATGGGTTTGTCTACAGCCACCAGAATAACATTCAATTCACGCCTCGGAAAGTTTGCAGCGCTGATTTTGAAAAGTGAATTTTTGGTTTCACACTGATATACCTCAAAGGGGTCAGGTGCACGTTGTCAAGGGCCACGGTCTACTCCTGACCGCAGCTGAAGCACATGAGGACAAATCGAGTAGGTTTTAATTCAAGATTGCGGTGTTTTTGCTTTATCGGCTATGTCCACTGTATGACGAATTATTATATTGGCCTATTTTTTTTAATCGTGGGACGTTATATTAGTGTGCAGTTTAACTACTTTAGACAGTGATATATGCCGTGCTTTCTGTAGTTTATTGAATGGGTTTTTTTTCGCAGCGTCTAGAGATACGGTAGTTTAATAGGCCTAGGTACAGCTGTCGATTTGAAGGGATAAAGATGGGGGATTATGGATAAGGTTATGGGTCAGGGTTAGGTTAGGGAAGGGTTTGAAATCGGGACTGCCGTACCTCTCTACATTGAAATGCATTGGAAAACTGCCGCAGGCTACCCGAAGCAACTTTTTTTTTTGAGTGAACGCGTTGGGGACTTAAGGAAATAGATTCACTAACTCAGTGAAGTCTGAATTTTTGAGAGGTCACTAGTATACACCCTTTGAAACATTAGTAGCCAACTTTTTTTCTACACAACTGCTGTGTTAGTTGCGAACTATCTTTACCAAGATGAAAAATAAGCTTGAAAAATACGAATCGTATCGCTAAAACAAAAGACTATCTGGAATGCAAAGTGATGTGCCTGAAGAGTTTCCTTTGTTTCCTTGCAGTGACAGTAGTCTTCTTTGTAGTGGAGGGGGCGGCACCGCAGGCGTTGCATGAACGTTGATCAGAATGGAGCCTCAAAGCCGAGAGGAAATGCGTTTTGCGTCTTTGGGCCGAGTAATTGGGCTGCTGCTCTTTCGCTTTGAGAATGGCCTCTGTTTATTCATCTGACTGTTTCGCTGTTCTGCTAAGTCACGTGGAAGCCTATTTTCACGGGAGAGAGTGCCGGGGCACCTTTTAACCGTGCTTCACACTTGCTTATGTCTGACTTTACCGTGCGCGACATCATTTGTCCTTAAATTTTAGTCCTAAGTCCGGACCCAGATAATATGCCGGAGTTGCCCCAACATTGGCCCGACGTAGACATAGACGTCACACGCCAACAATGGATCAACGTCATTTTGGCCGCTGGGGACACGGTGGGCCAACAACATGTGTGTGTAAATGTTGGCTTATATCCAATTACCAACTTAAAACTAATTTCCTTTTAAATTCAGCCCATACACTTTTTATTTTATTTAACCAGGGAAGTCCCGTTGAGATTGAAATCTCTTTTTCAGGGGAGCCCTGGGGGCTGAGGTGGGGAGGTAGAGGGTAATTTGCACAATTAGATCAGGGGATGATTAGGTGGCAGCTCGAAAGAGCCAGGTTGGAACCTTTAGCCACCGGGGAACCCAGAACCCCCGTGTTCTATTCTTTTCTAAAAATAGAATTTTTAATGACCACGGCGAGTCAAGATCTCGGTTTAACGCCTCATCCGAAGGTCGGCATTCAGGCATATCCCACCCGAGGGAAAGATCTCAACTTACTGGCCCACCAACTGGGATTAGTCTCCCATCTAGGCACTAACCAGGCCCACACCTGCTTAGCTTCAGCCACGCAGCTGGAGCAGATATAATGGTGGCATGGCTGCTGACATCTCAAACTGTTGTAGGCCTAGGGTCATTTCTTAAGTTCGAAAATAAAGTCTGATATGGTTGTAGTCTGCAAGTAACAGTTATATTTATTTACACAACTATTAATAATCAAGTAATTACAATCAAATAATGACATACCTTAATTACAAGACCAATAATGATGACGATGATAAAAATAATATTAATATTAAAAATAGTAATAATAGCTAGCTAAATGGGGCCAACCTCAGATGACCAAAACCTCTCCTTCGAATAGCTGAACACCCGCTTGTTCTCCAACATGGGACCTCCCACTAAAAAACTCACTTTTATTTCATACTAACATATACAGTATGTGGTTTTCGGTGCACATTAGTTTTTTTTGTTTGTTTGTTTTTTTTTTTGTATGTTGTATATTGCTTGTTTTGTATTCATGTGTGTCTTGTTTCACTTTTCCAGTTAGGTTTCCTTGAGGGTCATGAAAGGCGCCTTTTAAATAAATATTAAATGTATTATTATTGTATGCCATGTTGTTCAGTTATAGAGATGAAATGACCTTAAGGCCAACCAACCTCAGTCATTCAACCAACCGCAGGTAGAATTCCAACGCTGAGCCAACACTGAAGCAACGTTAGTTGCCCAACCTATTTATTTGGTTGTTTGCCTTACATTGGTTCAGTGTTGGCCCAATGTTGGAATTCCAACTCTGACCCTGCCAACCATTGCCAAAGTTGGGCCAACGTCTGCTATGTTATGTGGGCAGTGACTAACTGAGATTATATACACTTCATATAATCCATTTATACAACCGGATAACGCTGAAGTAATGCGGGGTGAGTAGCAACGAAATAGGCTACGATGAATGTGGGCCACTTAGAAATCGGGCCCAATGGCTCAGTCCCTTGAACGTTTTGCTGCATTGCTCAATATCAGGTGATATTCCACTGCTAGCCATGGTATCGCTCTCAGTGCAAGGTTCTTGGTCAAATGGGCATGGGCCACTAGATGTCGTCCAGTCGAACATTGCTGCTCAGTCTTGCTGTGGTTTCACATTTCATCAGGCACTGGATCAGTACTCCAGCCCGGCTAGTTAACATCAGTGTCACACTCTGTAAGTGGGCTGTTGTTTGGGTTAATTTGAATGGAGTAGACATCTCGTCTTGCTATTCAATAGAGTGAATGAATATATTTACCGAAGCCTCATAGTGGCCCTCATTTATCAAACTTGCGTAGGATCTGGTGTAGATTCTGGTGTAAATATCTTTGTTCGCCAGGTGTCGCGTCTGATTTACTAAAAGTGTGTTTGTCGCTGATTTCTGTGTAGAACTGCCGTGGCGTTGATAAATCTGGCAGCAGAAACCATCGTAGTTTACATGACATGACCCTAAAAATTCATGCTCCGGGAGGCATAGTCCTGCCCATGGACTCTCGAAAGATGGCAAAGAAGAAAGAACTGAACTGAGGAGGAAATATCGTCGGCCTGCTGATGAACCTCGTATCTACAATTTCATGAGAAATAAAAACTTGTATGTCCACGATAATAGCATAAACATTGCAAAATACAAAATTTCATTGATTGGATATATTCTTGGAGGAAAAATAGTCATCCTACCCAAACACAGCTCAACTGCATTCTTACATGCAAAATTTAACTTTTTTTTTCCTTTGTTCTCCTGTAAAGTTTATCATTTTGAAGATACAAGGTTTTATCAGCAGGCCGACGATAGAAGGAGAAAAACAAAATTATTGTATTTGGAAGTCTTAAGAGTGGCATAAAGGGAGCCCAGTAGGCTGCTGTTTGGAAAACTATTGCTGCTGCAGTAGTAAACACCGTTGGGGTGGAAAACCGGAGTGCAGCAGAGGTTTTATTTAATTCATTAATAAATCGAAGTGACTATTCACTCTTAATTTTTGTGCTTGGACGCACTGCAAAATTTTTGTTAGACGAACTTATTGTTGTGGCCAAGACGCACATTTCTCCATTGCCCACACTTATTCCAAAGCTAAAATTTTTTCTTGGCCAAACTTATTTTAAGCGGTAGGCTACTTTCTACGCGGCACTGGAATGGTCATCAACTTGCGCACTTACAAGTGTGGTCAAGAAAAAAATTTAGCATTGGTCACATGTAAAAGTGCGAATAACATCGGCCTTAATAAATTCAATTTATAGATCCACGATATTTCATGTTATATTGCCTACATAATTGACAATCCAAATGCTTTATATGTGAGTTAAAAAAGTGGTCCGATTTTAAGATCGCCTCCCAAAAATGGGTTGCAACAGCACACGGACCGATGGAGGTCAACCAGACTCGAACCTCCAGCTGTCACAGCACTGATAGGCTCCCCCTCCACCGTAGGAATGCGAGCCGGTGGGGACATGGGTGAGTCCCCCCTGCCTCGATCGGAGCACCATGAGGGTAATTGGTAAAATACAGTCTGCAGAGATCACTCTTCATTGTACTTTTATCAGTGTTACTCCATGAAATTTTATTGGGTGCCACATAAAACGAGCAGCCACTCGTCAATTTCCCAGGGGAGATCTATGTGCCGAAAGTTCCTCTCACTTCGGACAGAAGCTTATTCCTCTAACAATGGAAGATCCGCCATTGTCAAAATGTGATCACGGTCGAAGTGTCCGCAGGCATCTATATATTGAGCAACAAAAGAAACGCAAGCTAGCTAGTTAATTAATGTAGGCTACTCTTATGGTTACTCAGTCGAAGGGACCGCAAAATAAAGTTTGATGAAACGAGTGTAAATGTGCACCTGCTAGTAATAAATTTGATTTTCTTACATGCAAACTTATTTTCCAGTCTGCCTTTAATTAGGCTAACTTTCGTTTCTTTTGTTGTTCAGTATATATCTGACTGGATGAGCATCTGATGAGCATCTGACATACACTGCACATCTGCTAAGCTGCACATTGCGCTTAATCAAATTGATTGTAATTGTCTGCCGTCTGGCCTGACAAGCAGGTTGTTTCCAGGTTACTGTATCTGTAGTAGTTTCTGAATAAAGCTGTCCCCTTTATCACGGACGGACGGACGGACGGAGGTCAAACCTATGTCCCCCTCTTACTTCGTGTTGGCGGGGGATAATAGCGAGAAACTCGTAAAATACAATTACAACCATATTTGTTAAATATAATTCAAAGAATAAGAGAACACTTAAAATTTATCTGGTAGTGTCACACATTAGAAAAATTCAAGAAAATCATCTGTAGGCTTTTAATTCAATACTCTTATTTAAATCAAAACAGACTTTAATTTTTCTTTTATTATTTTTTGTATTAAACTTGATGCACTCAAAGAGGCTTTAAAAAGACTGAGCCTTTTTTTGATCGGTAGTCTGTTGGCCGGTTAATTGTGGGCTCGCTCTGCGACCATACTTTTTATTTTCACATTATTCTCCTCACCTTTCAAATGTGAGAGCACAATTGGACTATTATTGCACATTCCATAATGAACAGTTGTGTGTTCTTATATTTTGTTGTATTAAACTTGATGCCCTCCATGAGACTATAAATAGACAGTGCCTTTTTATGTGTTGGGCGTGGTGATGCGTCAGCTAGGTCGGGAAGTAGAAGGTGGTGCACGGCCTAAAAAGGTTGGGAACCGCTGTTCTAGACTATATGGGACCATTATTTACAAAAATGAATGACATGATATATCGAAGGAGACTTGAAACTTGCTACAGCTACCATAAAATGTAAAAAATCATTATTTAAATGAAAAATCAGATGGGAAAGTAGGGTCATTTTCTCATAGTCTTCTATAGCATTGAATTTCTTTCTGCAACCACCAACGTCGCCATCTGTTGGCCATTAAAAAGAATTCCATTTTATGGCACTTCCGCAAGGGCTTCATTTTTCAGACCAGGGTGCTGTGTCCATCTTTTTATACAGTCTATGCTTGTCACGGAGTGTGTGCTAATGGGCTCTGTCATTACATCTCCAGGGAGCTCCAAATCAATGTGGGGGAATGCAGTTCATATAGGGGTTTTTTTCCATTTAAAGTTCGAGTAGTTAAAACGTTGCAAACGTTTTTGAAACATCGGTCAGTGGTGAGGATGTTCTGGTTGCTGGGATCGATTACTGAAAATGAAGCCGTATTCTGGGTCTGTCCACTATTAGAGAATTTTTGTTGCGTGGCTCTTTCTTGCAAACACACCTGCTCAAGCAAACACACACACATACATTTAAAGATGTGTAAAGAGTATTTTGTATTGGCTCAACGGAAACCGCACATTTCATATCCAGAGCAAAATTCTACTGGGGCTGTCTTCAAAGGGGTTTTTTACAAAGAGGTTTTGATCCATGCTTGGTACAAAAACCTCCCTGGCTTGAAAGGCTCCCATTGTGAGAAAATAAAGGCACAGATTAGTATTTGGTTGGACATGTTGTACCAGGCTTTAGAATAGGAATTATCTTGGTACAGGTCCGTACTTGGTACACTCAATCAAATTCCTACACTGCGAGCTTTTCTCTTAGACTAGCTGCAATTTTTTTTTTAAAATGTTCGCTCATTTTTCTGCCATATTCACATGAAGGCTCCCTGAATGGGTTTTTGTAAACTTAAGCTATTAATCTCTATTTGTTTAGGAAGAGTTGATATTCTTTGGCGTATGGTAATGTCATTGTGTTCTGATGAGGTGTTCATCTTTGGCCCATTTCATGGTATTTGTTTTGTGTCGGACAGGACTTTGCAGGTTTTTTTTCCACCAAAGTCATTACTCTGGGGAATGATAAATAAGTTTGAACTGGTCATAAGCAAGAGTCATTGGACCACTTTATGTGGTAAAAAACTGAAGTCTTTCGATTTCATTTTTGCAGTTCAAAATGAAGCCAGAAAGTTCTTGTCGGACAGGACAAAAAGTGAAGTGGTTTTTTTGCCATGTTGAAAAACTGCAAAGTTCTGTCCAACCACATGGAATTCATAGAATTTAGCCAAGCACTTGTGTTCCCTGATAGCTAGGTTTCAGAGGAAATTTTGGTTTCTTTTCTCAAAGTATAGCTGAGGGGGGGTCAAAAGTTCCCGCTTGGTCAGCGTGGCGAACGGGACACTTTTTCACTTGGGACCAAATTGACAGAAGATGCACATGATTATTATAAAATGCTTTTTTCTTTCCCTGTCCTCCTTTTTGGCTGCCTGGTACTTCTCACTGTCATTCTTGATTTTTTTTTTTCCCTTTTGGTGCAGCTTCTCTCAGCATTTAGGTGGCGTGGCTGTTGCTTCTCTCTGTACTTGCCTTATAGTGATGCATCATAGACCTATCAAATCTGGGGTGCAGGTTATAGTTCCAAGGAAGCTGACATGGTTTCTTTTGAGTCTTGCAAACTTAAACACACAGGAAGAAACACTTCAATTTAAAGCAATCAGCTCTTCCAAAGATGTTCCTCAATTTTGCTCAATGTCTTCCAATTTGGAAGTTTGGTATCAATTACATGTAGTTAACATGTCACCACTTACTTAACCCCTCACCAATTACTCCTACATATTTAATGACAGGTGCTAATTGGGTAGTCATCTCTCTAATTACTGGCAATTAAGCAATCAGCCAGTGGTTTCTGAACTCAAAGAACAGAACAGCCATTTAAAAGCCTTAGTAGCAGTGGAAGTTGCAATATCAACTCTGGAATTAGCCATTTGGTCCAGAAAACTAGAGTCCTGCCTGACACTGTTTTTTGTCCTGTCCGACACGCATTTGTGTCTGACAGGACAAAAAAAGATTTTTAATTTCCCATGAGGTGTGTTCTATTTCTTTGAAAAGACCTTTCTCACATTTTTTTATTCCACATCAACAAAGAGAAAACCTATTCTTGACTTCATAATTCATTTACTTTGGAGATAAATTAAACTCTTTGCTCATGAATCGTGTCAGACACGTCATCCAACTCCTGTGAAGTGAAATTAACTGGGCTTTACACTTGAGAAAAAAAATTACTTGAAGGGTTATTTGCTTTGACTTGAAATTTGTCCTGTCAGCAAGAAAAAATTGTCAAAAATTAAATACAACAAGAGGGAGACAAGAAAAATGTGTCCTGTCCAACAAGCTGATTTTCATCATTTCGTAGTTAAATCCTAATTTACGTAATTAAGGGGTAAAAATTTTGGCCCAGATTTTTGTTTTCTAATCAGTTCAGAGGTACATCTAACACATCCAATTGGTATTTTGCTCAGATCCAAACATTCATATTTCTGATACTTCTTCACAAATACCATGAAATGGCCCCTTTCTGAGCATTATGTGCACATCCTGTTTGCTGTGCTTCGGTCTGCGTTCAAATGCGTGTTTCTCTTTTTTTCCACTGTCTCCATCCTGTTTCTGAAACACTGCTGAGAGTGCTGGCTGTGGTCACGGACTGCTTCACCAGCGCGAACGTTAGTACTTCTCACGCAGCAAAACAGGGCTTCGGGTTTAGGTTTCATTCTCCAACGTTTCACTGAAAGACACACAAAAATGAGAAATGGGGACTGTCGTGAATTTATACTGATGCAAACTTCAATGCCAAAGTGTGTGTGCTTTTGTCATTTTTGGAGGATTGCTAGTGTTCTCCAAGTGCCATGACCGAAGTCGGCTCTTTCAGGCGCTCGATCACTGATGTGTGATTATAATGTTCAGTGCTTCCTCTAGAATTCTTTTCAGGCCCAGTGGTACCCTCACAAAAAAACTGTGGGCTGTGGTGATCAGTTTGATGGCATCGCAGCCTATCAGCCATGTATATTTCCTTGAGCTCAATTTTTTTCTTTTTCAAACGGTAAAAAATAAAAAGTTGTCTTGGCTTCAAAGGTAAGGCAACGAGCTGTAAAGAATTTTTGATTTTGCTCCAGCATCAAGTCCCAGTGGTATCACAAACTATTTTAAATTTTTTTTTGAAAGAAATTAGAACTTGAAGTTTAGCCAACTCAAAAATGCTTTGCAACTGTTTGCCTTACTATTTCAAAGTTGTCAAGTTTTTTGTGCAATGTTAAGATGCACTTAAGATCAGAGGAGAAGAATGATAAAATGTACTCATTTTTTTTCTTCAGAAACAAGACAACACAAATATTAGCACATTGTTTCATTAATTTAAACAAACATAACTGCAGGATTAGATCAAATTAGGATTCTGTGTCTGATATAAGTATGTGAATTACTGTGGTCAGACCAGAAGCCATTTTGGCTCTGAGCCTGCATTGCTGTGTTTGCCTGTTTTTGTGTATCTGTTGGTTGCAAAGCTCACACTTCCTCTGGCTCATCAGCCTCTGTGTAAGGCCATGCCTCCAGCTCACAGGTCTACTAAATCCCAGAGTGCACTTTTGTTAATCATTCAATTATCATCCGCCTTTGTTCAATTATCAGCTGCACCTGTTCGCTGTTGTCTCTGAGTGGTAGCAGTGGCTATTTAAGGCTGAGCTTATCCCAGCCTCTCTGTGAAGTCTGTGTAACCTCATGCCTGTGTGAACTTGTAGTCTTGTTTCCTGTATTCACGATCCTAATAGGAATCTGTGATGTGCATTGTTCTTCAGCACTGTTGTGTTTTTAAGGAACATCCATTCCTGTTTTTGATTTCCTAATTTTTGTAGTCGTGTGCAACGTAAGGAATCTCCGTTCCATTTCTGTTTGGTATTACTACTTTTACGAAAACGTCAACCGAGTCCACCTTTGCACTTGAGTCCAGTCCTTCATGTCCTGTCAGCCGTGCAGCTGCTCTTGCACGACGGGCGAATCATTGCACTCTTGCCCAATTCCAATCCGCCCCCTAAAGACTCAAGCCCTGAACCCTCACTGACTTAATTGACGTCAGCTGTAAGAGACTGAGTCTGAGAGTCTGATAGGGCTCCAGATCCTATAAATTGGAATGAAACGGCGCTTATCCCCTTTCACGTTACCAAACTACACGCAGTCCTGACAATCAACGTTAATACTTAAATGGAAACTTTTTCTTTCTTGCTCCTCAAATTACCTTGATCGGACCGCTCTTTGGTCTATTTACCGTTTTTTTTTTTTTACATTTCCGGTATTCCGATGGCATCCCCCTTATTTGACTTCACAACGCTACAAACTGTGGGTAATTTCCTTACCCAAAGTCAGCATCGGTGCCGACTTACAGTAAGGGGGCAGTCTGGGATGGATTATGGGTCCTCTGGGGCCCTGGGCAAAGAGTTTGCGGAGTTCTATTTTACAACCCAAAACCAGTGAAGTTGGCACGTTATGTAAATCGTAGATAAAAACAGAATACAATGATTTGCAAATCCTTTTCAACTTATATTCAATTGAATTCACTGCAAAGACAAGATGTTTACTGTTCAAACTGAGAAACTTTTTATTTTTTATTTTTTTGCAAATTATCATTAACTTAGAATTTAAAGGCAGCAACACATTGGAAAAAGTTGGCACAGGGGCCTTTTTACCACTGTGTTACATCGCCTTTCCTTTTAATGACACTCAGTAAACGTTTGGGAACTGAGGAGACCAATTTTTGAAGCTTTTCAGGTGGAACTCTTTCCCATTCTTGCTTGATGTACAGCTTAAGTTGTTCAACAGTCCGGGGTCTCCGTTGTCGTATTTTACACTTCATAATGCGCCACACATTTTCAATGGGAGACAGGTCTGGACTATAGGCAGGCCAGTCTAGTACCGACACTCTTTTACTACGGAGCCATACTGTTGTAACACGTGCAGAATGTGGCTTGGCATTGTCTTGCTGAAATAAGCAGGGGCGTCCATGAAAAAGACGTTGCTTGGATAGCAACATATGTTGCTCCAAATACCTGTATGTACCTTTCAGCATTAATGGTGCCTTCACATATGTGTAAGTTGCCCATGCCTTGGGCACTCATACACTCCATACCATCACAGATGCTAGCTTTTGAACTTTGCGTCTATAACAGTCCGGATGGTTCTTTTCCTCTTTGGTCCGGAGGACACGACGTCCACAGTTTCCAAAAACAACTTGAAATGTGGACTCGTCAGACCACAGAACACTTTTCCACTTTGCATCAGTCCATCTTAGATGAGCTTGGGCCCAGCGAAGCCGGCGAAGTTTCTGGGTGCTGTTGATAAATGGCTTTCGCTTTGCATTGTAGAGTTTTAACTTGCACTTGCAGATGTTGCGACGAATTGTAGTTACTGACAGTGGTTTTCTAGTGTTTCTGAGCCCATGTGGTGATGTCATTTACACACTGATGTCGGATTTTGATGCAGTACCGCCTGAGGGATCGAAGGTCACGGGCATTCAATGATGGTTTTCGGCCTTGTCGCTTACATGCAGTGATTTCTCCAGATTCTCTGAACCTTTTTGCGATATTACGAACAGTAGATGATGAAATCCCTACATTTCTTGCAATAGCTCGTTGAGGAATGTTGTTTTTAAACTGTTCGACAATCAGGTCATGCATTTGTTTACTAAGTGGTGACCCTCGCCCCATCCTTGTTTGTGAATGACTGAGCATTTCGGGGAAGCTGCTTTTATACCCAATACTGGCATCCACCTGTTTCTAATAAGCCCGTTCACCTGTGGGATGTTCAAAATAAGTGTTTGATGAGCATTTTTCAATTCTGTCTTTTTTGCCACTTGTGCCAGCTTTTTTGAAACATGTTGCAGGCATCAAATTCCAAATGAGCTAATAATAGCAAAAAATTACAAAGTTTACCTGTTCGAACATTAAGTAACTTGTCTTTGCAGTGTATTCAATTGGATATAGGTTGAAAAGGATTTGCAAATCATTGTATTTTGTTTTTATTTACGATTTACACAACGTGCCAACTTCACTGGTTTTGGGTTTTGTATATAAGTTTCTTTCTACTTTTCCTTCTTGCTAAGTCATCCACTAATTCATCAGAATTAAGCTGTCTGACCACCTCTGATTCAATGGCCAGAAGTGACAGTGAGTTCAGGTGGTTTTGTCACATCCTAATCCTGAGTTCATTTTTAATACGTGTCAGTTTTGTAGAATGAATGCTTCATTCACAATTTGTAATAGGCACTGTCAAAAAAAGTCTAAGTGCTATGTAGACATTTGGAAAAGTTGATTGTAAACCCAAATCGATCATGGTTTCGAGCATTTTACTTGGGTATTTTTCTCTTTCTGATATGAATGATTTGAATTGTATCAGTTCATCTGCCAGGTTCATGTTCAAATCTGATGGATATGTTGCAGCGAGTGAGTTAGCCTTTAAAGTGTGCTCATTGTTGGACATTGTCGGGCATGAAAAGAACATTAAATAGCTCGGTTAAATGTGTGTATGCATTCAAACGGTGGTCAAGACAGGACACAAGTATGTCAATGACAACATGGAAAGGACGAGTTTCGGATCGAAACTTTCAATCAAATGCTACACCTGGCTCTGCACTTTCATTAGGCGTTCTTTTGCGCTTCTTTATGCGCTGGAGGTCATGCCTGTACTCTTGGGAGACAGTAGTGGTGACATTTAAAGCTGCACCTTCAAACACCTGAAAGTGATCTCTCTGTGCTGCCTCAAAGTCTCATAAAGACAAGAGAAGTTGTGTAGCTGTACATATGTCAATATCATGCCTCTGTAACTGCACGGTTTGTGGTTTGGAACCTCTGTAGTATCGTGTCCCAGATGTGTGCCTTGAAGGCCATCTCCAGCGTGTCTAATTTGCCACGGAGTGCAGAGGCTTCACTTCGAGTTTCCTGTTTCTCCTCCATATATTTACAAATAGCATTGAATGCCTCTCAGTTGTGCATAGTATTTCCAAAGAGCCTTAGTCGACTCAGCCCGTGCACTCCACCAAGTACCTGACAGTGATTTCAGAGTGAGTTTGACATCAGTGCCATGAAAAACTTTTCCCCACCTGTGTGTAGATGATGCACAAAATGTGCACATTGCCTTAACTTAGTCAAAAAACGTCCAGCTTCTGGGCTACTGTCAACAGCATTGACACCGACTAAATTCAATGAATGTGCTGCATAAGGGACATAACAAATCAATGGGTTTCTTTGTTTAAGATGAGCTTGGACTCCATTGTACTTTCCTGACATGTTACTGGCATTATCATATGACTGGCCCCAACAGTTAGATAAGTCTAGGCCCAGATTCTCCACCATGGCAACAACACACTCAGCCAAACTGTCCCCACTATGGTTTTCAATAGGCTCAAAAGCCAGAAAACGCTCAACTACATGTCTGTCATTATTGACAAACCTGAAAATAAAAGTGAGTTGGTCCACATGAGCAAGATCTGGAGTGGAGTCAACTATTACTGAGAAGTGGTTTGATTCTTTGATCTCATTAACAATTGCTTGCCATGTTCTCACCCCCATTAAATGGATAAATTCTTCACAGACTGTTGATAAGTAGGACACAGAGCCTTTCCACTTGCCTCCAAACCTTTGGAGGTGTTCAGGTAGGAATGGGTCAAATTTGGCCAAGAGTTCAATGATGCCCAAAAAATTACCATTGTGGGCTGATCCTAGTAGCTCATCATCTCCCCTGAAAGCGAGTCCCCTCTCCCCCAAAAACTGGATGACTGCAACAACTCTTTTCAAAACCTCCCACCAGTATTGTCTCTCGAAATCAATTTGTTTGACAATATCAGGATCAATTGTTGCTGTGCCTCTGTAGTGATTATGTAATCCTAGCATGCAAGCCCTATGCTCCACACTCCTCTCAGGCTTGCCAATCCGCTCTGAATGTTTCCAGTCAGAAAATCCATGAAAAAAAGTATTGTGCTTACTGGAAAACAGTTTGCAAGCGAAACAAGACACACAGCCAGTTGAAGGGGAGTAAAGTAGCCACTGCCTAGTCATAGTTTGCCCTTTTGGTAGAGAGCAATTGAGTAAAGCATTTGAAAAGCTCCTAATGGTACCCCCAATGCTTCAATCCCTGTCTGAGGCTGGGTATTTAGCACTTCTGTTTTGAAATGCAGCTACTGCCCTACTACTGGTCGGTAATGATACTGGGCCATAAAGCAGGGTTGTTGACCATTTTACACCTGGAGTTGGGGTCCTTGCCCTCCTCATTTGAAAGAAGTTTCTCAGGCGATTCAGCTAACTGTTCTGATTGTGGGTCTGATGCGCCTGCAACTTCCATTTCATAATCTTTCTGCTGCTGGTGGTCTGTGGGAGCCTGGCAGAGCTGGCATCCCTGCTCTGCACCTGACTGGGTCTGCAAGGGTTCATATTCATTGTCAGGTGACACAAAGTCAGTGGTGATTACATCTTCATCACTACAACTCTTGTCACTGCTATCATTAGCGATAATTGTCTCACTGATATCCAGCAGCTTATCAAAAAAGTTTGCGATCAAAGAAAAGTGTTTTAGGAAAAAGGCCTGCTTTGCCTCCTTAATCTTTTTGGCTTTTCTTTTTGAAGCACCACTTTTTTGTTTCGGATCCGTGTTATTGATGGCAAGTGTCTCTGAAGATGCTAATATATAAACTTGACTTGCAAATTCCTACTGAAAATACTTCCTTTGTTGTTTCTATGTTGTAAGAAACAAACACACAATAGTGAGGGTATGTATTAAAATAAGCTAGGTTATAACTATTAGCTACTATTATTAATGAATTATGTATAATATAATATTATTTATATAATAATTATTATGTATAATAATATAATATAATAAACAAAGAACAATACGATTTTTAAAAGGCTGCGAGTTACTAGTTAGCAACTGTAAATTAGACGAGCCTTTAAAAAGGCTTTGAACTGAACTGAAGGCTGTAAGGTTTAATCGTATTTCTACTAATATAATATAATAAGCCTTTGAAAAGACTTTTACCTTTTAAAAAAGGTTTTTAGTCTTTCAAAAATGTTATTAGGCTGTATAATATGCAATATAGTATGATATAATATAAAAAAATTAAATATTATAAAATAATATAATGCAATATAACGGGCAATGAGCCTTTACAAAGGCTGTTGATTGTTGATCTTGTGATAACGAAATCTAAGAAAGGCTGTATGAAGTACGGAGCAAGTTCTCAAGCTGAACTGTCTGTCTGAATGTGAGGAGTTTTGATACTGGCAGGAGGTTTTATATCTATATTGGATTTTCACTTGGATTTTCAAAAGTTCTTGCAACACCTGATTGGCTCATTCATGTCCGTATCAGTGGTCTAACAGAAATTGACTCATCAGAGTGAGATGAAGATTCATCTGGGGGTGTGGCAAAAAAAATAACACAGCTGCGCAGTTGGGAGTGAGTGAGAGCACATGCACGAAAATTGTTTCCCAAAATGTGTTTCCCCTACAGATATCACCAAAACCTCCACTGTAAAAAATATATGAAAAAACATGTACAAACTAGACTTATGCCGTTGGAGGCGACGGCTGGGGGTATATCCCCGAACGCCCCCAATCCTCCAATTCCCCAATCCTTGAATAGACCTTGAATAGACTTTCATTTGAACTTAATTTCAGGTCAATCGGTCAAATGGTTCTGAAGATATGGCCAAAATGGTAATTTTCCATCAGAAAGTGCCACCTTGTGGCAAAATATTGAACCATACAGGTATGATGTCATCATGTGACACATTGTGAGGTCATGACCTTGCAGTTGCTCATAGTTTCATGTCAATTGGAGAAATAGTTCCAAAGATATAGAAAAATGGTGAATTTTATGTGATAAAGCTCCACCTTGTGTCAAAATTTTGAACCAAACAGGTATAATGTCATCCTCGGACACATCCTCAGGTTATGACCTTTCATTTGCACTTGATTTGAGGTCAATCGGACAAAAATTTCCAGAGATATGATAAAAACAGTGATTTTTCCAGTTTTTGGCTCCTGTTGGGGAAATTGTAAATTGTCCAAAATCGAATCAGTTCTTCCTCTTTATGATACTTGCTTATGTGCAAAACTTGAAATTTGCAATTGAAATATTACTGAAGTTATCGCAGAACAGTGATTTTTTTAAGTTTTCGGCCCCTGGTGGCCAATCTAGAAATAATATATTGTCCAAAATCGAATCCGTTCTTTCTCTTAATGATACTTACTTATATGCAAAAGTTGGAATTTCTAATTGAAATATTACTGCAGTTATCGCGTTAACACTGAAATCAGTTTTTGGCCCCTGGTGGCCAATCTAGACATCATAAATTGTCCAAAATCGAATCAGTTCTTCCTCTTTATGGTACTTACTTATGTGCAAAATTTGGAATTCGTAATTGAAATATTACTGAGCGTTAACACGTAGTGCGGCAGCGGCGGCGGCCGGACCAAAAACATAATATCCCCCATAATATCCCCCGGAACGCCATTCGGCGTTTGGGGATATAAATACAAATACCCTCCACAACAGTACAGGTCTCTAAGATATTCAGACCCCCTTTTTCCTCACTTCATGCAAGTTGGATAGACAGTCTGAGTGTATGATAATATTTATGACATTTCATACACCTCGCATAAGTTTTAGAGTAATTTCCTTTTGTGCAGACCTGCCACCTTCTACATTAAGTCGTTGCTGTAGGAGCATTTGTTTGATGGCAGTTTCATCCTATCCATGTCTAATTCTACTATAACTGTAGTAGTTTGCTATTGGAGGCAGCCTCTGTGGGAATTTAGAGCAATGTAACAATTTTTCAACACTCTGAGTGAGAGAGTGGGGGAGGAGTAGCCACTATCTACTACCAAAAATGCATGCTGTCTTTGTGAGTTGCTGTTTCATCATCTGTCCCCAAACCAACATTGTGCTACTAGGTGAAATTCGCTTGCAGTTTTGTATGAAGAAGCACTGTTGCATTCGAGTTAGAGAGACCATTGGTGTCTTTACTTTGGGATTTTATAGGTGGGAACATGAAACTAATCAAATAGCTTGTTGTTTTCACAAGTGAAATCACACCCTTGGCCAAATTCACTCAATTTACTCAGTGTCTAAGATGGCAGCCATTAGACAATTTGTTAATTTTAACATAACTTCAAAATAATACATATTTAGCAACAATAGGTAAGGGCATTTATATCATGTTTGCAAACATTTGTTATCAAATATGGTTGCTTACCTCGCAGTTTTACAGTGTTTGCAACTATGTGTGTAAGTGTACAGTAGTTCAAGAGGTTCAAAGAGCCATGGTAAACGAAGAGACCAAGGCTCTAGTAGTGAGAGGGTTTCATGAGAGAACACAGAGCTTGTGTAATGCCTTTTAGGGAGTACTAAGACTAGCCATCATTAGTTAACAAGCTAGTTCTGGTATTGAGTGAAATAAAAATATTGATTATGAAATCAGAAAATATTCGAACCGGTCCAGTTTTACTCAACAATGCAGACTGATGATGCAGTTTGAATGTCATGTCATATAATTCACTATGCTCTGAAACAATGTGTTTAAAGAAACATCAGTTATTAACAACTTTCTCAAATGCATTTGCATATTTATTATTTGGAGTCTTGTCATTGACATCATGTTTGAGATCTGTGCTGGGGCACGGTTAGCAATCACACTACATGTGTAATTAAGTGTACTTGGGTACAGTATGGGCTGCCTTATGTGAGTAGGCCCTTAGTGAGGTCAGCAGCCCTTGTAGTCAAAGGATTGGGGGCCACTCATAGTCCATGAGGGCCCCCCCACTCACACAACTACGCCCATCCTTACCAAGGGCACAGGGTGGTGGTGCTTTCAGCGGGCCCCACGGCTAGCCAGCTGTGGAGCCCACTGAAAGCTTTCTCACCCAGGGCCCTTGGTTAGTCAGAGGCATAATCAGAGGGCTCTTCAAAAGAAGTCCCCCCTCCTCCCCAGGGCCCCCTGGTAGGGGCTCATAATCAGAGTGCCCTCTAAAAGTACGCCCCCTCCTCCCGAGGACCCCTGGTAGTCAGAAGTCAGAGGACCGCCACCCCTCATCCATTTTCATAAGGGGCCCTGGTAGTCAGAGGCCCTGCTGAAAGCACCCTCACCCAGGGCCCTTGGTAAGTCAGAGGCCCCTGCTAAGGGCCCTCATAATCAGAGGGCCCTCTAAAATCCCCCCCCCCCTCTGCCCTAGGACCCCTGGTAGGGGCTCATGATCAGAGGGCCCTCAAAAAGTACGCCCTCTCCTCCTGAGGACCCATGGAAGCCAGAGGACCGGCACCCCTAATCCATTTTCATAAGGGGCCCTGGTAATCAGAGGGCCTACTGAAAGCACCCCCCCCAAGGACCCTTGGTAGCCAAATGTCAGAGGGTCCCCCTTCCTCTGTAACAGGGTCAGGGGCCCTGGTAGTCAGAGGATCCTAGAGAATGGCGGCCCTCTGAAATAAAAATGAATTGTTGATAGGCATCGCTGTTTTGGTCTATAGGGCCCCCCCAGTGCCCCTAGACCTCAAGGGCCCCTGGGCGCCGGCCTTGCTGGCCCGGTCCGTAATCCGTCCCTGGGGGCAGTAAGGGCTCACGGACTCACTGACTTGATGATCTGACAACGGAACAGCCCTCACACACTCACGGACTTCCTGTGAACGTGCCTCTAAGTCAATGAGTCCATAAGGGGTCGTATTGGAATTGGGCCTCTGTCGCATACTCATCTCCCCTCTATTTTCTGTCCTTCACGCTCCCTCTGCAGTTTGATTTAGTGATAAGGTGTTTTGGGAGAAAAATGATGAAACTATTTGATTGGCTATGATCCGTTTCTTTTTCTTTTTTCCTTTTTTGGAGCACTGTGCACTACCACCGTAATATAAAGGTGGAGCATTACGGGGGACATTTAACTTTTCTGTTGGACAAAATACACTGTCTGCCCAAGGAAAATGTTGTCGCTTGGATTTAAATAAGCACATACTCGAGCCTATGACTGAATCAAAATTCCAGAGATGAATATGTTTCAGCTGGCAGTAATTCTTTTAATCCTAACTGATTTAGTTAGTAACTTCTCATTTCTTAAAAACGATCGGAAGACCTTTCTCATGGTCATTGAGGCTGGATTTACACTGCAAGACTTTTTGCCTAGATCGGATAGGCTCCATGGATCGGATTTTGAGGTCCATTCTGATTTGTTCAACGGTGTGTTTACATCTTGCTTTGAGCCTGAATGATACCTATTCCGTTTTGATTCCTTTTATTTACACCACTCACTACCTGGCCGTTGTCTTGGGCGATCCACATGCGCACAGTGGAGAAGGCTACCGAAAATAAAAGCAAATGTGCGTGCAGCGCAACAAAAGCATGCAGGCCTAGCAGTCATTGAAATGATCCGGAGCAGGTTAAGTTCAGGATAAGATCTTTGCTGGTATATAAGACCATCTACTGGCCAATCATTGTCTTGGAAAAATGACCTGCCCATTTCTTGAGAATGCCGTGGAGAAAGCGTGTGTTCCGTGACCAAAAATACTTTAAAAAATATGTTACTTAAGCTACTTTCACAATAAAGGGATAATTGCATTTTAAATACAGCCCTGTGTTTTAACATTTGGTGCGCTGAAACATACTATGTCCATATGCCGTGCTTTGTGAGCCGCTACCTCCACCACGGTCTGTGGAGACACCCCCTCCACACCCTCCGTTATGGGGTGACCCTTATTATAAGATAAGGCCAACTCCTCTGCAGGAGTGTACGCTTGTATAGGAGGACCCCCTCCTGTCTTTTTCTTGTCACATTTTTTTCTGTGACCTGCACACAAAGACTGCGTAAAAGGTGAAGCTTTGTGCATGTTGTAGTGTAGACTATTGTAGACTGTGTATGTATATTGTTTACATCATATATATATATAGCCTGAGAGATATTATAATAAACTTACTGACCGCTTTGAACTATGTTCTTGTATTTATTTTTCACTTGCTCCCAAGTCATTTTGGCTCCACTGGGATTGCAACTGAAATTTGGTTAAATTGTCAAAAAGAATAAAAGAAAATCGAAATAGGCGCTATGCTCCATAATGCGTTCCTATCTTGCAGAACTAGACAGCTAGCTAACAGTAGAATGATGGCACGTTTGGAAGTGCTGTTATCCTTTTATTATTCCATACTCTCAATCACTCTGTAAAAAGACCAATAATATCCAAGGTTCCAGTGTTAAAGCAAAAGCAGGTGGAGAGCTGGAAAACCGTGGCTTCCATGAAGTCTAAACTATTTAAAACTAACCAGAAACAAGTATTTGACACTAACGTGTCTTTGTCCCCCGCCACAAAATGTAAAATCGTGTCAAAATGAACAATTTCCGGGTTCGAGCCTCGGCGTACCCACTGGCAGGGGTCGGCAGCTTTTTCAGAGTAGCGCACAATTGGCTATCGCACTACAGGGTTACAAATTGGGAAGGGACTGCCGGATTTGGGTATTCGATAACAGCTTTGTTCGTTGCTCCAGCGCCTCCTGTTGGCCAGACGGGCGCTCGTCAGGAAGACTCCGGCTTGGTTCATGTCCTGGTATCCTCCGCCCTCGCTCTGAACTTGCGAAGATTCAACCAGCGAGTGTATAAGAATCAGTGGCTGACAGGCACGTGCTTCGGAGGAGAGCCGTGAACTGTCTTCACTATCCTGAGTTGGCAGCAAGGGGTCGCATACGAGCAAGCTTTGTACATAGTTCCCCAATTGGGCATTCCAAATTCGGGTGGGATTGGAGATGCCAAATTTAAAAAAAAAAAAAAAAAAAAAATGAACAATTTCTCGGTGTGACCTTGAGAATGGCGCGAAGGTCACCAAAATGGACTGGCGCTGGGGTATCACCCTAATACATGTTGACATAAGATTTGAAGAAAATCCGTGTATTCATTCTTGAGATATCTCGCTGACAACGCTATCAGTGTGAAAATCCTCAAACTCTCGGTGTGACCTTGAGAATGGCGCGAAGGTCACCAAAATCGACTGGCGCCGGGGTATCACACTAATACATGTTGACATAAGATTTTAAGTAAATTCGTCGGTTCGTTCTTGAGATATGTCGCTGACAAGGCTATAAGTGTGAAAATCCACAATCTCTCGGTGTGACCTTGAGAACGGCGCGAAGGTCACTAAAATCGACAGGCGCCGGGGTTTCTCAGTAATTCATGTTGACATAAAATTTGAAGTAAATCTGTCAATTAGTTCTTGAGATATCTCGCTGACAAGGCTATCAGCGTGAAAATCCACAGTCTCTCGGTGTGACCTTGAGAATGGCGCGAAGGTCACCGAAATCTACTGGCGCCGAGGTATCACCCCAATACATGTGGACATAAGATTTGAAGTAAATCCGTCGATTCGTTCTTGAGATATGTCGCTGACAAGGCTATCAGTGTGAAAATCCACAGTCTCTCGGTGTGACCATGAGAATGGCGCGAAATCGACTGGCGCCGGGGTATCAGACTAATACATGTTGACATCAAATTTGAAAAAATCCGTCAATTCGTTCTTGAGATATCTCGCTGACAAGGATTCGGGACGTACGTACGTACGGACGGATCTATGGACGTGGCGGGGAACAACTAGGCAGGAAGCGTGAATTGTGCAGAAGGTGCAGTACCATGTAAAATCCACAGGGTGGCGGTATTCAGCACACAAAATACGGAGTCATATTAAAATTAATGCTTGAATTCTAATAGAAAGCAGAACACTCTCCGCTTGGCATAGAACTATTATGCCACTATAAACTTTTTAACTAAACACAAAATACGCTTAATTTTCAAAGTCTTCTAGCTTTCTTCTGAAAGGAGAACGACGATCTCTGAGATGGGTCTCAGAAGTACTTTCACAGTTCCGTCTCTTACAATCTTCACTTCCACCTTCCGGATCCTCTTGTCTCCGCTCAGAAGAGTGTTGACAATCACATTGATGAAGCTGTCGGTGGTCATGGACTCTATGAGCTCGAAGTGGACAGCCCTGGTCGACATACGCGAGAATATCACTGCCCAGCGCTTACTGTCCGCACTTCCTCCTCTTGTCCTCCGAGTCATAATGGCCCATAGCCCTAAGACATCAAGGCCTACGTGGGTGAAGTGAGACTCTGGAGTGAGCCTGTCGGGAGGGAGGTCGGCCATCTTCTATTCTTGCAGATGCCGGCGTAGCTTGCGGCAGCTCACACACCAGACGCTTTCCTCCGATGATCTAATATCCTGCTGCTCTCACGGCACCCTCTGTTATGTGACGCCCCTGGTGTACTTCTTGCTCATGATAGTACCTCACCAGCAGTGTAGCGATGTGGTGAGTGCGTGGGATAATCGGAGGATGCTTCTCTTCCCTTGGCAGGTCCCGGGCGGATGATATGTGACCTCCGACTCGCAGCAGGTCGCTTTCATTGACCACTGGATTCAGCTTCTTGAGTGGACTCTGCTTGGGAAGTGCTTTGCCCTCTCTGAGGCATTCTAGTTCAGTTTCATAGGCATCATGTTGGACGGCACGGATGATGACACTCTCGTGGGACAGCTCGCTTGTGGTGAGTGCGTCTTTGAAAGAGCCCCACCTGTTGCACCCCGAGCTGGCTGGACTGCCTTTGAAGGACATGGCGACATGAATTAGCCTAGCTGTAGCTTTGCAGAGGTTCCTCCAGTTAGAGAATCTTTCGAACCGTTGTGAGCCCAGGTGAGCATCCAGCGCTCTTGTAGCCTGAACCGCAACCTCTGGCCGAATCTCGACGTCTGCTTCGGGTTCCACGAGGGTGAAGATATTAGGTTCTGGAGTCTCCTCTGTGTTCTCACGTGTGAGGATGCTGGGACCGGAGAGCCAACTGCTTTGCTGTAGCTCTGCTGCCGGCATGAACCTTGTAGCCGCGCAGGATTCAGGTCCGTAGGGTGTAGGACTACTGGTCTGGATGGGTGGATTGCCTGATGTGGGTCACCCTGTTGGATACATGGACGTAGAATTTCCTTGACGAATTATGGATGTAGCCATGCATCTACTTCTACTGTCTGTGAAGAACCTGACAGCGTCCACATCGATGTCCATCTCGTCTCTGATCAGCTCATACATCTGGACAGCTAGCATGGCCGCACAGAGTTTGAGGCGGGGGATGGTATGAGCAGGACAGGGGACCAGCCTGGACTTTCCCATGACAAAGCCCACATGTGATTTGCCGTCAGCAGTGATTGCCCTCAGGTAGGCGACGGCGCCTATGGCTACTATGGAGGCATCGAAGAAGATGCAGAGTTCTTGCCTCTGAGTTGAAGTCGGTAGCACAGGGATGTAACATCTATTTATCTGCAGGTCTTCCAGAGCTTTTAGTGAGTCTCTCCACATGTTCCACTGAGTCTCTTTCTCCGGGTCGAGTGGAGTGTCCCACCCCTGCTCCGTAGATAGTTGTCTCACTAATGCTTTCCCTTGCATTACAACAGGAGTGACAAACCCCAAGAGGTCGTATAGACCGTTGACTATGAACAAGATACCTCATCGTGTGTACGGCTTTTGTTCCTGAGACACTAAGAAGGTAAAGCTGTCCGTTTCCAAGTTCCAGGATAGGCCCAGGCTTCTCTGGAGGGGGAGAGGATTGACGCTGAGTTCCAGGTCTTTCAAGTCCTTGGAACGGTCTTGTTCAGGTAAGGCTTCCATCACCTGTTCGCTGTTTGATGCCACTTTATGCTGGTTCGACTCTTTGAGCATTTCTTTGGTTCTTGTGATGAGGTCTATCGCTTGTTCAGGTGTGGCGACAGAGGTCAGCCCGTCATCGACATAGAACTGGCGCTCCACAAATTGTCTTTCGTCAGAGCCGTATTCCGATTCACCTCTCTCTGCGGCTCACCTCGTGCAGTATATGGCGATAGCTGGGGATGGTGTATTCCCAAATACATGGACTTTCATCCGATACTCCACCACGTTCTTGGTTAAGTCGTTGTCCTCGTACCAGAGGTAGCGGAGGTAGTCTCTATGATCATTCCTGACCACAAAGCAGTAGAACATTTGCTGCACATCTGCTGTAACAGCAATTGGCTCTTTTCTGAATCTAAGGAGCACCCCTAGCAGCATGTTATTCAGATCAGGGCCGCTGAGGAGTACATTATTCAGGCTGGTGCCTTCACTTTCAGCGCTCGAGTCGATAACTACTCTTATCTGACCCGGCTTCTTCGGGTGATACACACCGAACGTGGGCAGGTATTAGTGTTCTTCACCTGGCTTCAGAGGTGGTGCGTGCTCGGCTTGGTCATTGTCCAGCATTCTCTGCAAGAACTTAGTGTAGTGACTTTTCATTTTTGACTTTTTCTGACTTTAGAGTCTTCCTGAGTGAAGCGAAATGATTCACCGCTTGTTTATGGTTGCTGGGAAGGAGACGTCGTGGTGACCGGAACGGCAGAGGTGCTACCCAACTGTGGTCATCATCCTGGTAGACCTGCTTGTTCATGATGGTCAGGAACGCTTTGTCGTCCATCGACAGCGCTGGTTTGTTGTCGTCTCTTGAGCTCTCAAAGATTGAGTGCCCCAGCCCAAGAGAGTGCAGTGAAGAAGGCGCAAGTAAACAGACCGTTCCCAAGTCCAAAATATTAATTTATGGACAAATGCGGGAAATAAATAAATAAATAACCTTTTGAGAATGAGTTAACCTGGCGGGGTGGGGGCTGAGGTTGTGTAAGCCCAGTGGCCCACCAGGCCTGTGTCATTGGGAAACAGTGATGTTCTTTGGTCCCCAAACTCGGTCCTGGGGACCCGCTGGTTATGGCCAGTTGCGGAACACGAACAGAGAATTGGGTTGCACAAAACTTCCGCTTAGAACAATTATTAGTCCTGACCTGTTCCTAATCGGGGAGAACAAGCCGCACCTGTTAACTGTGGAGTGCTTTCGGAGTGAACCTTCTGTTAATTATGAAAATGACTGAGAACAGGTCAGGACTAATAATTGTTTTAAACGGAAGTTTTGTGCTACCCAATTCTCTGTTCGTGTTCCGCAGCTGGACTGAATTTCGCCCATGATTTATTCGCTGTTAGATCGCATGCAGAGAAAAACCGCGTCTTCGGTTGCCAATTACGATAATTGGAAAATGCGTCAATAAATGAAAATGATTGAGAACTAGCCGACTAACTGCAGTCAGAAAGTGACGTGTCTCAGCACCCCCGCTGGCTACGCCACTGTTGGCAAGTACACATTCCAAAATAAAATGACCCCTTTGTTCTAAAAATGTATAGAGATTGGTAATCAACATGGTATATCGAAATGTATTTATGACCACAATGACGTTTCATGACACCTCCTAGAAATATCAAAACGAAGACATTTCAATGATAAACCTACCTGGTCCGCCATGTTGGATTTACTTCACTGGAGGCCGCCATTGGGTCATTGTTACCAGCATGGACCTATAAGGTGAAATATAAAACATCCTTGGTTACCAGGGCCTTTCAGCGCAAGCGGAACGAGGCACGGGCACCAGGCTGCTCGGGAAGACGCTAAAGACCACAGAGATATAAGAAAACTAGAGTGGACGACGTGTGGGCTGGACCAAAGCGGAAACGGCAGAATAGCTACGCCATCTTGTGTATGTATAAATGTCCAATGAGTTACATATAAACAGTATGCTAAACATGGGTGTTGATAACTTAGACTTGTTTTCCGTGTTCTTTTTTATATTTTCGTACTTAAAATGGACAAAAATGGAATTATAACCAAACAACAAAATTTATTTTAAAAAATAAATATTTTTTAAATTGGTGTATTCGATGTTTATTTAATCAGGAGACATTACAGAGAAATCTGAACTTCAGCTGTTGTCCCGTATGAGCGAGTTTACATTATTTTCGAGCACAGTTTAGGCCAGTTATACTGCATTTTCCATTTAACGTCTACATATACATACACTAGATGGCCGCGGCGTGCTGCCACGGAAACGACGGGATTGTTCACTCTAGTTTTTACCCCTCAGCCCTCAAGGCTGACGGGGTATTGCTATCCTTCGTGCGGTTGGGCGGGCGGGCGTCTCCAAAAACTTCGACATCGGGCTGAGGGGTATTCCGTGCATTCCACGCCTATTTTCTTATATCTCTGTGATAAAGACGGTGGCGGACATGGAACGGCAAATTTTAAGCATGCAGTTACAGTACTCGATCGCTAGATGGCACCCCCAGATCAGTTATTGATATTCACAAGCAAGCCGAGCTGGAAGGCTGGAAGCCTGGAACACGATCTGTTGAATCTAGGGAGGCATATCGAGGGCTGACTGCAATAAACAGTTATGTCCAGATGTTTTACATTGTACATAACTGTTTATTGCAGTCAGCCCTCGATATATTGTATGATTTTTTCATACAACAGAATGTCTATTCTGTTAAAATAACGTATATTTCAGAATTCAGATATTACTGAGTTAGTGAGTTTTACTTGTTCCTTATAAGGTGTAGAAAGGTTGAGCTCAGAAATGGGAACTGTTAGCTTTTCATTGCAGGGTGAATATTTTGACTGTTTAATCAATTTTCCTGTCTGTGTAGCTTCAATCTTGAATAATAAAGCCTTAAATAAGGTAATGCCTAAATAGCCAGATTTCTGCGCAAAGGGGTTAAGTGCATATATATTCCCTTCTTACTTCAGTCTCTCTGCTCATGGAACATGAAACAAGATTAATATAGATTAAAAATGAATGACATTCAAAAGCGATTAATCCACAGCAACCCTGTGATTAATCTGATTAAAAAATTTTTATCATTTGACAGCACTAGTATGAACGCATTGTTGCGCATAAAATCATTCAAAAGATGACTGTGGGCAAACAAGCCGGTACATGAGCCAGTAAAGGAGCTGTGTCACTATTACTGTGCATAATCAGAACTTCAAAAACTGTGCGCTTAACAAAGTGAATCTGCCTGACTGCAAGTAAAAATCTGATTCCTTCTTTGTTTTGCATTGTATTTATATATTTCAGTTTCTCATGCATTATTGGAGCCATTTCATGAGTACTGTCTGTGCATGCCTACAACTTGAACAAGGTGAATGCCCTCGACTTTAAGTCAAAATCTACTTCCACCCTTGACAATTTGTCATCGTTTTGTATTGTGTTTAAATATTTTAGTTATTTTGGCATTATGCTTTTTACTTTGTATATTAAGGAGTTCACTATGGAAATTAGAGGATTGAAAACATGATTTTAGGGCTTTAGCCAAAGAATATGAAGAGTTTAAGCTGGTTTACCAACTGCCAACATCATAGAATGCTTTCATAATTATTAATGATTAGCAAATCGGCTTACACTGTTCATATTCTTTGGCTAAAGTGCTCAATAGCGCTTTGAATCCTCCAATTTCCATCGGAAACTCCTTAATATAAAAAGCACAATGACGAGTAACTCAAATATTGAAACCCAACGCTAAAGGATGACAAATTGCTCCTTTAATTTGCCTTTCCACATTCACCAGCTGATAACCTGTGGTTGCCAGTTCATCTCTGAAGCGGGATTCATGTGGGTTCAATGTTGTACCAGTACTGGCTCACTAGTGCTATTGCTGTTGCAACTAAAATAAAGACTCATTTCAGACTCAGAAAAAGAGAGAATAGTTAAGATCCATATAATTCTAATTATTTTGCAGGAAAATAAATACTTTACTCTGCGTCTTTCTGGCAGCCCCATTGATATATTTTCAAGACTAGAAAAGCACTCAGAGAGCGCAGACCTCCGCCAGGGGGCAGCAAAACCCAAAAGCACGGTGATTGGAACTCCGGCCCATTGGAAAGACTTGAAATCTTGAACTTTGGCGTTTATCTCAGCAGTACTTTGGCCTAGATATGCCAAAATTTAATTACATGTTCCTTGACTTAATACCCACCTTCTCTGAAAATTTCATCAAAATCTGTTAATAAGTTTTTGAGTTATTTTGGAAACCAACAGACAAACAAACCAACCAGGCAAAAACATAACCTCCTTGGCGGAGGTAAAAATGTTCTTCACCGTAAAACATCTAGTGTCTTCCTTTGACTGGATGTTTTAATGTGGTGGTAATAATTACTACTGAAAACCAAAAACAATTGACTTCTGCAAGGATGAAATCTCAAAAGATTGAAGGAACCCTTTGGTATAGTTGGATGCCATAGTTTGTTAATTTTTAGTACGAATTTGAATGTCTGTCTGAAAAATGTTCGACAGTCGATTCAGAGAGGGTGAGAATGACATGGAATGTCCTCAAATGTTAATGGCACAGAGAGCGGTGAATCTGCCTGTGGTATTCCCAGATGGATCCACAAGGCTGTCAGTCTGTCATCTATGATTATTACTACAGCTCTGATACAGTATATGAGTGTGATGTTTATTGCTCATGCTGTCTGGCCCTTTAGTATTCAATAAGGTGTGTTGAACTGAATAGCGCAGTGATATTGGCTGTCTGCCGTATGTGAGAATACTATTCGCTCCCTTTGTCTAAGATACTGTGGCTTGGTCTGTGGGTTTGAGTCCTGAGTTCTGATTGTGTTAAGCCCCACAGCCATTTCTTGTTGTTTGCACTTCTCTGCTAGTCTGCTCTTTGCTAATTAAAAGGAGAGTGTTGCTCTCTCAAGCTCTTCATTCAAGAACTCAAGGCCTGGTGACCTTTGGGTTTGTCATGTCATTTTAATTTAATAAGCGCTGCTTGTTCACATAAGACTCTGAATACCAACGAAAGACTCTGCTCATAATGAGTTTGTTTAAAAAAAAAAAAAAAAAAAAAACCAAAGAAAATTACTACGATTTCTGATCATGCCTGAGAAACCTTACTGCCACTAGGGACCATTTCTGTCTGACGACCTTTCAGCTTTCATTAGAATCAGAATGGATGTGCGGTGTTCCGGAGTAGTGCCTGGGCAAGAGACAAAAGAAAAAGCAGTCAGTGATGGCCAACTTTGCATTGTGTTAAGCTTTTCACCATATGAGTCATCATAACGTGAATAAATTGAAGACAATAAACATGAATATTGATCATGTACAGGGGATGGACAAAGTATTGGGGCACCCTTGGAGGAATGGCTTCAGCTCTGAAGTTTGTGAACTATAATAGCTAAATCATGAGCAAAAGTTGTTTTCTGCAGTTTGAATGCTAATTGGCAGCACGTCTGCTTAACCTCGTTGCGCTAGTGTCCGTAAATTCTAAAATTTAATTCCTAAATAATTCTGTAATTGAATTTCCAAATGTCTTGCCTCACTGGAATAATTTTCTGCAGTCTCTCTGACACAAATACTGAGTTATAAAGCCTTAAATAGGCTCATGCATAACAGGAAGAAATTGGCAATATTTGTACTCTGTGCAAAGGGGTTAAGAGCTCTAACCACCTGCCCTTTGGTAAGTTTCCACTGCAACATGAGGGTGCTAACGGAGTACCAAGGGGGCCTAACAGTTGGAGCCTAAATAGCATGAACGTCTGTCACAAAAGGTGGAAACTCATTTGAAGGTGAACTGTGTATTGAATTACTGAATCGGAATGGTGTCAAGTTTGACAACATGCGAAAAAGCGAACAACTGAGGGGAAAAAAAAAGAATATCTGTGGCTGCATAGTGAAAACTATGGCTACGTTTACATGCAGTCAATAACCCTTTCATAACCGGAATATTAGCAATAACCCGGTTGCGCACAGCTATGTAAGCACCAAGAACCCTTTTGAAAAACCGGAATATGCTCATATTCCGGTTTTTAAAACCCGAAAATGACCCCTGGGTTACTCCTTTTCTAACCCGAATATTTGGTCATGTATACGCCTATCATCCTGATCGAAAGGAACATTAATTTGTGTTCTGTGCATGTTCTTGTCATCAGTCTTCATACTTTTCTTAACGTGTAAGAAACAATTAACATGCTGGTATCAATACTTTGATATGTCGATATGTCGTTGAAGAACAAAATCAGTCTTCAGTAAGCCTGACATGCATGTCTTGACTGGATCGGTTTATACCAGCTGATGCTTGAGGCAATGGCAGTCAGTGAATTACGAATTTTGAAGTGTGGTTAAAAAAATTTTTTTCCAATTACTGGGCATCTGAAATGGAATCAGCAGATAGTGGATACTTTGATTTCAAATAGCATTTGTTACCCAAGTGTTGGCCCTCAGTGCTATGTTATTGCAAGTTTTTGCCTTCCTGTGAAATTCTGCATGACCACTGTGCATCTTTCATGCGGCATGCTGTTAATAAGGTGCATGTCAGGTTATCCCAACAACCAAATATAAACTTTTTTTTGTATCTGGCATGAAACTGATTTTAAAATCAGAATTTTTCAAGGTTCATTTTTACATTAAGTTTTAATAATGTGGGCTATAGCAGTCTTTAATAAAAAAATTGTCATTCATATTATTAAATTGAATAATTAATTAAACAGATGGAAAAGAGAATAATGCTGATTTTGAGCATAATAGTCACGTGTTCACTCAAAAAACAATTATACTGAACATTTGGAAGAAAAAGCCATTTAATATTTTAAACTTCCCCTATTATGCAAACTACTTTTTTCCCCTGCACTGAGACATGTATTTTGGTCCTTTTTCCACCTAACATCTGACAATATCTGAAACCAGCTTGTACCAGCATTGTGGCTGTGGCTCCATTTCTGAGAAATCATGTTCTTGCATGTTCTTATTACTCATTTTGATTCTTTGCCCCTTTCTACATCACAAGGGGAGTTCTTTGCATGGTGTTGACATGTTTTAATCTCAGCATCCATTGTTCATCTTGCGCCACTGTGAAACAGCCAATCTGAGCAGAGCCTCAGTTTCACCGACTCCCTCACAGACACACTCGAAACAACGCCTTGTTACTGAGGGGAGAAAATGGGTGACTGCAGACTAGCCGCATTTATGTTTTTCTGTGGTAAGCTTCAAAACCTCTTATCACTGACACCAGGGAATCACATTAAATTTTTTTTTTTTTTTTTTTTTTTTTTTAATAGTGTAGCGTTCTGAAAAAATGATCACATACAATGTAGATGAGAGATTTAAACTATGTTTTGAATGATTACAGGCCCCAGATTTTAAAAAATGGAGAGCATTTAAAAATTATTTCAAAAAGTCCATTTGATGAGTTCTAATTCATGCAGCAAAATATATACACGATATGCAAATGAATGTTTGGTTTAATATGTGTGAATTTTTTGTGATCATCGGGATGCAGTCACTGGAGTACCACATTTCCTGCTTTACTTTCAGTAGCTCACTCTGCTGTTTTACTGTGTATTGGGTGTATGGGTAAAGTGGGTGGTGGGATGGAAAAAATATTGGGGGGGGGGTGTACATTGACGTACAGCATGGGACATGGCGGGTGTACTCAACCACAGAGGAAATGGCCAGGCTTCTGCATTATGCATTATAATGGTAAATTATTCAAAATTCAATGGGCTAATTTTATACTGCAAGAAGTATAATCTGGGTGTACTCCACAAAAATGTTTTTTTTTGCAGATAATTGACTTTCGATCAAATACACTACATAGCCAGAAGTACGTGGACACCGGCTCATCCAGCATCTTTGGAATTTTCCGCCACTGTCTTTGCTTCCACTGCTTTCACACTCCAAGGGTAGCTCTCCACTAGATGATAGAACATTGCTGTGGGGATTTGCTTCCATATCAGAGGGTAGAGCATTAATGAGGTTGGTTTACGGTGAACGGGCTGCTTGTGGTGCTGGAGTGATCACCACGGCATTGGATTGAATGCAGCCTCGTGACTGCAGCGCATAAATTGCCTTCGTGCTGCACAGGGAAATGGGAGTGATGCAGTCTGTTTGGGTTGACATTGTTTCTTGATCAGGTGCCTCCTGCTGGCCATCCAGATGCTTGTCAGTCACATTCGAGGTTCGCTTTTGCTCTACTTTCCTCTGCCCCCCTCCTGGGAGTGCAAGGTTTTGGGGCTGAAAGTGAAAATAAGCAGCAGCTGACAGTCACATCTTTGGGAGGCGAGCTGCGAAGTATGGGCCCTCCAAGATGGCGGCATAAAATCACATGTACTTAGTTTTCTGATTTGATATTACAGACTTGGGCTGGATTGGAGATGGCAAATTTAATAAAAACTAAAATCAAATAAGTAAATAAATAAATGGACCAACTTTTACTATGGGGCATGTAGGCAATTCACTTAGCCTCTGACATTTGGTTGCTGTTGTTTGTTTAAGACTGTTTCAGGTATAAATGTAAGTTTCAAGAGAATGAAATTCTGCAGGATTTCTTACAATGGTGGCAGCTGGTGTTCTACTTTCAAAAAGCAAGAATCAATCTTGTTTCACCTCTTTGCACTGTGATGCTGCTGCTCAACCTGCCATCGTTATCATTTCATCTGTGGTTTGTCATGAATTTTCACATGGCGTGGGGTAACAGTGGTGGTAGATGCAGGTGGTTGGGGGAGGGGGGGGGGGTTTGTCACTCTTAAATGTTTCAGATCATCAAACAAATTTTACTATAAGACAAAGATAACCCAAGTAAATATGAAATGCACTTTTTAATGATGAAATCGGGAAGGGGGCAAATACTTTTTACAGCACTGTAGCTCCTGGCGCATTCTGCAGCTAAATCCTGCAAATGATATTAAAATACCTTTTTAGATTATTTTGTGTGTTATCAACTTTTTAACAGGTGCTTAGAAGCCACTGCATTAAGGACTTAAGTTTTTTGTGAAGGAGCTGTGCACCGCCGTGTAGTCGGGGGATTATTTATTTTGGCCGTGTCCGTCCGTATGTGCACCCATCTGGATCGTCTCCGGAATAGATCTCTGACACAGAAAATTGTGACTTTTCGAAAATACATTTATAGCCTACTCTGACCTTATGCTCTAGTTGTGCCTTATGAATGTTTCGTGTCCGTTCGTCTATCTGTGCTCGTGCCCGTCCGACCTTTGAAGGGTCACTTTTGCGGTTTCTGACTTTTTCATCAAATCGATCGAGACCTGATGTCTTGTAAACTGAAGAATTAATCTTGTAAGAAGCAGATTGTCGAGTTGTCGTTAATGTGTTCCCTGTCAGTCGTTCAGTTCACACGCTGCTGATACAGATGAACTGATTTTGACATCAAGCTGCCAGGCCACAGAAAATCGATGTCTGATCAATAAGATTCAGTCGATTCCCGGCCGAGCTTCAGTGGCACGGAGAGCTGCGCTGTGCGTGTGCGCTTCGTTGAAAAGAACGAGATATGATGCTTCTTTCGGTGATCACGCCACCGTTCTGCCTCAACAGATCGTGCACAGATTATGACTGGAGCTCGTACACTTTACTTCTGTCTTATCAGTCAATAGACATCTACTCTTGCGCCACTCCGCCTTTTGGACGCATGTTTTCACAAATGAAAGCTGGCCATCCATGTAGACATCCTATCACTTTTTTGAATAACGAATGCAGATAAGTAAGGAATTTGAGCATAAGTGAACGCACACTCGTTGCCAGAGAATCAGGGTAATTACTAAGCATAGTTGTTTTAAATATTTTACGGTGAAAATCCAGGATATCACGTCTTTGCCCTCCTGAGGTTCGTGCTTGATTGTTGTTACAGAAAGTCACTTTGCTACATAATAGTTTTTTTTTTGCACTCATTCATACGTACATTCACACGTGTGGAAGAGAGCTTAATTAGTTTCGATAAGTCCCCAGCAACAGGAAGACATGTAGAGAAAAGGTCGTATATAGGGCATATAGGGCAGTTCTCGGTTGATCTGTAGTGTGGTGAAAGTCCTCCTTTGATCCCGATGCTGCGCAAACAGAGAATTTCCCGCTGCGATTAACTTCTTGCTAAACGTTATTTTCAAAGATGAGATGCGCTGATTTAGCTTAGTGGCAACTTCTGAGGAGCAGCCCTATCAAACAGAAGCACCGATGCGCTACAAGCTCCTTCCGCAGAGAGCTGAAAAGGAAACTGTGGCATTACCCCTGAATTTGGTTGGTTATAAAGTTTCGGCTTCATAGCTTTCAGCCTCGCAATGTCCTTGCGAATTCGGACATGGCTTTCAAAATGTGATTAGTTACTCGTGATTTTTAAAAAAGAAAATTAACATCATGATTTGGTTTTCTTTGAATGTGAGCGTGGACTTCTTTTGCCAACTGATTCCATGAAAATGACCCTGATAGCAAAAATGAGAATAGCCTTCAAAAGATTGTGCGGATTCTGCGCTTTTTTTTTTCTTTTTCCTTAATGAACATCCCAAAAAATTAGGAGCTCACGCATGTATCCTATTGGGAGGGTGTTACTGTGTTCTTAAGGTGCTGTTTTTCACTTGAGCATATCAATTTTGTGCTGTAAGTGCTGTTAACGTTGTGAAATGTCGAGGTCTGACACTAGAAATTTTAGATCATTAAATGAAAGAGAGACGGTCTCAAAACAGAACTCTTGTTTTTTCCGTTTTTCGCAAATTGACGTCCGTGGTTTTATGGTGTGGTTGTATTACCACCGCGGGCGCTTAGCAGAGGCAGCATTTTCAGACTCATAGTTGCCATGGAGATTTGTGCGGGGCCTTCCGCCAATGACTCTCCCTCTGCCGCTGATTCTTGCGTGCCATTGGCTTTTCCTTCTGTGAGGGGGTGGGGTAGTCTGCTGTTACAAGTTGCAAGGTTTTAGGGAGCGAATGGAACGTGGTAGGGGAGAAGCGAGGAAAGGGATGAATTTACTAAGCGAGACGGAGGAGGAATTTTTAAATGATTTAACTACTTCAAAACAGTTACAGTTATTGAATTATTTTAACTATTTCAAAACAATTACAAGTGTATATTTGACAGAAAGGAAAATAGGGCGAGAGAGCGACAGAGCTCAGATAGCGAGGGGACAGGAAAAGACGCTAAAAGACAGTGTATTGTGTGACAGAGGAAGTGGGAGAGATGGAGCACCTAGGGTGGAAGGTAGAAGGATCAGTGGTGTAGCGAGAAATGAAAATAGGGAGGGAAAAACTAATCCCTTTAAATTGATAAAAAGTCCTGACCAGTTCTCGGTCATTTCCCTTTCTTAGCACCTTTTCCAATTATCTAACTAAGTCATTGGCAATTGAGGACACAGCTTCTTTCTTAATGTGATCGAAGGGCGTCTAAATAATTGGCTAAATTCAATTCAGAAAAATTAATTTATTCAAGTTGGCTTATGCTTTTCGAAAGGTAACTGCTCTGGAACTTCTGCGCCACCTTTTAGCACTTACTTAGGCTGATCGAATCTGCTCTTCATGGTAATCTAAATTGAATAAAAAGACAAAGATCTGAAATACCTTTGCACAATATTGAATAATAAAGATTGAAATGCTCCAAATTGCACCTGGTGTTGGGATGTGGAATGTCCACGGAAGCGCAGCGTTTTTCAATCTTTATTTCCGAGTTTTTTTTTTTTTATAACAGAAGCAATTTTTTTGTTTTTATCACTTCTATCGCGAACATCTCAGCGCAAAACTGTTCGGATCTTTGTACAAGCCGGATGTCGATTATGCTCCTGTATAAATTGACTATGTGCCGCGGTGTGGCTGTAGGAGCGCGTCCTGCTATCAGCGGGGCGTGATATCATCCATCACCGTCGCTTAACTCTGTATACCTAGATTAGTGTCCTTTATGGAAAATGTTACTACACGTCATGTGACTGAACTGACATTCTAAATGTTTCTCTGGACGAGATGGAAGTTCTGATGCATGTTATTATCCCCTGACCTTAGCCAAGATTGGAAAATGCTGTATGAGTGAGACGCTGACATTGAAAATTTTCCACCCCTGCTGAGTGATTGTGCATAATTATTTGGTAAGCATCCTGACAAGACTTGGTATTTTTTTCACATGTTGGTGTTTGTATGGTGTGAAAATGCACCAGACTGCATGAAATGCTGTCCCAATTTGAAGAAGTTTTCTGGGGAGGCATTGTCATGGCCCCCATAGGGACGCAAATTGCTGCTCCTTGTGCTGCAAATATATTTCAATCTTTTGTCCAAACCCTGCTCACATCTGTGCTGACAGTGTGGAGTTTTTTTCAAACTGAAAGTATTGCTAATTAAGAAATATGATTGAGAACAGGTCACTACTAATAATTGGCGTGAAGGGATGGTCTGAGTGTACATGATTTTCAACTCTGGCTACACCTCTGGGAAGGAGAGCAGTCTTGACCCCATTTCCCTTTTCTTTCTCTATCCCGAGACTCAGACCATGTGTAGGGATAGACTCTGGAGAGAGGGGGTCCTCCAGTTCCCACTCTGCCAGCTCTTTAGTGATGCACAATGGCATGATGAAAGTGACCGCTTTTAGGCTGTAAGGCAGAGGTTCAAACAGAGCAGTACCAGGGCAAGCGTACATGATGCCATGTTAGAGGGCTGCTGTAACTATTGCCTCAGTTACACAGTCCTATCCCTCCACCCTGTTTCTCTGAGCTGAAAAACAGCTCCCCTCCCCTGCCTGATTCCCACCCCCCTCTTTCAAATCATCACCCTTTAACTACCCAATATCAGGAAGTTCTGGATTGTGTCCAAGGGGACGTCTAAAGGGCATTGTTAGTGCCTAAATCCTGTTCTCTGCTAAACGCTTTCTTATGATGATAGCTTATTTATAATTAACAAGCTCAGAATTTCTGCTGTTGAAGTGGCATTGGTTGAATTACATGAGCTAAGTGAATGTTTTCCTGTTGACCTTAGGGTTTTCCAGTTAGTGCGCGAGTTACTGTTGCTCTGGTAGCAGTGTTGCAAAAAAAATTGTGAAATGGCTCGATGAAATGGAATTCCTGCCTAATTATATTCACAATATTTTTTTTTGCTCAGGGAAGTAAGTTGGCCTAGTAAATGAAATAGGATCCAAATGACCAAGATAATTTTCTTAAAAATTCGTGTTGATTTCACGCTGATATATTGCATACACACAAAACGAAAATCGGCATGGTTTAAAAAAAAATGTCCCATTTTATCAAACCATCAGTAAGCTAAACTGTCTGGAGTTTTTGATTATTTTGTCCGGATCAACTTGAAAGTTTTCAGTTCTATGTGATAAATTTTAAATCCGCAAGGTTAGTGGCTAACATATCTTTTCTGTACCTTAGCACCGTCTATAAATAAGACTTCTGGTTTAGCATTTTTCATCATGGCTGCTTTCAATCTTCCCACATACTTTATCGCCACATTTTCTGCATAGTCCCAAGTAAGGAGTGGCTGTAAAGATCCATCTGTGGATAGAGCAGACTAGAAAACATTCAGTAGGGTCGTTAATCTCTGTCTGAGGGAAGGAGAACAGCTGAACATTTAAACAGTAAATCTGACTGTTCAACTGTTATTCTTTTTTCAATCTGGAAATGGAGGACAGCTGAACTCATGAACAGTAAATCTGAAAAGGAGAATAGCTGACGATTTGAACAGATCTGAAAAGGAGAACAGCTGAAGATGTGAACAGTAAATCTGAAAAGGAGAACAGCTGAAGATTTGAACAGTAAATCTGAAAAGGAGAACAGCTGAAGATTTGGACAGTAAATCTGAAAAGGAGAACAGCTGAAGATTTGAACAGTAAATCTGAAAAGGAGAACAGCTGAACTCGTGAACAGTAAATCTGAAAAGGAGAACAGCTGAAGATTTGGACGGTAAATCTGAAAAGGAGAACAGCTGAAGATTTAAACAGTAAATCTGAAAAAGAGAAAAGCTGAAAGTTTGAACAGTAAATCTGAAAAGGAGAACAGCTGAAGATTTGAACAGTAAATCTGAAAAGGAGTACAGCTGAACACATGAACAGTAAATCTGAAAGGAGAACAACTGGACATTTGAACGTGTGTATTCGCGTCTTTGCATTGACTTTGAATGTAATCTGTTGTGCGAAAATTTCGTTTTGCGTCTGGTGTGAAAGCAGCTTTACTTGCAATGTTATTTTTAGTATACTTTCTAGCTTGGTAAGAAGAAACAAATGTGCCTATAAGAACAAATATGTTGACTTTTACCAACTATTCCAATGGGGTAAAAGAATTTTACTTGTCACGCTCCAACTTAAAATAAGCTAATATACTCAATATTCTCTACTTGAGAGTAACCAGATAGCAAAAACTGATTGAATCAACATTGTGATATTATCAGGCTGAAGATTGCAATCAACTTTGATGTCAGATATTGAAAAAACATTGAGAGTGCTCGCTATGATCAGCATGGAAAAAACGTTGAATTTCCAATCAATTTTGACAATGAATCAACCTTGATTCAACTATGATATGATCAACATTGAAAGAATGTATAATTGCATCAACATTTATTCAGCTATATATATGCATTGCATTATACGTTGAAACAATGTGATTATTAAAGGGCCATTTCAACACTTTTCTACCCTCAGTATGTTTTTAATATATGCCTCATCAAAAAATAATCACTTTATTACTCTACTTATGGTGTAGTCCAACAAGGAGCATGCCATAGTCTACTAGTTCGTGATATCACTACCATATGCCTGAATGGCAGTGATGTCACTAATAGACAAGTTTGGAGAAACCCCCGCAGAACTTTAAAACACCAAATAGAGTAAAATTATTTTTTACATGAGGCATATTAAAAACATACAGATGCAGGTTAAAATGCTGAAATGGTCTATTAAGTATGCTATACTACAGTGGTTCTACCTTTTTATACGAAGACCCTACTTTACAGAGACATGTTTTTGGTGACCCTATACTTGATTATAATTATTTCATAGGTGAATGTTCAAAAATGTGTTGTGAGCTTGTAGATCAGGGCTGCCCAACCCTGTTCCTGGAGAGCTACCATCCTGTAGGTTTCTGCTCCCACCCTAATTCAACACACCTGACTCGGCTCATTAGCAGCTGTAAGATCTCTAACTGGGAAAGCAGGTGTGGTTTGCTTTGGCTGGAGTGATAACCTTCAGGATGGTTGCTCTTGGGCAGCCCTGTTGTAGATTGTGTCATGGTTTCACCCCCCCCCCCCCAACCGCTGCTGGATACTTCAGGACCATGGCAGGAGCTAGGACCATGGACCTAAAAGAATGCAGGACCCAAATGCCTGGCTAGTACAAACTGGAGATTTAATAAATAGTAAAAAAAACCTCACGGAGATAAAAACAGGAAGCAGCATCAACTTGTCATCGGGGTTAAAATTGCAAACATCAATGATAAAACCAAAACCAGCCCTGTATACTTCATTTAATCACCTCCACCTTAATGAGTAAGAGGGGCAGCTTGTTAAGGTGGAGGTGAGAGAATGCCACGGGGGAGGGGTTGCAAGGCAAAAACCCTTACAGATTGGCTTTTTCCTTTTTTTAATTAATTAATTAATTAAGAAACCAAGGTTGAGAACAGCTGTTTTACTGCATGCTCTATTAACAAGCACAAAAAAAACAATAAAACAAACCATTCTTCATTTAGTTATTTGTTAAAGATTCAAAAGAAATTACATTTTCATACTACTTTTGTACATTTTAGCACGCACCTTTTCTTTTGAACTTTTTAAAGAGGACTATACAGAACTACACGTTTTGACTTAATCTTTTAGTAATTAACTCCTTTTTTTTTTTTGTACATACATATCCCCTCTTCTTTTAAATGACCATTAATTAGCCGGAATTGCTGTTTCCAGGAGGCCGCCATTAATACCAGTCCTGACATGAGAAGTTGCGAGATCATGACGTCACAGCGGCTGCCACATGCATTCATGTACATGATGCATGCGATGTCAAAATGTCTGAATACATGGATATCTAAATAAATTAGACTACCAACCAATTTAAAATTGTTCATTGAGCGAATCAACTGTTTAATTAAGCAAAGTAAATGGGAAGGGGGTGAAAGCAATTGTCAAGTAGAGAAGGAAGATTTTTAAGACCTTAACTTTTCTTTGTTCCGCATGCAATTTACCTGAATGTGTTTGATTGATTATCACATTTGGCCGTTGTGTGCGAATTTTATTCAATTATTAAATAAAAAATGTTGAAAATTTGCGGCACAGATTTGCCTGAACGTGCTTGCCCAGTCCTTGGTGCATTTGTCCCATTGCTTGCAATGCGAAAATAATTTCTCTCTCACATTCACGTTTGATGTGCTTCACTCAATGTTTTCTATTTCGCGTATATTTTTAGACTCTTAAAAACCAGGGCCATCTTAACCTAATTTTATTTTCAAGAAATCTTTTTTAATAATTTGTTAAAGTTTTCCAACGAGAGGTGGAATTCAGAGGTCTGCTATTTATTCAGATTACTGACATTATTTCAATCTAACACGGTAGCCTGGTTTGGTTTGTCGTCTTCTCATTATCTCCTCTAAATTATTATTATTGGCTTGATTTTGGTTTTGATTGGTCATTTGGCTGAATAAATAGCTTGATAACAAGTTAGGCAAAGTACACGGAAATGGATTTAAAGTGAGCTAATTAAGCCAAGGTGATAGCAGTTGTCCAGCCTTGCTGGTAATTAGCAGACATCAAATCGCACTTTTCCTTCCGGAAGCATTTCAAATGGCCTCTGATGTTAGTTTACCGGTAAATGAAAGTTGTGTCGGATAGAAAAAGGTATTAATAAAGCTCGTCTGTCTGCCCCATAGAGGAAGCGGGAGTATCTTGGTCATCCAACAATCACAATGCAGGACCATAGACTATATAAAAAGATGGACGAAGCAACCGTGACGTCACCCATTGGTTTCAGCGTACCATAAAGGAAGCCACGATTTTGGCATTTATGTCTCCCCCCTTCCTGGGGGGGGGGGGGGGGGGGGTGAGAGACATATTGTTTTTGCCTGAATTCCCGTTGGCGTCAGTGTCTGCGTTCCCATTTGTCTCCGGAGCATAACTCTCAAACTGTTCGACCGATTCTCACCAAATTTGATATAGTGTCACTCCATAACATGAAGATGCCTTTTCAGGGTTTGAACTGCTTTTGAATTGTATTTCTTCTGTTTCCATGGCAACAATTTGGACTTAGGCATATTGAAGTGTGGGACTCGTTTCCGGACCATAACTCTAAAATGTGAAATGGGGGAAGGGGGAGACATCTGTTTTTACGTGTAAAAACCATTTCTAGTTTGAATTGCGCCATGTTGTCATTTTGAAACCGGATGTGATTTCTATTGGACTACAGCGAGAATCAAGATCCGAGGAGGGACGTGAGAGATGGATCTGACCGTATTGGACAAGGACCAGAGGATAGCCACGCTTCTAAAGCATATTCTGGCTTTATTCTTTATGCTAGTCTGCTTGGGACCATAATTTACTAAAATGAACATTATGATATATCGAAGGAGACTTGAAACTTGCTAAAGCTACCATAAGATAATGTGAAAAATTATTATTTAAATGAAAATTCAGGTGGGATAGTAGGGTCATTTTCTCATAGGCTTCTATAGCATTTAACTTCTTTCTGCAACCACCGACATCGTCATCTGCTGGCCTTTAAATAGAATGCCTTTTTACGGTACTTCCGCATGGGCTTCTTTTTTCAGACCAGAGTGCTGCGTCCATGTGCAGGACTGCAGGATAATGGACATTCATGGCGCTGGCAGCCGCACTAACGTCACAATTAGGGGCGCCCCAGGCGGATCGAGGATGAATTTTCGTCTGCTCTGGTGAAAATGGCGTGGTCCAGTAGTTTTGTAAAATCGCTCATAAAAATGAAAGAAATCGCAAAATAAAGAAAAAAAAGTCATTGGAGCTTTTTTCATGATATGTCAAAATATTATCACCCACTTTTCCCAGCTATGACAGTCCTCCTTTTGGGTCTCCTGCCTGGCCTAGGTGGAGATAGCACCTTAGAGAATTATCCGGCCATCTATTTGCACCCCCACCCCCCCCACCCGCCATCAGCACCACTGAAACGATGTCAAATCATCGCAGGGCATCGCAGGGCAACTCGGCTGATTGAACTCCAGATTCTTCTCTGTGATGCTTGATGGGTGTGCTTAGTTTGCGAGGGGCGATGTGGGTGTCAGCTGGTGTCACTGGGGGCAGAATGGTGCAGGTGGCTGTCAATTTGCTGGGTGAGGGAGGGGGGAATGTGGAGAGACGTTTGGCTTTTGTTTCTGCGCAAACGCAGAGGGCTTCTGGTGTGACCATTAGGTGAAGGAAATCTATAGCTACTGAAGCCCTGAGTGTCCTCTCTCCTGTCTGTGTAACATTCACACTGTACTGACTTACCTTTTTAATATTGACAAAATTACCCTATAATCCTGTGTGCCATTGTTTGTCCTTGAGAAAAATTACATAAAATCATGTTCTTTTGACTGGTAAAACAATGAACATGCGATCCATTTCAGTAGAGCATAGAGCTGCTCTGTGCAGAAGGTAGAGTGGATTTGCACCAAACTCCTTGTATGAAAAGTGAAAGCGACCATGCATAAACAGTTAAAGTGGCTGGGCAGTGTGATTCACAGATCTGTGAGATTCAGGAGTACGGTAATCGAGTGCCAGGATCAATGCACGGATCAGTGCGCTGAGGACTGGGCGGTCAGCCGCGGATGAACTTTGGGTCGCAATGTGTGGAGAGCTGCGTTCACTGTTCCTGGAGGTTTTTTGGCCACTTTCTCCTCATTCTTCTCATAGACACACACACACACGCACATGCACATATACTCATTGAAATATCGTATTTAACTGAGAGAACACAAACGGTCTCTCCCCTGTATCTGGGCTGGTTCCATGTCCCGGGTTCTGGTCCCTTTTTCCTGGCTCAGACTGATCCAGCCCGGGGAGGGGGCGGTCATCTCTACGTATTTGTCACCACCTGTCTCTCTCCACGTCATCAGCACCGTGCACTAACATGCTGTAAATAACCATGTGTTTGTGCGTGTTTGTGTATATACAGCGCGCGCGTGCGTGCGTGCGTGCGTGAACGTGCGCATGTGGGAGGCAGAGGATCTGGTGTACAGCAGTGGAGCAGGAAGGATTAGCCTGTGTGACCCAGGCTGTGGGAGCTTGTCCACGGCTCTGGGGGCTTTTACTTGAATGCAAGGCAGGGGTCACAGACTTGAGATTCATGTGCATTATTAATACCCCCGCCCTGAACCACCACCCCACAGGATTACCTAACACCCCCCCTCCAACCCCTTGACATAACGCTCACAGCCATCTGAGGCAGTCTAAGACTCTCGCTGGCTGAGTGGGGTCGAGCTCTGCTGTGTGCGAATGCATTTATACACTCAGGTCATGACGTTTCTCCGGAGGGAATTGGGCGGGGGGGGGGGGGGGTGTCGGGGTGGTGTGTGGGTGCAGGAGCATGTCGGGCGGCTGTGAGTGTGCATCGGAAATCTGAAATTAAGGTTATATTTAATTATTGTTGTAAGTTAGGGTTTGGAGCAAAACAATATTATAGTCCCCACAAATGTGAATAATCAGTTGCGTTTGTGTGTGTGAGATTGAGATTGAAAAAGAGAGGGTATTCCTTCCTCTTCTGGGGAAGTAAAGTCCCCACAATGAAATGTCAAAATTCTTGGGGGCTAAGGTTAGGTTTTGTTTAAGATTAGTTTGGTGGAGAGTCAGGCTTAGGATTGGGTATGATGTGTTTAAGGTTGGGATAAGGGGTTAAGGAATGAGTCTAAGTCAATGTGATGTCCCCACAATACCTGAAAATGCAAGGCGCGCGTGCATGTGTACACGTGTACACGTGTATGCGTGCGTGCGTGCGTGCGTGCGTGCGTGTGTGTGTGTGTGTGTGTGTCTGTGCGAGTGCGTGTCTTTGTACTCCGCCTGCTCTCTGTCGTGCACTTAACTCACTGATGCGGAGTGTACTACAGCATGGTACACTAATCACATCAGCAGTAAATTCTCTGTGGCCTCGAGTATTTAGGGCACAGTCAATACAGCACTCTCATCTCTCTCTCTCTCTCTCTCTCCATCCCTATTCTGTCTTTCCATCTGCATCTCTCTTTTTCCACTCCCCCTGTTTATTCCTCCCTTTCTCACCTCATTCCTCCAGTCTTTTTTCTCTTCATGCTATCTTTGTTCTTTGTCATTCTATTTCCTGTCCCCATTTCCTCCCTCTTTACCTCTGTCCCCTCTTCCAGCGCTCTATCTTTATCATCTCTCTTCTCTTTGCTGCCAAACACTTTCTGCCTTTTTGCCTCTCTCGCTGCCTCGTTTTCTCATTCCGTCCTTTCGTTTCTCTTTTCATCTGTGGTTTTTCCTCTCGTTCTTTGCAGCAGTGCAGGTGTCAGTCCTTCTGAACGCTGCAGTACAGTTGTTTTTACTTTAGGAGGAGGAATTATGGATTGAAAATAAGCTCACTAGTTATGTGAGAACTTGGGACTTGTATACCGCGTCATGTGAGCGGGCTTCTCTCTGTGCTGTGTGCTGTGACGTTTCTGTAATCTCCGCTCAGCTGCGACACAGGGGCGGGTTTCGGGGGGGGGGGGGGCGTGTTCGTCCTAGTTTTGAAGTCGTGTGTAATAATCTCTCCGTGCTGATCCTGCATTTTTATTTTTTCCCCCGTTTTAGAAAATGGCCGCGCCTCGCTCCTGTAAACCCTGGCCTCCCTGCGGCGAAACCAGCGCCCATCCACACTTTGCTAATGCTCGCTGTAACCACCGCCTGATGCACTGAGTCATGCTGTCGGGCAGCTGGAGGCGCTCGTCTGCAGTTCATGCAGTGGCCAGCAGAGAGAGCAGTGTTGGCGAGGGGGTGCCAGGGGGCCTGGTGGTGCTGGAGGCCCAGTATGACTACTCCTACCGTGGGGGGGACGGGCGCCCCGTCTCGATCCATGAGGGCGACCGCTTCGTCCTACTGCGAAAGACCAACATGGACTGGTGGCAGGTCCGTCGGCTGGGGACCATGGGAAAAGCCCGGCCGTTCTTTGTGCCTGCAGCGTACGTGATTGAGGTTTCGGGCCCCGCCGTGCCGGGACCACAGCCGCCGTCCTCATCTACAGCAGCTACGAAAGTCAAGCTGATGCCTCGAGGATCGTACAACCCCTGCGCTCAGGTTCCGTGTTCAGGTACGGTGTGTGTGACTGTATATGCACATCGAAGCTCATTAGTTTTTGGGCGGTCAAAATGTAAAAAAAAAAGAAAAACACTGTGATTCCTGTGGATGTTGCCATAAATATTAACAAATCCAAGTTGCAAATCGCCCTCAGTTATGTTAATTTCAGCTTGTTGGAGTTGAGCCAAAAGAAAAAGGGACTTGCAAATTGCGATGATGTCCAAGTGCTGCTCTGTACTGTATCGGGTTGTGCATGTAAATCACTCACTGCTGCTCTGTACTGTATCGGGGTGTGCATGTGAATCACTCACTGCTGCTCTGTACTGTATCGGGGTGTGCGTGTGAATCACTCACTGCTGCTCTGTACTGTATTTGGGTGTGCATGTGAATCGCTCACTGCTGCTCTGTACTGTATCGGGGTGTGCATGTGAATCACTCACTGCTGCTCTGTACTGTATTGGGGTGTGCGTGTGAATCACTCACTGCTGCTCTGTACTGTATCGGGGTGTGCATGTGAATCACTCACTGCTGCTCTGTACTGTATCGGGGTGTGCATGTGAATCACTCACTGCTGCTCTGTACTGTATCGGGGCGTGCGTCTGAATCACTCACTGCTGCTCTGTACTGTATCGGGGCGTGCATGTGAATCACTCACTGCTGCTCTGTACTGTATCGGGGTGTGCATGTGAATCACTCACTGCTGCTCTGTACTGTATCGGGGTGTGCATGTGAATCACTCACTGCTGCTCTGTACTGTATCGGGGCGTGCGTCTGAATCACTCACTGCTGCTCTGTACTGTATCGGGGTGTGCATGTGAATCACTCACTGCTGCTCTGTACTGTATCGGGGTGTGCATGTGAATCACTCACTGCTGCTCTGTACTGTATCGGGGTGTGCATGTGAATCACTCACTGCTGCTCTGTACTGTATCGGGGTGTGCATGTGAATCACTCACTGCTGCTCTGTACTGTATCGGGGTGTGCATGTGAATCACTCACTGCTGCTCTGTACTGTATCGGGGTGTGCATGTGAATCACTCACTGCTGCTCTGTACTGTATCGGGGTGTGCATGTGAATCACTCACTGCTGCTCTGCACTGTATCGGGGTGTGCATGTGAATCACTCACTGCTGCTCTGTACTGTATCGGGGTGTGCATGTGAATCACTCACTGCTGCTCTGTACTGTATTTGGGTGTGCATGTGAATCGCTCACTGCTGCTCTGTACTGTATTTGGGTGTGCATGTGAATCACTCACTGCTGCTCTGTACTGTATCGGGGTGTGCATGTGAATCACTCACTGCTGCTCTGCACTGTATCGGGGTTTGCATGTGAATCGCTCACTGCTGCTCTGCACTGTATCGGGGTGTGCATGTGAATCACTCACTGCTGCTCTGTACTGTATCGGGGTGTGCATGTGAATCACTCACTGCTGCTCTGTACTGTATCGGGGTGTGCATGTGAATCACTCACTGCTGCTCTGTACTGTATCGGGGTGTGCATGTGAATCACTCACTGCTGCTCTGTACTGTATCGGGGTGTGCATGTGAATCACTCACTGCTGCTCTGCACTGTATTGGGGTGTGCATGTGAATCACTCACTGCTGCTCTGTACTGTATTTGGGTGTGCATGTGAATCGCTCACTGCTGCTCTGTACTGTATCGGGGTGTGCATGTGAATCACTCACTGCTGCTCTGCACTGTATCGGGGTGTGCATGTGAATCACTCACTGCTGCTCTGCACTGTATCGGGGTTTGCATGTGAATCGCTCACTGCTGCTCTGCACTGTATCGGGGTGTGCATGTGAATCACTCACTGCTGCTCTGTACTGTATCGGGGTGTGCATGTGAATCACTCACTGCTGCTCTGTACTGTATCGGGGTGTGCATGTGAATCACTCACTGCTGCTCTGTACTGTATCGGGGTGTGCATGTGAATCACTCACTGCTGCTCTGTACTGTATCGGGGTGTGCGTCTGAATCACTCACTGCTGCTCTGCACTGTATCGGGGTGTGCATGTGAATCACTCACTGCTGCTCTGCACTGTATCGGGGTGTGCATGTGAATCACTCACTGCTGCTCTGTACTGTATCGGGGTGTGCGTCTGAATCGCTCACTGCTGCTCTGTACTGTATCGGGGTGTGCATGTGAATCGCTCACTGCTGCTCTGCACTGTATCGGGGTGTGCATGTGAATCACTCACTGCTGCTCTGTACTGTATCGGGGTGTGCATGTGAATCACTCACTGCTGCTCTGTACTGTATCGGGGTGTGCGTCTGAATCGCTCACTGCTGCTCTGTACTGTATCGGGGTGTGCGTCTGAATCGCTCACTGCTGCTCTGTACTGTATCGGGGTGTGCATGTGAATCGCTCACTGCTGCTCTGTACTGTATCGGGGTGTGCGTGTGGATCGCTCACTGCTGCTCTGCACTGTATCGGGGTGTGCATGTGAATCGCTCACTGCTGCTCTGTACTGTATCGGGGTGTGCATGTGAATCACTCACTGCTGCTCTGTACTGTATCGGGGTGTGCGTGTGAATCACTCACTGCTGCTCTGTACTGTATCGGGGTGTGCATGTGAATCACTCACTGCTGCTCTGTACTGTATCGGGGTGTGCATGTGAATCACTCACTGCTGCTCTGTACTGTATCGGGGTGTGCATGTGAATCACTCACTGCTGCTCTGTACTGTATCGGGGTGTGCATGTGGATCACTCACTGCTGCTCTGTACTGTATCGGGGTGTGCATGTGAATCACTCACTGCTGCTCTGCACTGTATCGGGGTGTGCATGTGAATCACTCACTGCTGCTCTGCACTGTATCGGGGTTTGCATGTGAATCGTTCTCTGAAACTTCAGTCAGTGCCTCCCACCTGACCCACTTACAATCAGCTCATTATCTTTTGTGTATAACTTTTAGATCTTTAATGAAGCCAAGCTAAACTTCACCTTCATACTATGTATATTTTCTGAGTTACAGTCCCTTTAAGTACATTCTAGATGTTTTTGGACTAGAGGAATTATTTTCATAGTTCTAAGAACAATTTTTTTAATTGTATACTTATTGCAGAAATTCTCAATGATCTTTGGTGTTTCCCTCAACCATTGTTTTGGAGGGGCAACCCCCTGGCCCCCCAATGGAACCCCCACCCTGAAATTCAAGTTTCTTTAACTATTTTTTTTAAGTAATAAGAATGTGTTGTGTTGTAAAATAACAGCTGCATTCAGTCTGTCCCCGTTGTGGAAATTTGCATCAAGACAGAAAAGGATGCAAATGTACAGATCTGTCTGCGTCCCATGGATGCAGTTTTAAGGGTGCAGAAATGTGAACAAAACGCAATGACAACTAGCACACTTGCATCCATCATTCCTGGTTTATCGTCTGACCGCAGAGGCACTGACCGCAGAGTCAGGAGAGACAAACAAAATGTTTGGGGCCCCCCAAAAAAATGTATTAAAGAGGTACCCTGTGGCCACTAAAATTGTCACATTTTGCAGTGTCTTATAAAGACCCCATTAAGCTTGAAGGCATTATAGCACACCCCAGCCATTCCCTCGAAAGCCCTCTAGAAGGAGCCCTTTATTGGAGTTTTGGCGAATCAGGAGAAACCGCAGCTCGCCAACTGAACTCACTGACGGTCCATTCCAGTTAAGCACATTATTTACAAGAAGTGTGAAGAGCTTAACCAGACCCAAAGTTCAAATTGTTGGAATTCTAACGCTAACGAGCCCTTTCTTGCACCAATATATGTTTTTTCCGAACACATGGTATTTATCCTAGGATAGATACCTGGAAATTTCATTTGAAACCGAGCGATTGTGGGATTATCTCGTTTCTCATTGTGTTAATATTAATAATCTAGGTGTATTTAACACACTGTATTACTACATTCACACAATTATTTTGGCCACAATATAAAATGGAAAGAAGCAGATATTTTTCATGGTGTATTTTTGATGCACGCATATCAATCCCAAACCATAAAGTGACGTGGGCAAAGACATCTGCTGTGCAGTAAAATTGAATTTGAAGGTAAAATAACTTGGAACTGCAGCCATCCACTCTTTGTGTAAATGTGACTGCAAGTAAAAACATCCTTTTGAGAAATTCATTTTTTTTATGACTACTTTTGTTCATGCATAAGAAAATATCTAAGAATCTAGACCAAAATAGATTGAACATTGCATCAAATTTTCGTGACTAGACCTGAAAGGGTATTTATTTATTTTTTTAATTTTGAAGATTTATTAGTTTTTAACTGCATCTTGTTTACCGTCCCCCAGTACCCAAATTATCGGTCTCCTGCCCCCTCAGTAACCATATGATCTTTCTTGTAGAAGTACAATATAAGACTGGAAACATGATGATTCATGTACAACCCCAATTCCAAAATAGTTGGGACAAAGTGTAAATTGTGAATAAAATCAAAATGCAATGACTTTCAGATCACATGAGCCAATATGTTATTTACAATGGAACATAGATAACATTTCAAATGTTGAAACTGACACATTTTACATTGTTATCCACAAAATGAGTTTATTTCAAATTTTCTGGCTGCAACAAGTCTCAAAAAAGTTGAGACATGGGCAAAAAAAGGGCTGAAAAACCAATTAATATATAAGAGAATCAGCTGAAAGAACATTTAGCACTTTTTCAATCCCCCAGAATTTCAGAAACGAGACTGACCCATGATTAACTTCGGCGTAATGACGTGGGGGATTGAAAAAGTGCGAGTGTCCTCAAGGGGCGGAAATATAGTCCAGCAATTGCTTCGCCAGGAAGCTTTCTGGATACATACTTTGAATTGTGTCGAGCCTAATGGGTTAAACGATGGCCTGAATTTGACTTGTTTTCTATAATTTACGCATGTCTTATACTTTGTCTTTGCATCTGTGCTATTTACAGAAGGCAATATTACCAGTTTGTTGGGTTTTTTTTTTTCCCTTTCTTCTTGATGATGTTATGAAATGTGTTTTCATTACCTGTTATTCAGCATCACATGCGCACCTTGTATTTGGTATGATGTCATTAAGGGAAGGGTATTTAAAACCCCCCGGTGCATCTTCTCTCATACATCATCTGACTCTGAGGAAGACGTCAGTGGACGTCGAAACGTCAGTCTTTTCGATAAAGAGATTGTGTTCTGAGCTCTGTGTGCGCCAGCTTTTGCTTTTTGCCGGAATAGTCCTCAGTGATTTTTTCAGTAAGGTGCGCTTTTTTCTGCATTGACTGTCCAAGCTGTTGAGCACCTTTATAGTCCTTTTCCATAGCGGGCTTTGAGCGCGTTTGGTTTACTTCTCTGCGTAGAAATTATATTGTGTTTGGAGCAAATCTGAACATAATGCCTACAAATAATATCTGTCTCAAAATAAATGACAAGGAGTTAGAAAGGGTAAAGTTCCTCAAAATTCCTGGGGGTCATCATAGATGAGTCACTAAATTTTTGAAGTCACATAGCATACTTGACATCCAATTTATCCAAACATGTTGGATTATTCTTCAAAATAAGATACTTCCTCCCACTATCTGCTCTCCAAACTCTTTACAAAACACTGTTTGAGTCACATATCAATTACTGTAATGTCATATGGTGCAATACCTTGCTCAGTCATCTTATAAAACTTGAAAGTTTACAAAAGAAGATGATACAAGCCATGTCATGAGCCAGGTACAATGCACCCTTACGCCCTTTGTTCCTTCGCTATGGTCTCCTTAGGCTTGTGCATGTGCATTAAATGTGCATCAAAATGCTTGAATGATGTACCTAGTGGTACATAATATGAACAGCAGACTATCTGAGCTTGTTCCAGTCTATAGTCCTCTGCACGATCATAATACCAGAAAGAAATATCTTATTATTGACAAAAAAAGAAAACTTAAATGTACCAGCTTGAGTATTCCATGCAGGCGGCCGCGGATTTGGAATGAACTCGATGAGAACATGAAAGTGTTGAAGCCCATCTCCACCTTTAAGAAAATGCTAAAGGACACACTGCTAAGATCATATATCTAACTATCATGTGGTACCTATTATCTATCTGTTCTGGGAAAGATGTGGTGTTAAGTGCTATATGTTGTGTATGTGTCTGTATTTGTCCTGTTGTTGTTGTTGTTTATATTTGTTCTCAGGCTTCCTCCTAAAAGCTTTTGATTGCTTCTTTGGGAAGTCTGATTCACACATGATCCCACAACTTTAGTTATGCACTACAAATAATGTGTATGCCTATGTGTGTGAAATAAAATAATTGACATGCAAAATGACCATCTGTGAAGTGCCGATTGGAGGAATGTTAGAGGAGGCAAAATTCTCACCTTTGCACCTGTGATTACCCTCAGCCCGTTGATACTGAATACCAAAAAAAAAAAAAAAGGTCTGAGTTTGAGAGAGTAAAAATACTCCTGATGGTGTTAGTTGGAGATTGAGTATAAAAATACTCCAGGTGGTGTTCATTTGAGTGTGTAGAAGGACTCTTGGTGGCGTGAGTTTGAAAGTGTAAAAGCATCCTAGTGATGTTAATGTGAGAATGTAAACAGACTACTGGTGGTGTAAGTTTGAGAATGTGAAAAGACCCCTGGTGGTGTTAGTTTGAGTGCGTAAAAGAAGTCCTGGCGATTTTTACTTTGAGAATAAAAAAGGACTCCAGGTGGTGTTTGTTTGAGATTGTAGGACTCCTGGTGGTGGTAGTTTGAGAGTGCAAAAATACTCCTGGTGGTGTTAGTTTGATAGTGTGAAAATACTCCTGGTGATGTTAGTTCGATGGTGAGAAAATACTCCTGGTGATGTTAGTTTGATAGTGTGAAAATACTCCTGGTGATGTTAGTTTGATAGTGTGAAAATACTCCTGGTGATGTTGGTTTGATAATGTGAAAATACTCCTGGTGATGTTACTTTGATAGTGTGAAAATACTCCTGGTGATGTTAGTTTGATAGTGTGAAAATACTCCTGGTGATGTTGGTTTGATAATGTGAAAATACTCCTGGTGATGTTAGTTTGATAGTGTGAAAATACTCCTGGTGATGTTGGTTTGATAATGTAAAAATACTCCTGCTGATGTTGGTTTGATAGTGTGAAAATACTTCTGGTGATGTTGGTTTGATAACGTAAAAATACTCCTGGTGATGTTCGTTTGATCGTGTGAAAATACTCCTGGTGATGTTGGTTTGATAATGTAAATATACTCCTGGCAGTGTTAGTTCGATGGAGAGAAAATACTCCTGGTGATGTTAGTTCGATAGTGTGAAAATACTCCTGGTGGTGTTAGTTTGATAGTGTGAAAATACTCCTGGTGATGTTGGTTTGATAATGTGAAAATACTCCTGGTGATGTTAGTTTGATAGTGTGAAAATACTCCTGGTGATATTTGATAGTGTAAAAATACTCCTGCTGATGTTGGTTTGATAGTGTAAAAATACTCCTGCTGATCTTGGTTTGATAGTGTGAAAATACTCCTGGTGATGTTAGTTTGATAGTGTGAAAATACTTCTGGTGATGTTAGTTTGATAGTGTGAAAATGCTCCTGGTGATGTTGGTTTGATAATGTAAATATACTCCTGGCAGTGTTAGTTCGATGGAGAGAAAATACTCCTGGTGGTGTTAGTTTGATAGTGTGAAAATACTCCTGGTGGTGTTAGTTTGAGAGTTTAAGAAGAGTCACGGTGGCATTAGTTTGAGAGTGTAAAAAGCCTCCAGGTGGCATAAGTTTGTTAGTTTCACAGTGTAAAAGGATATCAGTGGTGTTAGTTTGAGAGGGTAAAAAGGACTCCTAGTGGTGTTAGTTTGTGAGTGTGAAAATACTCTTTATGGTGTTAGTTTGATAGTATGAAAATACTCCTGGTGGTATTAGTTTGATCGTGTAAAAATACTCCTTGTGGTGTTAGTTTGAGAGTGTAAAAAGGACTCCTGATGGTGTTAGTTCGAGACTTTAAAATACACCTGGTGGTGTTAGTTTGATAGTGTAAAAAATACTCCTGGTGGTGTTAGTTTGTTAGTTTCAGAGTGTAAAAGGAATTCAGTGGCATTTGAGCATGTAAAAAGGACTCTTGATGGTATTAGTTTGACTGTGTAAAAATACTTCTGGTGGTGTTAGTTTGCTAGTGTGAAAATACCGCTAGTGGTGTCAGTATGAGAGAATAAAAGGAGTCTTGTTGGTGTTACTTTCACAGCATAAAAACACTCCCTGTGCCGTTAGTTGTAGGGTGTGAAAAGACTTCTTGTGGTGCTAGTTTGAGACTGCAAAAGGACTCCTGGTGGTGTTAGTTGGACAGTGTATTAAGCCTTGTGATGGTGTTAGTTCGAGACTGTAAAAGGAGTCCTCATGGTGTTCATTTGAGAGTGTGAAAAGCCTCCTTGTGGCGTTCGTTTGTTAGTTTCAGAGCGTAAAAAGATTGTAGTGCTGTTTGAGTGTGTAAAAAGGACTCCTGATGGTGTTAGTTTGAGCATGTAAAAACCCCTCGTGGTGTTATTTTTCAGAGTGGGAAAAGTTTCCTTGTAATATTAGTTTTAAAGTATAAAAGGAGTCCTCGGGGTGTTGGTGTGAGAGTGTAAACAGATCCTAGTGGTGTTGGTTTCAGAGTGTCAAAAGACTCCAGCTGTTAGTTTTAGAGCGTAAAAGGACCCCTGGTAGTATTATTTTGAGAGTGTAGAGGGAGTCCTGGTGGTGTTAGTTTGAGAGTGCAAATATATTCCTGTAGGTGTTCATCTGAGAATGAAAAAAGAACTCCTGGTGATGCTAACTTGTGTGTGTGTGTAAAGAAACTCCTGGGGATGTTAACTCGAGAGTGTAAAGGACTCCTGGGGATGTTAACTCAAGAGTGTAAAGGAACGCCTGGGGATGTGAACTCGAGGGTGTAAGGAGACTCCTGGTGTATTTAGCTTAAGAGTGTAAGGAGACTCCTGGGGATGTTAACTCGAGAGTGTAAAGAGACTTGTGGTGATGTTATCTGGAGAGTGTAAGGAGACTCCTGGGGATGTTAACTCGAGAGTGTAAAGAGACTCCTGGTGATGTTAACTGGAGAGTGCAAAGAGACTCCTGGTGATGTTAAGTGGAGAGTGTAAGGAGATTCCTGGTGATGTTAATTTGAGAGTGTAAAGAGACTCCTGGTGGATTTTGCTTAAGAGTATAAGGAGACTCCTGGTGTTGTTAACTCCAGAGTGTAGCGAGACTCCTGGGGGTGTTAACTGGAGAGTGTAAAGAGACTCCTGGTGATGTTTACTGGAGAGTGTAAGGAGACTCCTGGGGATGTTAACTCGAGGGTGTAAGGAGACTCCTGGTGTATTTTGCTTAAGAGTGTAAGGAGACTCCTGGTGTTGTTAACTCCAGAGTGTAGCGAGACTCCTGGTGATGTTAACTGGAGAGTGTAAAGAGACTCCTGGTGATGTTAACTGGAGAGTGTTAGGAGACTCCTGGGGATGTTAACTGGAGAGTGTAAGGAGACTCCTGGGGATGTTAACTGGAGAGTATAAGGAGACTCCTGGGGGTGTTAACTGGAGAGTGTAAAGAGACTCCTGGTGATGTTTACTGGAGAGTGTAAGGAGACTCCTGGGGATGTTAACTCGAGGGTGTAAGGAGACTCCTGGTGGATTTTGCTTAAGAGTGTAAGGAGACTCCTGGTGTTGTTAACTCCAGAGTGTAGCGAGACTCCTGGGGGTGTTAACTGGAGAGTGTAAAGAGACTCCTGGTGATGTTAACTGGAGAGTGTAAGGAGACTCCTGGTGATGTTAACTCGAGATCGTAAAGAGACTCCTGGTGATGTTAACTTGAGAGTGTAAAGAGACTCCTAGGGATGTTAACTCGAGATCGTAAAGAGACTCCTGGTGATGTTAACTGGAGAGTGTAAGGAGACTCCTGGTGATGTTAACTCGAGATCGTAAAGAGACTCCTGGTGATGTTAACTTGAGAGTGTAAAGAGACTCCTAGGGATGTTAACTCGAGAGTGTAAAGAGACTCCTGGTGATGTTAACTGGAGAGTGCAAAGAGACTCCTGGTGATGTTAACTCGAGAGTGTAAAGAGACTCCTGGTGATGTTAACTCGAGAGTGTAAAGAGACTCCTGGGGATGTTAACTGGAGAGTGCAAAGAGACTCCTGGTGATGTTAACTGGAGAGTGTAAAGAGACTCCTGGGGATGTTAACTGGAGAGTGTAAAGAGACTCTTAGGGATGTTAACTCGAGAGTGTAAGGAGACTCCTGGTGATGTTAACTCGAGAGTGTAAAGAGACTCCTGGTGATGTTAACTGGAGAGTGCAAAGAGACTCCTGGTGATGTTAACTGGAGAGTGCAAAGAGACTCCTGGTGATGTTAACTTGAGAGTGTAAAGAGACTTCTAGGGATGTTAACTCGAGAGTGTAAAGAGACTCCTGGTGATGTTAACTGGAGAGTGCAAAGAGACTCCTGGTGATGTTAAGTGGAGAGTGTAAGGAGATTCCTCGTGATGTTAATTTGAGAGTGTGAAGAGACTCCTGGTGGATTTTGCTTAAGAGTATAAGGAGACTCCTGGTGTTGTTAACTTGAGAGTGTAAAGAGACTCCTAGGGATGTTAACTCGAGATCGTAAAGAGACTCCTGGTGATGTTAACTGGAGAGTGTAAGGAGACTCCTGGTGATGTTAACTGGAGGGTGTAAGGAGACTCCTAGGGATGTTAACTCGAGAGTGTAAAGAGACTCCTGGTGATGTTAACTGGAGAGTGTAAGGAGACTCCTGGTGATGTTAACTCGAGATCGTAAAGAGACTCCTGGTGATGTTAACTCGAGAGTGTAAAGAGACTCCTGGTGATGTTAACTGGAGAGTGTAAAGAGACTCCTGGGGATGTTAACTGGAGAGTGTAAAGAGACTCCTGGTGATGTTAACTCGAGAGTGTAAAGAGACTCCTGGGGATGTTAACTGGAGAGTGTAAAGAGACTCTTAGGGATGTTAACTCGAGAGTGTAAGGAGACTCCTGGTGATGTTAACTCGAGAGTGTAAAGAGACTCCTGGTGATGTTAACTGAAGAGTGCAAAGAGACTCCTGGTGATGTTAACTGGAGAGTGTAAAGAGACTCCTGGTGATGTTAACTCGAGAGTGTAAAGAGACTCCTGGTGATGATAACTCGAGAGTGTAAAGAGACTCCTGGTGATGTTAACTGGAGAGTGCAAAGAGACTCCTGGTGATGTTAACTGGAGAGTGCAAAGAGACTCCTGGTGATGTTAACTCGAGAGTGTAAAGAGACTCCTAGGGATGTTAACTCGAGAGTGTAAAGAGACTCCTGGTGATGTTAACTGGAGAGTGCAAAGAGACTCCTGGTGATGTTAAGTGGAGAGTGTAAGGAGATTCCTGGTGATGTTAATTTGAGAGTGTAAAGAGACTCCTGATGGATTTTGCTAAAGAGTATAAGGAGACTCCTGGTGTTGTTAACTCCAGAGTGTAGCGAGACTCCTGGGGGTGTTAACTGGAGAGTGTAAAGAGACTCCTGGTGATGTTTACTGGAGGGTGTAAGGAGACTCCTGGGGATGTTAACTCGAGGGTGTAAGGAGACTCCTGGTGGATTTTGCTTAAGAGTGTAAGGAGACTCCTGGTGTTGTTAACTCCAGAGTGTAGCGAGACTCCTGGGGATGTTAACTGGAGAGTGTAAAGAGACTCCTGGTGATGTTAACTGGAGAGTGTAAGGAGACTCCTAGGGATGTTAACTCGAGAGTGTAAAGAGACTCCTGGTGATGTTAACTGGAGAGTGTAAGGAGACTCCTGGTGATGTTAACTGGAGAGTGTTAGGAGACTCCTGGGGATGTTAACTGGAGAGTATAAGGAGACTCCTGGGGGTGTTAACTGGAGAGTGTAAAGAGACTCCTGGTGATGTTTACTGGAGGGTGTAAGGAGACTCCTGGGGATGTTAACTCGAGGGTGTTAGGAGACTCCTGGTGGATTTTGCTTTAGAGTGTAAGGAGACTCCTGGTGTTGTTAACTCCAGAGTGTAGCGAGACTCCTGGGGGTGTTAACTGGAGAGTGTAAAGAGACTCCTGGTGATGTTAACTGGAGAGTGTAAGGAGACTCCTAGGGATGTTAACTTGAGAGTGTAAAGAGACTCCTGGTGATGTTAACTGGAGAGTGTAAGGAGACTCCTGGTGATGTTAACTCGAGAGTGTAAAGAGACTCCTGATGATGTTAACTTGAGAGTGGAAAGAGACTCCTGGTGATGTTAACTCGAGAGTGTAAAGAGACTCCTGATGATGTTAACTGGAGAGTGCAAAGAGACTCCTGGTGATGTTAACTCGAGAGTGTAAAGAGACTCCTGGTGATGTTAACTCGAGAGTGGAAAGAGACTCCTGGGGATGTTAACTGGAGAGTGCAAAGAGACTCCTGGTGATGTTAACTCGAGAGTGTAAAGAGACTCCTGGGGATGTTAACTCGAGAGTGTAAAGAGACTCCTGGTGATGTTAACTGGAGAGTGTAAAGAGACTCCTGGTGATGTTAACTCGAGAGTGTAAAGAGACTCCTGGTGATGTTTACTGGAGAGTGCAAAGAGACTCCTGGTGATGTTAACTGGAGAGTGTAAAGAGACGCCTGGTGATGTTAACTCGAGAGTGTAAAGAGACTCCTGGTGATGTTAACTCGAGAGTGTAAAGAGACTCCTGGGGATGTTAACTGGAGAGTGCAAAGAGACTCCTGGTGATGTTAACTGGAGAGTGTAAAGAGACTCCTGGTGATGTTAACTCGAGAGTGTAAAGAGACTCCTGGTGATGTTAACTCGAGAGTGTAAAGAGACTCCTGGGGATGTTAACTGGAGAGTGTAAAGAGACTCCTAGGGATGTTAACTCGAGAGTGTAAAGAGACTCCTGGTGATGTTAACTGGAGAGTGCAAAGAGACTCCTGGTGATGTTAACTGGAGAGTGTAAAGAGACTCCTGGTGATGTTAACTCCAGAGTGTAAAGAGACTCCTGGTGATGTTAACTGGAGAGTGCAAAGAGACTCCTGGTGATGTTAACTGGAGAGTGTAAAGAGACTCCTGGTGATGTTAACTCGAGAGTGTAAAGAGACTCCTGGTGATGTTAACTGGAGAGTGTAAGGAGACTCCTAGGGATGTTAACTTGAGAGTGTAAAGAGACTCCTGGTGATGTTAACTGGAGAGTGTAAGGAGACTCCTGGTGATGTTAACTCGAGATCGTAAAGAGACTCCTGGTGATGTTAACTTGAGAGTGGAAAGAGACTCCTGGTGATGTTAACTCGAGAGTGTAAAGAGACTCCTGATGATGTTAACTGGAGAGTGCAAAGAGACTCCTGGTGATGTTAACTCGAGAGTGTAAAGAGACTCCTGGTGATGTTAACTCGAGAGTGGAAAGAGACTCCTGGGGATGTTAACTGGAGAGTGCAAAGAGACTCCTGGTGATGTTAACTCGAGAGTGTAAAGAGACTCCTGGGGATGTTAACTCGAGAGTGTAAAGAGACTCCTGGTGATGTTAACTGGAGAGTGTAAAGAGACTCCTGGTGATGTTAACTCGAGAGTGTAAAGAGACTCCTGGTGATGTTAACTGGAGAGTGCAAAGAGACTCCTGGTGATGTTAACTGGAGAGTGTAAAGAGACTCCTGGTGATGTTAACTCGAGAGTGTAAAGAGACTCCTGGTGATGTTAACTCGAGAGTGTAAAGAGACTCCTGGGGATGTTAACTGGAGAGTGTAAAGAGACTCCTAGGGATGTTAACTCGAGAGTGTAAAGAGACTCCTGGTGATGTTAACTCGAGAGTGTAAAGAGACACCTGGTGATGTTAACTGGAGAGTGTAAAGAGACTCCTGGTGATGTTAACTCCAGAGTGTAAAGAGACTCCTGGTGATGTTAACTGGAGAGTGCAAAGAGACTCCTGGTGATGTTAACTGGAGAGTGTAAAGAGACTCCTGGTGATGTTAACTCGAGAGTGTAAAGAGACTCCTGGTGATGTTAACTCGAGAGTGTAAAGAGACTCCTGGTGATGTTAACTCGAGAGTGTAAAGAGACTCCTGGTGATGTTAACTGGAGAGTGCAAAGAGACTCCTGGTGATGTTAACTCGAGAGTGTAAAGAGACTCCTGGTGATGTTAACTGGAGAGTGCAAAGAGACGCCTGGGGATGTTAACTGGAGAGTGCAAAGAGACTCCTGGTGATGTTAACTCGAGTGTGTAAGGAGACTCCTGGTGATGTTAACTCGAGAGTGTAAAGAGACTCCTGGTGATGTTAACTGGAGAGTGCAAAGAGACTCCTGGTGCTGTTAACTCGAGAGTGTAAAGAGACTCCTGGTGATGTTAACTCGAGAGTGTAAAGAGACTCCTGGGGATGTTAACTGGAGAGTGTAAAGAGACTCCTAGGGATGTTAACTCGAGAGTGTAAAGAGACTCCTGGTGATGTTAACTGGAGAGTGCAAAGAGACTCCTGGTGATGTTAACTGGAGAGTGCAAAGAGACTCCTGGTGATGTTAACTCGAGAGTGTAAAGAGACTCCTGGTGATGTTAACTCGAGAGTGTAAAGAGACGCCTGGGGATGTTAACTGGAGAGTGCATAGAGACTCCTGGTGATGTTAACTCGAGAGTGTACAGAGACTCCTGGGGATGTTAACTGGAGAGTGCAAAGAGACTCCTAGGGATGTTAACTCGAGAGTGTATAGAGACTCCTGGTGATGTTAACTGGAGAGTGCAAAGAGACTCCTGGTGATGTTTACTGGAGAGTGTAAAGAGACTCCTAGGGATGTTAACTCGAGAGTGTAAAGAGACTCCTGGTGATGTTAACTAGAGAGTGCAAAGAGACTCCTGGTGATGTTAACTCGAGATTGTAAAGAGACTCCTGGTGATGTTAACTGGAGAGTGCAAAGAGACTCCTGGTGATGTTTACTGGAGAGTGTAAGGAGACTCCTGGGGATGTTAATTTGAGTGTGTAAAGAGACTCCTGGGGGATTTTGCTTAAGAGTATAAGGAGACTCCTGGTGATGTTAACTGGAGAGTGTAAGGAGACTCCTGGGGATGTTAACTGGAGAGTATAAGGAGACTCCTGGGGGTGTTAACTGGAGAGTGTAAAGAGACTCCTGGTGATGTTAACTGGAGAGTGTAAGGAGACTCCTGGGGGTGTTAACTGGAGAGTGTAAAGAGACTCCTGGTGATGTTAACTGGAGAGTATAAGGAGACTCCTGGGGATGTTAACTGGAGAGTGTAGAGAGACTCCTGGGGATGTTAACTGGAGAGTGTAGAGAGACTCCTGGGGATGTTAACTCGAGAGTGTAAAGAGACTTTCCTTTTCTCTCTCAGCTGCCAAACCCTTCTGCCGCTCCATGGAGGACCTCAACTTCAACAGTGCCTTTGCTGGCCATGGTTTTCGAGCTGGTGTGAGCGGGGTTAATTTCCCCACCCTGCCACTCCCAGGGTCCCCTTTCCCTGGCTCCTCCTCCTCTGGTCACCTGCTGGTTCCCCCTCGTGATGGCGGACCAATGATGCGCAGCAGGAGTTCCAGCAATCTGCCACAGAACCCCTATGACCAGCCCGGGGGGCCCAGTGGAGGAACAACACTGGTGGGCCGGAGCCCCTCAAAGTCCTACAGCCAGGGGGACATGGGCGGGGCCACACACAGGCACAGCAGTCTGCAGGTGAGTTAGAGGCCCTACTGATAGCCCACCCTGATGTTCACATTGGCCACCTGTTCCTCGTCAAGCCAGAGAGGCATCTTCCCGCTTACACCCATCAGCCGCAACATTAAAACCACTTGCCCAGTATTGTGTAGCACTGCGAAAAATTAAGTCAATCCACCTTACCAAGCATTTTAATTTTGTATTAACACATATAACACTTATTTCTATTAACTATTTTTCCTCAATAAGAGAAAAATTTGCCGATGAGATCATTTTGACTTATTTCTAGATTTGCCAATGGAGTAAGAAAATTTCACTTGTCAAGCACAATTTTCTACTTTCGAGAAAAAAAACTGTGGAGTTTTTCCCCATATTACCACTGAATGACTTGTCAAGACAAACATTTTTTGCGGTGAGCTCCCTTGTGCCAAAAAAACCACCCGGTCAAACCGATGTTCAGGAGAATTTCTGGACCCAGGGATTCCCAGCCGAATATTTCCCAGAAATTCCACCTATTTGTCTTCATACAGTGCGTCCTGGTGCCATCTAATTCCCCTATTTAACATTGCACGCGTACCTGGCGGATGCACATGATGCAAAAGAAAACCTGGTCCAGTGAGCCAGTTATCTATACGGAGTACAAATGAAAACGCACCACTTGAAAAAAGTCAATATTTAAGTTCAAATGAACTTCAATATGATTTTTATACAACGACAACACTACAGTGACGTCACCCGACATGCCAGGTGCAAGAAATGCAATAATTTCAAGTTAACTGTAACGCTAGGCAATTTTTTGCAAAAACGCAACATCTTGCACGCACACCACGGGAAAAATGAATTTCACTCTGAATTTGTGCACACATTGCCTTTAAAAGCATGTGAATCCGAATAAAATTTCACTTCTTCACTGACACTTGTGAAACGTCGACACTATGCCGCGACTTACAGCCCCTGAACGGGAACGTGCCATAGGCATGCTTCAAATTGGCGCCAGCACCAGGGAAATTGCCAGACGACTTCACTGCGCACTCACAACGATTGCAAGACTCCATCAAAGGTTTCTGCAAACGGGGAGCACTTGGGACCGTCCTCAACCGGGTCAACAATGTGTGACAACGGCACGTCAGGACCGTCAGATCATACGGGATCATGTCCGAGACCGAACACTACCAGCGACAAGAACGGCTGCTCAAGTCCAAAAACAACGTGGATTCATTCACCCCAACACCGTGCGGAACCGTCTGCGAGCTGCAGGCCTGCGTGCACGACGTCCTTATTTCGGCCCCATATTGACGGATCGTCACCGAAACCAGCGTCTACAGTGGGCAAACAGGCACCAGAATTGGCGACTACGACAATGGCACGGTGTCATCTTTTCTGACGAGTCACCATTTCACTTAAGGAACGCAGATGGCCGTATACGTGTTTGGCGGAGACGTGGTGAACGTTATAAGACTGATTGTGTCGTTCAAACGGACCGTTGGGGTGGTGGCAGCGTTATGGTGTGGGAATAAGCTACCGTCACAGAACCCCTCTCCATATCTGCAGAGGAAGGGTGAACGCCGTCTACTACCAGGACCAGGTGCTGCTGAACCATGTTGTGCCGTTCTTCAACCAACACCACGATGTCCACACATTCCAACAGGACAACGCTAGGGCACACACTGCAAGGGTGTCCATGCAGTTCCTTGCACAGCAGAACATCCCCGTGCTTCAGTGGCCAGCTCTGTCACCGGACCTCTCCCTTATCGAGCACTTATGGGATGAAATTGGACAACGTCTTTCACGTCGACGCCAGATGGACAACATCTGAGAACTTGAGGTTGCCCTTGTTCAGGAGTGGAATGCTATCCCTCAGAACACTATCCAGAGACTGATCAACTCCATGCGACGACGATGCACCGCATCTGTCAATGCAAATGGCGGTCACACCCGTTATTGACTTTCCTGTTTGACCCCTACACCAGTTAAACCTCTCTCGCGCATTAACATTATCGTGAATGAAATTGAATGATGTTTACATGTCTTCTTAAATCATTCATTATCTCAAATGCGTCATACGTATATACTTCACATATCAATCCGTGGAGCTATTCCAGATTTCGCGAGTGGTGCGTTTTCATTTGTACTATGTATATTTAAAGTGATCCTTTGTCCAGTAACGATGCTCACCTTCCCACTGTCGGCGTTTTCGGCAATGGGCTGAGGTGAGAATGGGCACTGGTCCCCAGCCAGAAAGCGCAATAAGAAGCAGGGAGCAATGCATTGTGTGTTGTGACATATTCCTCACGCAGGTATCCTTTAAATTCTCAGCCCTTGTTACCCTTTTATCGGATCAGACCTGACTGGATAACCTTCGTTGCCCCTTTACATCAATGAGCGTTTTTTTGCTTATCTTCTGAGGTCAGTTTGCAGACCTTATCAGGTGTCATGTTATTTCCTTCATCTGTGAGTGGTTTCAGTGTTTGGGCTTGTGGTGAAGCTTATGCCAAAATTCTCTATACTCTCATTACTGTCAGTCTCCTGACATCACGTCAAAAACAACATATTTGGTACTCACAACAGCATCTTTGTAGCAATATTGATGCAATGTGTGATTGCATTCTCGAATGTCCGCTTTGTTGCCAGTTCTAAATTCGATGTCTTTTGCGTCATTTATGTTTAATTAAGTTCATTTGACAATTACAAATACAAGTGCTAATGATAAAAAAAAAAAAAAAAACTTTCATCACAAGTATGAGACATTTTCAGAAATAACACGAAAAAGTCCTGGGCCCGGTTGTTCAAAGCTTTGTTAACTTTAACCGGTGATTAAGTTTAAACCACAGTATCTATATCTCTGAAAGAAACCACAGATGTTTGCATGTTTTTGATACATTTTGTTGGTTTCCCCTTGTTTAGTTTAAGTCGTGAACAGTATTCGCGAGAATCTTATTTAGAGAGTGGTCATAATGTCCGGTGTTTATCGTTGACCAGCCGTTAAATTAACAGAGCTTTGAACAACCGGGCCCTGGACTTTTTTCCATTGTGGTCCCTGATGTTCATAAAGTCCACACACTCAATGTACAAGTTGGAGACAGTTGGTCAACGTCCATGATTACATATGGTAAGATTGGCAGCAGTGTTCTGCTGTGTGCCAGAGTCATTAAAATAACCTTATCATTGTCTAGAGATGTGGGATTACTACGGTTTTCCTTGATTATATTTGAATACTAGTAATGTTTTTGCGATCCTATTTTTTTCCTGAACTAAAATATATATATTTTTTTTTTAAATACTCGAAGTCCACTTCATCCTGTGATTGCTTAAACTTAATCACAGCCGAATCCCGCATTTTAATTAAATCTAAGATGCTAAGATCAATGCAGGGTTTAGTTCTGTGCTTGACTCTAATTTGCCTGAGGGGGGCACTGTATTCCCCACCTGCAGGAATAGGTGTTTAAATCTACTCCAAGCTTCATCTACATGTGAAACCTTTGTAACCTGAGACCAGTTTACCTTTTGCAAATGTGAATTGAACATATCCAAAGAGTAATGTTTAAGACAGCGGACCTTCATTGTCTTATGACCTGTAAAAATCTTTTTTTGTACAGTAAATAAGAAAATTGTCACTTATACTGTGCCTTATCACAACACTGTTGGATGTATTAACTTTGTCAGATGCTAAAATTTAATTGATAGCAGTGAATTTTCAGAGACACTAGTTGGTTCAATAATCAGTTGATTCAGACCTAAAGATTTATAAAAGTTTGCATAGGCTCTATATGTAGGCCTTGATACATCAGAAACATCAGTATTAATATCTCCTAATGGTAAACAGTCTTTCTCTACTCCACTGCGGTTCGTTAGTGCAATTTCTAAGCAGCCATAAAATGTGTTACCTAAGAATTAAAATTTGATAAAACATGGCTAAATAGCAGAGCCAGAGATTTTTTGATGCACGGGCAGACAGCAGCACAGCTTGCATTGCATTTAATTCTATGAAGATTTTTAAAATCAGGTTTGTGTTACCTTAGCATTACTGTCTCAGGCAACATTGCGGGCTGGCTCGTAGCGATAGTCATTCTCAAGTTATGCTGCCACTCTTTTATATTCTGAGATCCATAATTAATTTGATGTGCTACTGTTAAAGGAGCTGTGACATGATTACTGTGTGAACTTTAAAAACGAACAAGAAATCAAACAAAATAAATCCGATCGAATCCTTCCTCTATGTTTATTGGCAGTCAGCCAACCAGCATTCATTCTTCATATGCTTTGGTAAATGCACTTAAGTATAATGTTGAATTCTTATCTGTATTTCCATAGAAAACTCCTTAATATAAAGAACATAATCCCCGAGTATCTAAAAAATATAAACACAATGCGAAATGAAGATGGATTGGCAGGGATGGATGTCAGATTATAACTTGCAGTCGAGCAGATTCCCTTCGTTTGATTTAGTTTAGTTTTATTGTAGTTCATTAGTTTCACACAATAATGTAAAATACAAAGAAAACAACATAAAAGCATGTGTGTTGGTGAGGTAGAAATCAGTTACTTTTCTTATTTGGCTTAACAGTTTTCAAAGTTCTGAGCATGGGCAGTAATCATGACAGGACTCCTTTCAGTTTCTAATGAAACTATGTTATTTTGTGCGTTGCAATGATCTTTGGTGACTGTTTATTGCCTCTCGTGGTCAAACCCTTTAATATGTAGAAATAGATATTTAAACCTGCCAAACAACTTCTTTACAAGTGTTAACATCTTCCTCCCACTAAAACCTGCCTCCTGATTTCTGTATTTTTTAAGGAATAAAGAAACTTGATCATTGTTCACATTTATGATTTCAGCTGTAGGTGCAAAGGTAACTGGAAATTTTTATTTACTTTATTCTGTATTGACTGTCACATAACTAAATTCAGGCTCTAAAACGTTTTTTTTTTCCCCGCCACGAAGTGGAGGGAGATATAGAGATGAGTGTTGCCCTTCTGAGTGAACATATGTCTGTCTGTCTATCAGGCCGATATTCCGGGCCAGAACTCCTAAACCGTTCAGTATTTCTCTATTCAGTTTACTATTATGGATTGGTCATATTGAGTGGACGAGCCTTTTCATACCTCTGTCCATCCCCCTTTGGGGGGGGATTTGAGTACATGCTTGTTGTGATTAAAATACACTTGATCTCCCCTTTGAAAAGTGTAATTATTTTGGATGTTGGTTCTTTATGGCGTGAGATCACAAGTATGTGATCGGCATGTACCAACTGAACATGCTAATGTGGCTGTTAGAATTACACTGCTGGTATAGGAATGTAATATGATTCTAGAACAATGACTTTTCACAAAGACGTTCCAGGGAACCTGACCAAAGGGTTTACATATGGCTAGGAATTATGATTGGCCCAAAGTCGCAGGGTCCTGTGAGATGAGGTGGCCTCTTTCATTTTGTTAACCTTTCAAGTGCTGTGGGCAACTATAGTTGCCCAATGATGTAAGATATCAAAATCAGACGCTGTTGAAAACCTATCATGTGGCAGCTTGTTTTTTTAAACAAGCTGCCACATGATAAGTTTCCAACAGCTCAGGATGACAGCATTTTTAGTTCCTTAAATGTATTCAGCCCTCGAAGGGTTAACTTGGTAATGCTGTCGTCTTCGGCAAGTGGCAGTGATGTGACCAGCTCTGCCTCAAATAACGATTGTAGGGAGGACATACTGTATGTAAAGACCACATGACCTACTGCTTCGCAGTATATTTGCGTGCGCTGGGCATCTTTCATGAGCACACGTTACAGTACGCGAGGATGCTCCACTCTTGACTTGTCTTTCTTTCCCCCCCTCATGATTTCTCTCTCTCTCTCCTGACCTTTTTCCTGCATTTCCCTAGAGTGGTAAACTGGGCTTATTGGAGTATTGGTGGCACTTTTTTTAAATTTAATGTTTCATAGCAAATTGCGCTTCGACACACAGGTCAGTCGGTGCCTGAGTAAGGCCAGGCCTACTGACCATAGCCAACCACCAGTCTGTTCATGAAATGCCAGATTTAAAAAAAAAAAAAAAGTCTGCTTCGGAAAATGGCAGCTCAGTGTGTTCACTAAAATGAGGCGTACATTTGTATGTCTGAAGAACAGCACGCATAATGAGACTAGGGAGAACCTTACGTGTCATTCGTCTGTTGGGAAAAACGATGTTTTACTCCTCGGCGGTGAGGTGAAATGCAGTTCACTAAGTCTGATTGCTGCTCCTCGCTGTGTTTTTTACTCTGACTGTTTTGTGAGGCGGACGGGCTTCCTCCCCAGGCTCAGGCTTTAACACGGGTATGATTTTCTCAATTCTTATCACTTCTGATCCTCCCCCCCCGTCCAAAATGAGCTCCCAGGATAAGCTCCAGGGCAGAGGATGGATGCGCTCAGATGAGGCTAATGAGCAGCTCTTAGCCTGGGAGAGGGAGTAGAGGAAATTGGAATGATATGCACACATACATACACACGCATGCACACAACCACACACAAGCATGTAAGCACACACAAACACAGATGCACCGACACACACACGTATAGCTACAGACACACTCACACGCCACAGCGTTGGGCGGAAGTTCTCTTGCAGAAATGGAGGTCACAGCTGCCACTTCTTGCTCAGGAGTTTGGAGTCACATTGATGGAAACTGTAGAATATCAGTCTCTCATATATTCGCAGATAAAATAAAGCGCATTCATGTATTGTGCCCTCAAAAATGATTGGTACCTACAAGCAAAGCAGTCTGAGGAAAAAATATATTTGCTGTTTTGTTTGTTTGGTTTTTCACTCAAAATATTTGTACAAAAGTCTAACTTTTTCACTGAAGAAAAATTATGAAAGAGTACATAATTGTTGTAACCAGATATTTCTCTCCAAAACATTTACCGCAATGCTTGGCACCCCTGGAAAATCCTATGATTTCAATCTCAATGAAGTATATTTCCAGTTATTTTTTACATTTCAAAGTTCACCGATTTAATAACAAACTCTTAAGTGGCCAACCATGACTGTCTGTTTCACAGAGGGGTATAAACAGAGTCCTGAGGTGACACAGCTGCTTAGCTTCTGGTGACAGAAGTAAAGTCCATATGGAAATATATAATGGGGTTTGGACACCTCTTGGAATTACTCAAACTGAATTTGAGCTGGCAAGCTGCTACATCAACTTATGGGGTATACGAACGCAAGTGAGCGCATCAAATTTGTGGCTTATGGTCCAGTGTAATGCTATTACACTTGTTGTCCAGTTTTTAGTCCATTTTGGTGGATGACATATCCACGACACAAACACATCATTTGCCCGTGATTTGTTCCCAGCCAATCATGTTCCTCTGCTTCAGCAAATGCTAGAGAGCACAAGTTGACAGGTGCCGCACAGAGACATAAATTGGAGACAACAAAGTCTCTGCTTCGATTAGTAGCCATTGGCTACCTTCAGAAAGCTGTGGAACCTGCCTCCAAGCAAACTTATTCCGCAGCAGGCAGCTACTAGCTAACGAAAATGTGGTGCACAGAAATCGATATCGAACAGTTAGACCGTGACTTGTGTAATCAGCTGTCGAGTTACCTCTGTGGCGTTCGGCCTGCTCAAAGTCCAAACCTTAATTCGATTCAGCAAATACCTTGTAACATCGAAAGAATCAATTTGGAATGAACTTCAAACCATATGGAAATGATTTAACGTGAGGGGAAATAAAAAAAAATGTGAAAACTATGCGTGAAAGATTGTAATCAAAGCAAAGGGTGGCCACAGTAGATAATGACTTTCTCTCTCAAAAAGACATTATGAAGTACCCCAGAAGGGAGGAGAGACGTATTGTTTTTGTCCTGTTTCCCATGCAAGAGTGGGTCCATGTCGGCGTTCCCACCATTTCTGGACCATAACTCGGAAACCGTTTGCAAATTTTAAAGGAAATGTATCACACATTTGCACAAGGTCCTGTACCTTTTGCTATTTTCAGGTTATTCACTTTTCTAGTTTCTTCCGAAATGTCTGTGAACTTCAATGAGGGGCGGCTGGGTTGGGGTGGGGTAGCCAGTTTTTTTTGCCTTTAAAAACAATCTCTAGTAGGCTGCTGGGTTAGCTATCTTGGTTAAGGCACCACAATTGCGGAGCAGTAGTGACTACTACAGCGCGGGTTCGATCCCCAGTCATACCAACCAGCAGTGGTTGGCAGCTTTTTCAGAACAGTGCACGATTGGCTAAAGCGCTGTGGGAATGCAAATTGGGAAGGGACATTAAAAATGATTGCCTTGTTCACTACTCAAGCGCCTCCTGTTGGCCAGCTGGGTGCTCGTCAGTGAGATTCTAAACTTGCTCATATTCGGGTATCCTCCGTTCTGAACTTGCAATGGTTTCGACCAATGAGTGTTAAGAGGCAGGGGCCGACAGGCGCATGCTTCGAAGGGGAGCCGCGAACTGTCTCTCTCTCCTAAGCTGGCAATGGGGGTTGTATATGAGCAAGGCTTGTACTCAGTTCTCGAATTGGGCATTCCAGATTCGGGTGGGATTGGAGATGCCAAAAAAAAAAAGTTATTAGTTATTTTTGTTTTTACTATATATTGTTATCTGTTTTCTTTATTTCATCCATATGATCGAATTTAACATGAAATGAATACTTGAATAGTATTTAGTTTCTGATTTATCTCTGTTTTGTTAAGAGTTTTTCTTTAATTGGCCCCTTTAAAGGGTCTGCTGCTTCCATCTTGATGCCGAATACCGGATATTGTTTAATTATTGATAAATTTGAATGTACGTATGAATGGAGTAATATATCACTTATTTTTTTATTTAGGGGGTTCTATTTTTCCTGTGTTGTGCCTTAACCCTTTATGAACCTTTATTATCCGAGCTGAATCAAATGTTACCCAGCGTGTCATATTTCGACTTTTAAAATGCTTTAATCCTCTCTTTGTTGTAAGATTATTCCCAGCATCACAGCAGTACTGGTATATTATTATTATGTAACTGTATTTGCCTGGTTGCACAACCAGAATGCTTGGTTGTTTGGCCATAAACTGCTTGTTATTCAGTATCTTGATAATATCTTCCCTTGGTGTGTTTTGAGAAATAAGCCGTCCTGAGAGCGGCTATGCTGCTTTTCGCTTGGCTTTTACTGCAGGAGCTTTGGGTTCCATTACAGCATGTGATGGTTGACTAGGTTTGTGAATACTGGGAGCAGGGCCTGTTTCATAATACTTCTGAGTATAAGCACTAATCCTTGTTCAGCAGTTGTGGGTGCTTTTGAAAATGGACCGAGAAAGAATAATACATTGTGAAAGGTTTTCTAGTCATGAAAAAGGATTGCAGGGTATGTGCGACCCGTAGTTACCTCCGCCAAGGAGGTTATGTTTTTGCCGGCATTGGTTTATCTGTCTGTCTATTTGTGTACAAGATAATGCAAAAAGTAATGAGCAGATATCTCTGAAATTTTGTGGGTGGGTTGCTGTTAAATCGGGGATGGACCCTCTTGATTTTGACCGCAATCAGTCAAACAATATGGCCGCCACAGCAACCATCTCAAAATCCTATGTTGCAGGTACCTTAAATTTCTTATGAGCCATGTTCACTCAACAAGATTTCAACTGTGCTGCTTTGGCAGAGGTTTGCGCTCTTGGAGTGCCTCATATTGTTCAAAATTAGTTCAAATTGTGCCTAATATCAATTTACCTGTGTGCAGCCCTTCCCCTTGTGAATAGAACCCCACCCTCTGACTGCATTACTCTGCTTTACGATTTTGCAAAGTAATCTGTAATTGTGCTGTTGAAATGTGTCATGTGAATGAACTTTACTCTCTCCTCTTTCCTGTAGTTGGCTGCTCCGGCCTACATTTCCCAGCATTCCCTGATGGAGTCACCACTTTACAGTAACCTGCTGGAGGTGAAGAGGCAGCAGCAGGCGGAGCCTCCCAGCCCCCCTGTGGGACAGCGCCCCCTGCAGGTGCTGGATCTGTGGGAGCAGTATCTGGACCCAGCCTCAGGCCGCTGCTTCTACGTCAACAGTGTGACTCAAGAACGCTCCTGGAAACCCCCGCGGAGAGGGCGCGAGCGCACACCTAACAGGGTAACACACACACACATGCACACACGCACGCATGCGCACACACACACACACACACACACACACACACACACACACAAAAAAGCACCAAACCGGGTAACACACATAAACACACTCATACAAATACACCAAACACAGACGCACACAAACACACACAAAAACTCCAAACAGGGTAACACACACACACACACCTAATAGGGTAACACGCACACACTCACTTACTCATGAGCACACACACGCACTCACTCACTCATACACACACACACACACACACACACGAACACACACACTCACTCACACACTTACACACACACGCGCACACACACACCTGTAATGACTTAAAAATCACAACAAAGAAAACCAGCAATGACAACTTAAACAAATTTATCCTTCACTGATAAAAAAAACTTCTACAAATAATCCACTGTTTAATCTTTTGATAACACTCTAATGCCACTATGTAACTCTGTTGCCAAAACAAAAACTCCACCCCTACTGACCAAAATCACAGCATTTATATAGACTAGCAACATTCTGGAAAGATCTGCTGGATTCCTGGTTAATCCCAACCCCTCCAGGCAGGAAGATGCCAGAAGCTTCTGGAAAGCACTAGTCTATTTCTTCACAAAGAAGTGGTATTGCAACAGATCAAGTTTTTCTACAGTCATACTACCAGAGGGTGCTAAATGATGAACAAATAAAACAAATAGCTGACCAGTAAGGCAGCACAAATAGTATGTAACAAATGTCCATTTACAAATGATATACAGTGCTTTACATAAAACACACATACATAACACACATAACAGGGTAACACAAACATGTGCATGCGCACACACACACACACACACACACACACACACGCACAATCACGCACACACACACAAACACACACTCATGCGCACACACAAGTGCACACCAAACAGGGTAACACACACACACAAGTGCACACCAAAGAGGGAAGCGCGAACATGAGCTCACTCTGAACAGAGTAACGCAGGCACAAAAGCTGATGCAGAACAGGGTTACTCACTTAAGCTCATTCTGAACAGGGTAACACACCTACAAACACAAGCCAGTCAGGGGAACGGATGCCAGTACTGTCACTCACTTGTAGAGATATACACATCCACTGGTATGGATGAGGAGCCATTTGTTTCTGCTAAGGGCAGAAACATGGATTAAGCAAGTACGCTTATGCAGACGCTTCAGAATACGCTACATCGATTTTGCTCGTCATAATGTTCTGGAGTATGTCACCTGGAACTCCCAATTCAAGCACACACTGTAATTTGAATGTTGCAGCTAGCTGGCGCTATAACATGAAGTGAAAAGAGAAAGCTGACCCCTTTCACAAGGGATTGTGGTCACTGAAATCCTCTGATATGCATTTCAACGCCCCCTTGTGGACTGGTGTTTGTTACTTCCAGTGGTGTGTGTAAGCGCATGTTGAGTGTGTTCATCGGGGACTCGCTTTGGTGGCAGCTGTTCCAGACAATGTCATTTGGTTTGCATACTTACATCAACCACGTTTCTGCCCTCAGTTTCTCATGCAGATAAAATGCTCTCACATTGACTCATTCTTACCTCTCAAACACACGCGTTATGCTGGCACATTTACTAATTTAACCTCCACACCATGAAGTAAAATTAGTGTATGTGAGACCAAAAACTACGCTGAGAGAGGTAACGTGCAAGTTTGGGCCTATTGTAGGTGGGGAAGAAGTTTGCCTCAATGCCATAAAGCTGCAGATGGTGACTTTTTATGCCCCCGTAAACGAAGTGTTGTGTTAATGTAAAAGCAATCTATCTGCAACCGAATGATCAACGGCGCGTAATACTTTATAACTGTGGCTCTAACTACTGGTGCCTACATATGTTTGATAGTCCAGCACAGCATCATAGCTTTGCATAGCCTAGCCCAGTGAGACAGTGAAAATTATAGTCCACAGAAAGCTATATCAGTAGCTAGCAGCTGGGAGGAAGAGATTACTTTAGTGTGCAGAGATGCAAATTAGCCCGTCTTTTTGTAGTCTACCCGCTTTCCTCGTCCTGCAGTTGAACCTGGAGTGTCGTTACGACCAGACTCAAGGTTCTTATACTGTATGCTCTGCTAATGTAACAAAAAGTTAAATGTTACTCATCACTAGATAGCTTTAGTAATACGTGTGGCGAGCCAGTAGGTTTGGTGACTAATGCTAATGTTGTGTAGGTAATGCTAGCTCGCCCACTTGCTAGGCTGAGACACAGCTTTGTTTTTCTGTCATCTTCGATTACAAAGCACAATTTAAATGACTTTGAGATGGTGTGATATCACATTTAAATTCTCAATGCTTACTTTTTGTTTTTACTAATATTTTTTGCATCGCGATAAAACATACTGGAGCTCCTCGTGTTTTTCTGTCTTCCGCTCGTAAACTAAACTCAGGATCAAGCATGAAGGGCTCGGAGGGAGGGGCTACAGAAGGGAGAGAGGGGAGAGGCAGTCTTGTTTATGATCAAAATCCATCTCTCTCTTGCTATGTTTCCCAAAGTTACAGACCGCAGCATTAAAACAACATAAATTGCCTATTACCGCCCACATAAACAAGTTTTAATTCTCACATACACTTGCTTTAGCTCTCACACACGCGCACATGTACGCCCTCTCACGCTAACTCTGTCTGTTGCAGCCGAGCCCACTTCCAGGAGGGACACTTCCCCGAGACTCCAACCACCTGTCAGTGCCAGAGACAGGAAACGGCAAGATACACTGGGTACAGTTGCTGTGTGTGTGTGTGTGTGTGTGCGTGTGTGCGCGCGCGCGCGAGAGTGTGCGTGTGTGTGTATGTGTATGTGTGTGCGTATGTGTCCACGTTTGTGGTCAAGTGTGCATCACTGTGTGTGGGTGTGCCTATTGCAGTGTGTCTGAGTACTCTATGCATGAGCGTGTGTGTGTGTGTTATAATGTGTGTGCGCGTGTGATAGTATGTGCGCTCACGCGTGTGTGCATTTGGGGACGTGTGTGTGTCAATGCGTGTTGGTTCTCGTTTTGCAGTGTGTCTGAGTATGCATATATGTGTGTGTGTGTGTGTGTGTGTGTGTGTGTGTGTGTGTGTGCCCGCATACTTGTGTGTAGTTAAATTTGCCTGTATTAGTGTGAAAGAGGAAATGCAGTATGGCACACAGTGGCAGTTTCTCCTGACTGTTACTACAGTACCCTGCTTCGTTTACAAATTCCATAAATGGCATGTAAATGCCATTCTATACATACATTTAACTCTAAATACCGCAATGTACGTATATTTAACCCTAAATACCTTTCGATTCATACATTTGACTCCAGACGCATCTACATTCGAATACTGCCTTTGTTTATCCACCTAGCAGCCCCTGATTAGTTTATTTTAAATAATTAAATTTTGTTGGTATTCTGCCACTGGATATACATGGGCTTTTATTACTCCTTTCAAAAGTAGAATCTTCTAGTCAATATGTAATAAAAAAATTTGTTTTATGCAGTAAGTAGCCTCTCTTTAATGTCTGCTTGATCTAGCAGATCTTCTTCATCAAAGCAGAACTTCTCGCTGTGAGTGTTATTGGTGAAAGCAGGGAACAGGAGTTCTCTCTCTTCGCCTCTCATATCTGATTCATGTTTTCATCTCGCTGTACTGCAATTAATTTGTTCCTCATTCTGCTGTGTTAGCCCTGGGCCTATTATACTCATTTACAACGCTTCCATGACAGTTCCCCTCTATGTGGTTCCATGTGGTTCTCCCTCTACAAACGCGGCCTCTGTTTCCAATATTATAAAACACGCACGCACGCACGCACGCACGCACGCACGCACACACACACACACACACACACACACAAGTCTGCGCAGCTATCCTTGTTAGGATATTGCATTGACTTCTATTCATTATGGACAGCCTAACCCTAACCCTACCCCTAACCTTAACTAAATCATACCTGACCTAAACCTTACCAAAACCTCCATTCACACCTGACCCCAATCCTCAACCATGACATTAGAAATGACGTTCTGGCATATAAGGGCCAGGCTTTTGTCCCAATTAGGACTACTGATCCCAACAAGTTCAGTGTTTGTACTGGAAAAGGTCCCCAATAGTTAACAAAAATGTGAACACACACACACAAGTCCTGCTACTGAACTGGCAGATGGGTGGATTGATGCTTTAGATGTGTACGTGGTTGAGAAATAAGTCCACTAATTCTCAGGATTGTAACGTTATTTATTGGTGATGACTCCCTTTCTCTCTGTTGCGCTCTCCCTTTCTCCATCTCTCTCTCTCACAATCTCATTTTCATCTTCGTGTTGCGGTGTGGAGGGTCAAAGTCCACGGCGGGCCTGGTCTCATGGTCCAGATTAGAAAGAAAAGCCTGGGCCAAATTGTAAAGGGGATTATCATTCCTCTTCTCCCCACTGCATTATCTGTGTATTTATTTATTATACCTCTGTTTTCCTGAAGTAGCGTTTTTTGTTAAGCTACTTTTGTAGGACGTACAGGGGACGTAATGATTTCTCTTGGGTCAAACATGCCTCAGAAAATTTTGTTTGCCCAGATCCACTCATGGCTCTGTGAGACTCAAGTGGAGCAGGGGTCCCAAATTTATGGTTCTCTCAGTCCTCTCTCGGCTATCTGCACCCCCCCCCAAAAAAAATAAAATTACAACCTCAATTCTGAAATAATTGGGACAAATTATGAGTGAAATCTAAACGCAATGACTTTAAGATCACAAGACAAAATGTTATTTACAATAGAACATGGATAACATTTCAGATGTTGAAACTGAGAGACTTTACATTTTTATAAACAAAATGAGCTTATTTCAAATTTTCTGCCTACAATAGGTCTCAAAAAAGTTGGGACACAGGTAATAAAAAGGGCTGAAAAAGCTATTAATATATAAGAGAATCAGCTGAAAGAACATTTAGCAAGTAACTACGTTAACTAGCATCAGGTGTGTAACATGATTGGCTATAAAAGGGATGTCTTCGAGAGGCTGAGTCTCTCAGAAGTAAAGATGGCCAGAGGCTCTCTAACCTATGAAGACTTGCATAAAAAAAATTGTGGAATACTTTAAAAACAATGTCCCTCAACATCAAATTGCAAAGGCTTTGAAGGTCTCATCATCAACAGTGCATAACATCATCAAAAGATTCAGAGAAACTGGAATAATCTCTGTGCATAAGGGACAAGGTTGAAGACCTTCACTGGATGCCCATGATCTTCGGGCCCTCAGACAGCACTGCATCACTCACCGGCATAATTCTGTCATTGACCTTACTAAATGGGCCCAGGAACACTTCATGCAACCACTGTCTGAAAACACTGTCCACTGTGCCGTCCACAGATGCCACCTAAAACTCTATCATGCAAAAAGGAAGCCATTGTTGAGCATGATCCAGAAGCACCACCGTGTTCTGTGGGCCAAGGCTCATTTAAAATGGACTGTAGGAAAGTGGCAAAGTGTCCTATAGTCAAACGAGTCCAAATTTGACATTCTTGTTGGAAAACATGGGCGTTGTGTCCTCCGGGCTTTAGAGGAGAAAGACCACCCCTCCTGTTATCAGTGTTCAAAAATTAAGAACTGCTGCGTGTGATCAGGTTGTAGAATTTTTCCTGATGTGGGACAGAAATGATGGATTAAATGCCCCTTCTTTGACTATATTCTGACTACTTGCGCAAAAAAATCAATATTTGTAACCTGCGAAATTAGGCATTCTTCTTCTTTTCAGGCGAGCACCTTGGTTTGGTTTCTACAGACTTTACAAATAATTACTGTTGTTATTCTGCTTTACCCCATCGGTCCAGTTAAATAATATGATAGATGGTACATTTACAGATGGCTAAATGATGTAATATTTACAGATACCCCTAATATTTACAGTTCAAGCCTTTCAACGCCATTTTAAAGTATGTTAGTTATATGCAGCACTGCGCTGGATTCCAGAAGACCCCTCAAGCTCATGCCCAATCAATTTGGCATATATAAAGCGTATTGCTACTGTAAAACATTTCATAATCTTGCATTTTAAATGGCCAGTTGGTCACTTATCTGGCATCTAACCAGGACTGCTAAAACAGGACTGCTTCCCCTTTTATTCACTGGGGGTTTTCCCAGTGCATCAAACGAACCCCTGTGAAGCAAAGGTTATAATGGAATTTTGTCTGTACAAAAGGCAAATATAGCAGGCTTACAAAACTGATAAACAAAATGTAAGGACAAAACGTAAAGACTCAACTGCAAGCAAAAACAGTAAATCCTGGTGCTTAGATGGCCTCTCCAAGACATACAAATGCACCATGCTTCCCAGAAAATCTAAGCCAGATGCAAAATTTTTTCCTCTGGGAGCAACTAGGAGTGATTTGGTTGCACAACTTGTAAAGAAAATGACTGACACTTTGGTTACCATGCCATGATGCAAATGGGAAGTCACTTCCATTACCATGGATATAAGGGATGGACTGGAGTTCCTGTCTGGCAAGCAAGCTCAGCACATAAGCTACGGCAGTTCATGAAATATCACCAGTAATGTTCAGCAAACTTTTTAGAATTCGTGTAAACCAATGAAATGTATACCAGCGAAGCTCCAGAATGAGGAAAATAGGGTTTTCACAATGTGGTAAGCTGATGTACAGTGGCTCCAATAAGCATTTGTACACTACTTGAAAATTCGACTACATTACAGCTTTTGTAAATTCGGCTAAATGCTTGCTATTCTGTGTAAAAGTGATTAAAATATTTGATAATATGTTTTAAACAAATGTTTAATGTCAAAATGGAATATTTGGTCAGAAAGGCGATTATCTGACCCAATAAGTATCTTAACAGTTCCATTAGTGAGTCACAAAACTTATTATACTCACCTAAAATTGACTCAAGATGTTTACAGGACATGGTTGACTCACTTGGTCTGATTTGGTCAAGCGTGACCATACTGGACACTCCCTCTGTACACAGACTGGCCTATGTAAATGGCCTGACCATGCCCATAATGTATTCCTGTGATATATGGCTAAGACAGGCGAGATACCCCATCGAATGCGGGAGCAAATCATTCAGCTACATAAAGAAGGCCAAAGCACCAGATAAATTGGAACTCGGCTATTGTTACGCCACACGACTGTGCAGTACATCATCAAGAAGTACAAACAGTCTGAACACATAGCCAATGCAGCCAGGAAAGGACGTCCCAGTAAGACCAGCCAGCGCACTGACCGGTACATCTCCCTGCTGGGACAGAGGGAGAGACAGTCCTCGGCCTCCAGTCTTGCCACCAAAGTGGAGGAAGCAACTGGAAGCCATGTTTGTGCCCAGGCCATCCGTAACCGGCTCCATGAAGTACAGTAGTGTACAAATACTTATTGGAGCCACTGTAAATCCTTATTTTTTGAAGATTGGTATGAGAGGAATATATGGTCTATAGTTGACTTAATGGACACGAATGGCAATTTTTTTAACTTATGAACTATTCTGTATGAAATATACAGTGGCTCCAATAAGTATTTGTACTTAAGAAGATAAATTGAAAATTCAAAAATCAAAATTTTGAAAAGTTGAATAATCTTGGTAGACATTGTCCTAAGGAAGCCTCATACCAAATTTCCAGTAGTTTTGGAGAAGAAGAGGATTTTAAAAAATGTGAATAAATGACGACGAGGAAGACGCATCAGATGCCGCGTCTTCCCAATAGATCATGGGCTATGGATTAGTTAGGTGACCATGTCATGCTGGTGTTGGAAGTAAATGTTTCCATTCATTTTATCAATAGACTTTTTTTTTAAAAAGTTCCATTTTGAAGTACTTATCGCAATTTTTATGCCACCACAGATTTTGAAATTTAGCATCATTCTGATCCGAGTAACTACACGCTGCTTTCCTGGCAAAAATTATCGCTATTTAGGTCATTTTCATGACAAGGGAACAATAACTGTGAAGATAAATTTTAAAAAATGAAGTCTCATTCGTGGCAGTTGTTTGTAGTCTAATGTGGTGGTTTGTCCTCAGGAATATTACCTGCAGTTTGCAACTCTAAACCTCTAAAAGTTTTATTAAAAAAAATAAAAAATCAAATTTCCCCATTTTGTCATGAGGTCTTTCAGAAAAGACGAAGCTAATGTAATCCAGATTCAAGATTCTATTCCAATGGGTCAAACATTGCGGGTGTATGGATGCCTGAGATGGCAGGGACTGGTGATTGGCGAGATCATTGTGCGATGAATGTCGAAATACATAATGGACTCCAGGGGCATGGGTCCTTATCTAGAGTGTCTACGGAGAATTGTATTCAAAAACTTGAGGAACATGCCCACAGATTATCGTTGCCAAGGAGTATAGCTTCATTTTCCTAGCTTTTGTCGCCAAAAATTACTACTGGGTATCTTTCGCCATTTCTCAAAGGAAAAAAACCGATGGCGAATTGTGAAGGTAATTTGTTGAATGACTGTTGTGTCATTCATTCACAAAATGTGTTGATGACATGAAAATCAGTTGATGAGAAAAGCAAGTTGCCAGATATAGTGGAAATGGCTCTCAACTTGTTAAAATCGCTGAAAACACCAAATAACAACTGGATATCTTTTGTTGTGGTGATCGATATTTATGTGATTTAAACATCTATCTGTGTACTAAATGCGATAGCCTCGAAGCATAAAAAAACGTGGGGGATCTGCATGAGGCACACCTCTCAAGGAATCCGTGTGGATTGATTCATTTTAATAAAATAGAAGCGTATAAGACTGTGAGACGCATGATTGACAGAAGTTAAAAACACTTCTAGAAACTCTTTTGGTGTCGATCAGGCTGAACTCATTGAATTCTGGGAAACAAAAACAAACAACTACCTGATCAATGTTTGCAAACCAATTGCATTATCACATATTTGTAATTTTTAAATTGCGGAATCTGGATTGGTACTTGCTCCCGAGAGGCAAGCCAGGTCCGAAATGTCCGTACCCTTATTGCTGTGTCTTCTCTGTTACCATGCATTATATCTGTAAAGATGACTGTAAAGACACGTTTTGGTCCCAGGAAGCCGCCCAACACCAATCAGCTGCAGTCAAATTTTACTCCCTTTTCATGCATTACACCAGAATTCAGGTGGCCCCTGTGCAACTTAGCGGTCCCGTAGGAGCAGATACCTGCATTTGGTCAATGTCTTCTCTCGAGCAAGATGACTCAAGGCAGACTCGAGGCCTTGATCAACAGTGTCGACACCAAGCGTAAAACCAAAGAGCAAAAAGATGTTTTACTTCCAGACTGATAACTGTAAAGCCATATGGTTCACCAAATCTCAGTCATGACTTTTTCCATCAGCAGAGCTGGCAGGCATGGTTTTAAAGGAATAAAATGCACTGACAGCTGTGGTGCTGTCAGACCTCCTTAGACACATTTTAGTGCTGGCTAGCAATTTAAAGAGGAATAGTGCTAAAAATCCGTTTAAAATCGCAAAATGGTTTGGACACGATAATAGGATGGAAATTGAAGACACATTTCCTTGATTTTAAGTATGAAATGATGCTAGACTTGACAACTTTCAGCTTGTTTCTATCTAATAAAATTCAACTTGAACATTCTTTACCATTATTTGTGATTTGTGACTCATTCTTTGCAGTCTGTTGGCTTTTATGCACCAAATATAGATGGGTAACTAAGCCAACAAACTAGCTACCTAGGTAGCCAGCGAATCAATTTCACTGACATGCCATCTAGCTAGCTAGCAAGTTAAATAATCACTTGCTGTTTTCTCTGACCTAATGCAAGCAGAGTAACAAAATGATCATTATTCACTCCTCAGTTGATTTCTATGTATCACAATAAAGCTAGCTTTTAGTAGCCCGTGTATTTGTTTCACTTAGTAGCAGGTTGTACAGTTTCGCTGCAGGGTGAAGTTGCCTTCAGCCGTTGACTTCCAGGCTGCTCAGCCTGTCAGGCTGTCAAGGTACGATTTGAGTCTCGGGAGGATCTGAGTCTGGACGTACAGCGCATGAGCAAAAACATTGCCTATGTTTAAGCGTCACTACGGCAACATCACAAAGACAAATCAATGGGGACGATTTGAGTTCTATAAAAAGCTATGTTGATAGATGGAGTCGATAGATGGAAAACTCCCCGTGAAACGACGTAGAGTCCATATCTTTAACTTTTATTTATGACAGAAAACCTCGGAACTTACAGCTTTTAAAATGAACACGACTCGATCAAATCCAATGGAGACCTCTTGAAAGTAAAGTTTCTATATTCACGGGGTTGCTAGGACTCAAATCGTCCGGGAACAAACAACTGTTATTTGTCTTAGCGATGTCGCTGTAGTGATGCTTAAACACAGGCGACGTTTTTGCGCATGCGCTGTACGTCCAGACTCAGATCGTCCCGGGACTCGAATCGTCCCTTGACACAGGCTGTGTTAACACCGCCCCAAGTACAGCCAATCAGATTGCGAGCTAGAGTACAACCAATCCGCTCATGATGCAGCCAATTCAATTTGAATTCCTCTCCTCAAAGCGGAGCGGGCTTAAGAACATTAATATTGTTAAAAAAGAATGCTCTCAATCGTCTTTTCTCATTAAATTAACTGATTAGTGTGGTAACATTATATAATTCAAATATTTTGATAATGTTAACCCATGCAAACAAGTGCTTTTTTTTGTCTTAGTTAACTTATAGACCTAACCTTTGGAAAACAGGTCATACTTGTCAACCTACTGTATACTTGAAGTTGTAGTGTTTAACTCTGTTTGAAACATAAAATTGGCCTACTTGTGAGATATTTTGTTCAATAAGCTGTTTAGTTGAGCTTCTTAAAAACTTCAACTGCAAGTTGCTGTAACGTTAGCTGCCTTCAAGGCTGATTGTAGAGACTAGTGCCTTGCAGGCTGGTTAGAAGGCTAATGTTGATTTCATATTGTTTTATCTTTAATAGTATTCAGTCAGATGCCTTCAAGGCTGATTGTCGAGATTAGTGCCTTCCAGGCTGACCGTAGAGACTAGTGCCTTGCAGGCTGGTTAGAAGGCTAATGTTTATCTCATATTGATGATCTTTCATAGTATTCAGTCAGATGCCTTCAAGGCTGATTTTAGAGATTAGTGCCTTCCAGGCTGACCGTAGAGACTAGTGCCTTGCGGGCTGGTTAGAAGGCTAATGTTGATTTGATATTTTATAGTCTTAGATAGTATTCAGTCCAATCATGCCTTCCAGGCTGACTGTAGAGACTAGTGCCTTTCAGGCTGACCATCGAGACTAGTGCCTTGCAAACTGGTTAGAAGGCTAATGTTGATTTGGTATTGTATAGTCTTAGATAGTATTCAGTCCAATCATGCCTTCAAGGCTGATTGTAGAGACTAGTGCCTTCCAGGCTGACTGTAGAGACGAGTGCCTTTCAGGCTGTCCGTAGAGACTAGTGCCTTGTAGGCTGGTTAGAAGGCTAATTTTGATTTCATATTGTATAATCTTTCATAGTATTCAGTCAGATGCCTTCAAGGCTGATTGTAGAGCAATTGTGCCTTCCAGGCTGACCGTAGAGACTAGTGCCTTGCAGGCTGGTTAGAAGGCTAATGTTGATTTCATATTGTATAATCTTTAATAGTATTCAGTCAGATGCCTTCAAGGCTGATTGTAGAGACTAGTGCCTTCCAGGCTGACCAAAGAGACTAGTGCCTTGCAGGCTGGTTGAAAAGGCTAATGTTGATTTCATATTATATGATCTTTCATAGTATTCAGTCAAATGCCTTCATGGCTGATTGTAGAGTGTCTTCAAGGCGTCAGGGCCCGGGGTGATTGCTGGGGCTGTTTATTGTTTTGTTTTTTTTTTAACTTTTTTAGCGGGGCAAGTAGATAGGGCTCCACGACTGCGCTGACATTGCTTGAACTTCTAAAAAGAGCATAAAAGTAAAGACAACATCAATATGCAACAACACCTTGGTCAGTTTTCTAAGGTAACGTGGTTGGTTTCGAAGTGTAATAAATCTAGGAGCTGAAAAATAGAAGATTTAAAATTAGCCTAGGAAGGCGCCAACTCAGTTGAAACTCCCAGTAGAGACACCCTCAGTAATGCTGAGGGAGTCTCTACTGTCAGCCTTGAAGGAATCAGAATTGTAAACGCATGCGCGCGCGCACACACACACACACACACACACACACACATATATATGATGAAATCATCAGCCTACCAACCAGCCTGCAAGGCACTAGAGCTCTACAATCAGCCTTGAAGGCGTCTGAGGCAATGATACTGTATTGAAGATTATACAACCCCACTTCCGAAATAGTTGGGACAAAGTGAAAATTGTGAAATGCAATAACTTTCAAATCACATCAGCCAGTATGTTATTCACAACAGAACAGAGATAACACCGCAAATGTTGAAACTGAGAAATTTTACAATTTTATCTGGGAAATGAGCTCATTTCAAATTTGATGGCTGCTACAGGTCTCAAAAAAGTTGGGATTGGGTCCTGTTTACCATGGTGTAGCATCCCCTCTTCTTTTTAACACAGAATGGAGGCGTCTGGGCATTGAGGAGACAAGTTTCTAGAGTTTAGCCATTGGAATTTGATCCCACTCTTGTTTAATACAGACCTCCTGCTGCTAGAGAGTTTTGGGTCTCCTTTGATGGACTTTTCATTTAATTATGCGCCAAATGTTCTCAATCGGTGAAAGATCAGGACTGCAGGCAGACCAGTTCAGCACAGACACTCTTCTACTATGAAACCATGCTGTTGTAATAGCTGCAGTATGTGGTTTTGCATTGTCCTGCTGAAATACACAAGGCCTTCCTTGGAATAGATGTCGTCTGGAGGGGAGCATATGTTGCTCTAAAACGTTTATATACCTTACAGTATTCATGGAGCTTTTTAAATTATGCAAGTGTCCCACACCGTATGCACTAGTGCATCCCCATACCATCAGAGATGCTGGCTTTTGAACTGAACGCTGATAACAGGAGGAGTGGTCCTTCTCCTCTTTAGCCCAGAGGACACAACGCCCATGATTTCCAACATGAATGTCAAATTTGAACTCGTCTGACCACAGGACACTTTGCCACTTTGTATTAGTGCATTTTAAATGAGCCTTGGCCCACAGAACATGCCGGCGCTTCTGGATCATGCTCGACAATGGCTTCCTTTTTGCATGATTGAGTTTTAGGTGGCATCCGTGGATGGGACGGCGGACTGTGTTTACAGACAGTGGTTTCTTGAAGTATTCCTCGGCCCGTTTAATAACGTCAATGACACAATGATGCCGGTGAGTGATGCAGTGGTGTCTAAGGGCCTGAAGATCACGGGCATCCAGTAAAGGTCTTCGGCCTTGTCCCGAAGACCTTTTTTTTCCCAGCTTCTCTGAATCTTTTGATGATGTTATGCAATGTCGATGATGAGACCTTCAAAGCCTTAGCAATTTGACATTGAGGAACATTGTTTTAAAGTATCCACAATTTTTTTTATGCAAGCCATCACAGATTGGGTAGCCTCTGGCCATCTTTACTTCTGAGAGACTCAGAGACTTCTAAGACACCCCTTTTATAGCCAATCATGTTACACACCTGATGCCAGTGAACTTAATGACTTGCGAAATGTTCCTTCAGCTGATTCTCTTATATATTAATTGCTCCTACAGCACTTTTTTTTTTTTGCCTGTGTCCCAACTATTTTGAGACCTGTTGCAGCCAGAAAATTTTCAATAAGCTCATATTGTGGATAAAAATTTAAAATGTCTCCGTTTTAACTTTTGAAATGTTATCTATGTTCTATTGTAAATAACATATTGACTCGTGATCTGAAAGTCATTGCATTTTGATTTTATTCACAATTTACACCTCAACCCAATTTTTTTGGAATCGGGGTTGTACAATATCAAATCAACCTTAGCCTTCAAACCAGGCTGTAAGGCACTAGTCTCTACAGTCAGCCTGGAAGGCACTACTGCTCTTCAATCAGCCTTGAAGGCATCTGAGGCAATACTATTGAAGATTATGTAATGTGAAATCAACATTCGCTCTCTAACCAGCCTGCAAGGCACTAGTCTCTACTGTCAGCCTTGAAGGCACTCATCTCTTCAGTCAGAATTGAAGGCATTTCACTGAATACTATTAAAGACTATACAATATGAAATCAACATTAGCCTTCTAACCAGCCTGCAAGGCTCTAGTCTCTACAATCAGCCTTGAAGGCAGCTAACGTTACAGCAACTTGCAGCTGAAGTTTTTAAGAAGCTCAACTAAACAGCTTATTGAACAAAATATCTCACAAGTAGGCCAATTTTATGTTTCAAACAGAGTTATACTTGAAGTTATATTGTAGAAGTGTTTAAGTTAACAAGTATGACCTGTTTACCAAAGGTTAGGTCTATAAGTTAGTAATTAGTAATCAAAATAGCTGAATTATATAATGTTACCTCACTTATCAGTTTCTTTAATGAGAAAAGACGATTAAATGCATTCGTTTTTAGCAATATTAATGTTCTTAAGCCCGCTCCGCATTGAGGAGAGGAATTCAAATGGAATTGGCTGCATCATGAGCGGATTGGTTGTACTCTAGCTTGCGATCTGATTGGCTGTACTTGGGGGCGGTGTTTATACAGCCTGACAGGCTGAGCAGCCTGGAAGTCGTGGCTGAAGGCAACTTCACCCTGCAGCCCAACAGCAATTCATGTCTGTGATTGACTTCTGTTTACTGAAAATGAGGCACTTGTGCAGCCAGAAACCAATCACAATCACTGGCTGCTCGCATGGATATGTATTTTGCAAAAATAGACTATGAACTGGACTACAAATGCAAAAGCATTACATTTTTGATAAAATAAAATCTGTAGTTCTTTCTTATTTCCATCACTTGGGTCCGTATACCCCATAGGCTCTTCTCGGGGCCAACTTTAACATGAAACCAATTCTAATTTGAATAAAGCTGGAAAGTGTCCGAACCCCATTATAAATTTCCATGGAGATCTTTTTTTTTTTTTTGTTTTAGCCAAACTAAAGAAAAATATTTCCATTGATGGGAAGAGCTTGACTCATTCATTCATTCCATTTACAAGTGATGTGGGAAAATTTTTTCTTGTTTTTCAGTCTTTTAACGAAACTCAAGGCAACATTCGGCACTAGAGGGCTGGTTTAAGGAAACCATTCTCCCCACACAAATTTTACTCTTTGATTTTTTTTTTTTTCTTGGAAAATTTAAACTGTTCAGTGTTGACTGCTAAAATCATCTCAAATCATTTTAAAAGCAGCTTGCTGGCTCATCTGATCTGGGCACTGTTCTTGAGCATGAATGGACTTGCTTAAAAGTGGGATTTTGTTTTAATAATTTCATGTAACCAAAAGATTACAGATTGAACTCTGGGATGGGATACTGCTGGAGTGTGCTTATGCTGTGTATTTACCTTTAACTGCATCAGTATATGTCCTGTGAAGGGCATTTGTGTGTCCTGTACATGGATATGTAAGGGGATTATGCTTGAAAACCTGTGATAGTTGCTGTTGATAAGAGTGAGTCCTCATTGCTTGTAAAGTGGGGTAGTAAAGTAAAGTGGTTTGAAGCTGATTTGCGTAATTGCTCTCGGTTGGCATTGGTCAGGTTTATTGCTGTTGCTCCTGTATCTCTGAGAAGACGTGCTGCATAACTTTAACCACATAAACGATGAACTGTAGTGTTGGTGCAAAAAAATAGAAATTGCATTCCTCCTTCCCGGTGCTTTTATTCAGAGAAAATTAATCATTTACAACAATTGCATTTCCCTAAAAAAAAATTTAACAACACGTTTGTCATCTGTTTTCATTTCTTTATCCTCTTGCTGGGCTTCTCCTCGATATTGTTTTGCTCAGTTTAGATGGGTCAGTTTAGATGTTCATTTACATAGATAGGACATTCAAAAATGCTTGTTGATTTGATTTGAGATTTCTGCATTGCGATTATTATTCAAAATGTATACACTGGTGATTAATAGAACTGTCTTTATATTGGTTATGGTTTGAAATATGTTGGTAATGTTGATTGTTTTTTTTTAAAGTACTTAGGTGACAGGTACTAATGTCTGGTTGTGGGTGATGCTTTGAAATACATTGATAATTGGTAGAAATGCCAGGATATTGGTGATAAGTTGAAATGAGTCCGTATTTGCCATTGATAAAGCAGTAGAATGAAATACTGTCTGGCAGTACAGCCTTGCCCTCTGTGCATCTAGTCAGCGCTCCTCATAACCATTATAGACCCTGTAGAGACCTACACCGCTGGGAAACTTATCACTGCATTTTTAGGTTTATGCCCCTCATTTTTTTTCTCTTTGGCTCTTTGCGAATTCAAACCATAAGTGCTTTTGAAACATTGTGCTATGATATGAAGACCACAAAGGAAAAATGATCAGAGTCCAAATTGAGCATTTCTGTATATTTTATGTATTATATATTATTATATTTTATATATGTTGTATTTATTGCATATTTTTTTCAGTGCTTTGTTTCTAAGATCGTTTTGAATTTTTAATTTCGCATTTCTCCACAAAGTTAATGTATGACTCTGATCATGGTTTTCAAATACTATGACTCTTCCCCTTCACACTCCTAACACTTCAGCGTCCCTATTGGTGTGAGCTTCCGCTAGTGTTTTTAGAACTGTTACCCCTCTTTCTCTCTCTTTCTAGCTTCCTCTTACTGCTGAGGGAGTGATGTATTTACGCTCGCCGATATGGCGGCCTTCCGCTTAGAATGGGGAAGTGTGTGGCAGAAAAACAGGCTTCTACTGAGGACTGCGGTGCTGTGGATTTAACCAGAGTTAAATAGTGAACCGCACAGCGCTCACTCTCACAAGGATTAGCTGGCAGCTGGTTGTGTTATCATTTTGCTTTTCTGGTCCCGAGTGATGTCCTTTCAGAGTTGATGGGCTTTGTAGCGTAAGTGAGTGCACTTGTGAGAGTGACTGTTTTGTGTGCGCGCGTGTGTATTTGTGTGTGTGTGTGTGTGTGTCCGTCCATCTGTCTGTTGTGGATATGTGTCTGTGTCTTTGAGAATGAGGGTATTTGACAAAGTTTAAGCCAGGTATTTCTTAAAGAGGGTTTTTGGATTTTTTGAAATTGTGTGAGTGTGCAAAGATTCTACTGAACTAACATGTATTTGTGTCTGTATGAGAGTGATTGGAGTTTAACATATAAATGTGCTAAAATGTGCATTTGTCACTTGAGTGAGTCGCAGTGCACAGTGCTGTGGTATTATTTCAGTGTGAGAGTATGTATTGTATGGTTTCCATGGGTGTGTGCTGTGATGCTTTTTGTAAGCGTGTGATTTTTTTTGTGCTCGCGTTCAGCATGGCCACCTACTTCTGTACGATTTTTGTGGCATTGATATGTTTTCAGTGCAGCAGTGCGTGCTATATTTATTTGTGAGTGGTACTTGTCGCAATCTTGCATCTATGGTTTACTAATTTGGAACCTACTGAATATTTTGTTTGATTTCTTGCTTTTTCGTCCTTTTGAAAACAGGTGTTTCCAATGTATGAAGATTTGGACTGTGTGTTCTTCGAAGCACACATGGATATTGCAGTCCAAATGTGGCTGAGGAGGGTAGATGACTGCTGTAATCATGAAATGCTCCAAAATAAGACTAATTAACTGCTTGTTGAAATTCCACAATCGTGGTTCAGACAATAACCAGCATATACAAGGGAACCCCTGGGCAAGTGGAGCATTTCTAGTGTATTTATTATTACTTGCTCTTTCAAAATACTTTAACTCGCTTTGCATTCGCAAGTAGGCTACATACAGCGCCTTGCAAAAGTATTCACCCCCCTTTGCTTTTTATCTATTTTGTTAGATTTCAGCCTGTAATTTAAATGTTTTTCAACTGAATATTCCATGTGACGGATCTGCACAAAGTAATCTAAGTTGGTGAAGTGAAATGAGAAAAATATATATAAAAGAATAATTTAAAGAAATAAAAAAGTGGAAATTGGCATGTGCATATGTATTCACCCCCTTTGCTATGAAGCCCCTTATAAAGTGTTGGTGCAATTCATTACCTTCACAAGTCACAGAATTAGTTCAATGAAGTCCACCTGTGTTCAATCTGAGTGTCACATGATGTGTCAGTATAAACACACCTCCTCTGAGAGGCCCCAATGGGCTGCAACTCTACTGAGCAAGAAGCACCACATCATGAAGACCAAGGAGCTTTCCAAACAAGTCAGGGACAAAGTTATAGAGAGATACAAGTCAGGACTGGGTTACAAAAAAATATCTTCATCTTTGATGATCCCCCGGAGCACCATCAAATCCATTATCGCCAAATGGAAGCAACATGGGACCACAACAAACCTGCCAAGACAGGGCCGACCACCAAAACTCACAGACCGGGCAAAGAGGGCATTGATCAGAGAGGCAACACAGAGACCAAAGGTAACCCTGAAGGAGCTGCAGAGTTCTATAGCAAACACTGGTGTGTCTGTCCATAGAACCACAATAAGCCATACACTCCATAGAGCTGGGCTTTATGGAAGAGTGGCCAGAAAAAAGCCTTTACTCAGTGTTAAAAATAAGAAGGCACGTTTTGAGTTTGCCAAAAAGCATGTGGACCACCCCCTAAATGTATGGCGGAAGGTGATCTGGTCAGATGAAACTAAAATTGAACTTTTTGGCCACAAAGGGAAATGCTACGTCTGGCGGCAACCCAACACTTCCCATCATCCCAAGAACACCGTCCCCACAGTGAAACATGGTGGTGGCAGCATCATGCTATGGGGATGTTTTGCAGCAGCAGGGATGGGGACATTGGTCCGGATAGAGGGGAAGATGGATGGTGCTAAATACAGGGACATTCTGGAGCAAAACCTGTTTCAGTCTGCCTGTGATTTGCGACTGGGACGGAGGTTCACTTTCCAGCAGGACAATGACCCGAAGCATACTGCTAAAGCTACGCTTGAATGGTTTAAGGAGAAAAAGTTAAATGTGCTAGAATGGCCTAGTCAAAGCCCGGACCTCAATCCAATTGAAAATCTTTGGTTTGACTTGAAGACTGCTGTTCACAAGCAGAAACCATCCAACTTGGAGGAGCTGGAGAAGTTTTGCTATGAGGAATGGGAAAAAATCCCAGTTGAAAGATGTGGCAAGCTCATAGAGACCTATCAAAAGAGACTTACAGCAGTAATTGCTGCAAAAGGTGGCTCTACAAAGTACTGACTTCAGGGGGGTGAATAATTATGCACACTAAAGTTTTTTGATTTTTGGCCTTTTAGTTGTTTGTTTCACAATAAAAAAAAATCACATCTTCAAAGTTGTTGGCATGTTCTGTACATGAAATGATGCAAATTCTCAAACAATACATTTTAATTCCAGGTTGTGAGGTATAAAACTGTGAAAAATTCCTAGGGGGGTGAATACTTTTTCAAGGCGCTGTACCTCTGGGTATCAAGTTGTTCATACGCAAGTATACTTATTAGATTGTAATTGAATTTTAAACAGGTGATTTTCATCTAAAAACCAATCTTAAGTAACAAACGCAAGCCATCAGGTTAGCTGCATTTTGATAGTTAGTCTTTTAGACAAGAATGTAAGTTAAGTACCTCTTTAATTAGTTCAGTTCTTGCTCATCCTGTTTCCAATTATGTGGAAAACATTATCTCGGATCCAATCAACAGTTTTCATCAACTTTGTCTTGTGATTCAATGCGAGCATTTGATTATCTCTCGCCCAAAACATTATGCGAGTTTGGAAACTTCCACTTGAATAGAAGCAGGGCTGCTTTGATTGATGGGAAAGGCTGGTGAGATCCTGGCTGGTCTTTGTATTAGGAAGAAAATACTGACAAACGAGGAGAGCAGATTCTGATGCTGGTCAGCTGTGGTTGTTTCAGCCATGATGGATGAGTGAGGTGTGCGATTTCAGCCCTCTCTCAGCTGTCCGTCTTCCCCTTTTCTCTCTGTCCTTTGGGTTGCACTTGTTTCCTTCCCTTCAACCTCTCCACAGTGTCAGTTGGTTTGTTTTCGTCCCTTCAGGTCAACTAGTTGTCTTTCATTTAAGCGTCTTACTTCTGTCCACAGGGCGATGGAGGTCATATTTTGTACAGTGAAATTTTTTTAATGCCCTGGCCATATATGGCAAGGGCATATAGAGTTATTGTTCTCTGCCCCTCCGTATATACGCCATTTTATAGGGGTCGTTGTCAACCTGCTTCTCCTCAAAACTACTGGATAGAATTCAACAAACTTTGGTTAATGCATTCTACATAGATCGCAGGTGGGCATCTCATATTTTGTCTGACAAAATTGCATAATTTCTAAATTTTAGGGGCTTCACAAACTCTCAATGGTCGAGGCATCCGTGTCTAAGGACATAAATTTTCCAGCTTTTTTAAAATTTTATTTTAATTTTACATGTAGTAATTGAGGTAAGAAAAGCCCCATATTGCAAAAAATAATTTTTCTCAGTTCAGTAAACCTGCAGCAGGCTGCCCAGAGAAGGTTGCATTTGAAGACCCCCTCTCACGCCCAGCTCAGTCTGTGTGCCGTACTCTCACACTGCCCAGCTCCACTGCCTCGTAGCGCCAACACTGTATATTTCTTGTTTCTTCTCTCTTTGCTGGCCAACACGAGCAGAGCGCATTAGCACAGCCTCCCTTTTGGACATTCAAAAATATAATAAGTTGGGAAAAAATGCAAAGTCTGTGACCTTAAAATCTGTTGGAGATTGAGTGTGGTAAATCTGTATGATTGTAATGGGTCTACATATTGGTGATTTGTTTAAGTAGATCAGTATTATAGTGCTTGGTTGAGATAAAACTGGTGGTTGGTTGAAGTTATCTTTATTGTGGATAATGGCTGTGCTAATTCTGTGTGCTTTTGATTTGCTGAGGTGAATCTACATGTTGGTTATTGGTTTAGGTACTAACATTGTTGATTGCTTGAAGTAAATCTGTACTTTGGTTGGTTGGTCTAGGGAAGTCTGGGCATTGCTGATTGGATGATCTGATGGTGAATGGATGAGGGAAATCTATGTATTTGTGGTTGGATGAGATAAATCTGTATGATAGCGATTGGGTGAGGTAAATCTGCGCACTAGTGATAAACAGATGATTCCGTATGATGGTAATTGGTTGAAGTAAATCAGCGTTTGTGGTTGGCTGAGATTGGTCTGTGTGATGTCGATTGAGTGAGGTAACTCTTGTTCTGTGGTTGGCTGAGGGTCTCACCTGTACGTTTTGTGTTCTCGTCTCTTGCAGCTCACTCCTGACTTGAACAAACACAGGCAGGCTGCCGATGGCCGGGAGCTGAGACAGGTGGGCCAGTTGCCCCAGCGAGCCGACCTTCAGATCAAAGCTGCAGCACCACACTTAGCTTTATCAGCCAAAATATTAGAATGACTGCAAGGACGTCATATTAGAGGCAGGATTGATTTTTAATAGTTCAACTGACATTCAAATTTGGCTAAAGATTTGCCCACTGCTGCATGTGTGCGCTCCCTGAACAACTTGAATCATGGTGAAATATAACTTTGGCCTGGTGAAGCTTTGATTGTAAATGAAATGGAAATACAAATGAATAATGGGCCAGGACATAATTAACCTCAAATTATCCCTTTGAAAATGTGTAATGATATACAGTGAGCACCATAATTGATTGGACAGCGACAAGTTATTTTGTTTCTGTTCACTGGCACTGAGAGTTTGTAAGGATACGATGACAATGAGGTCGGGCGTTTTCATTCGTATTCGATGAACAGTTCAGAATAGACGGCATCGTTTGTACATAGTCCCACGTATTTTCAGGCACGTCAATAAAAATTGGAAAGTTTAGAATTATGTAGCATCAAGTAATAATTCTTCATACTTAGTGTAAATCTTACTCATACAATGACTGCTTGAAGTCTGTGACACGTCGACATCACCATTCGGTGGGTATCTTCCCTGGTGATGCTCTGTTAGTTACGCACTGCAGCCATCTTCACTTCCTGCTTGTTTCTGGTACTTTCTGATGTCCGTCTCCCCTTCAGCTTGAAAAATACACACTCGATTGAACTCAGGTCCAGTGATTGACCGGCCAACAGAACCGGAATGAGAAAAATGCATCACTGTCCTGTGAATTATGGTACTCAGGTCAGGTACCTATATTTAAATAACTTCTCAAAAATCGATTTTTAAATTTTCAGTTAGCATTTTATGTGGCTTGCATAACTTAGGCAGGAAAAATAAACAGGTGGATATATCCTGCTGAGCCAATGGCACTGGGGCAATGACAGCAGTCAGTTTGCGATGGAAAGCACAATAGGTCTTCGGAAATTTGGCACAGTCACCATGTTGCTTTTTGGCGGGGTTCAAATGTTGCATGGCTGTGTGGCTGGCCCTGCTGGTGTATCTGTGGGATTTATACCCCACCCGACCATCTGCTCTCTTTTCGAGCTACGCTGTCGGATAGCTGCATCCACTTTAACCTTTTTGTGATGACAGCCCTCAGGATTTTCTGTTCGTTTGAACAAGCATTGTGTTCAAATTATGCCTTTGCATCACAGATATGCTATTTTTATTGGCAACTATGGCAAGGGAGATTTTTTTAATCCCAGAAAATATATAGCGAAATACCTCAATATTCACCGTCCTAATCTAAATACTGCATCTGCTAGTGTCTTAATGCATCAGTTTTTAGACAGTGTCTCAGAGCAGTGGATAGTATCTCTATTTCAGAAGATCTACCATCCTGAAGATTTTCACCACAACTGTAAAAAACATGCTTCAAATGGCAAAGATCTTCTTCAGTAGGTTATCGTAGTTTCAAGTGTCAGATGTTCCGAACAGGGTTTAAGTGGAACATTACTGGACTGGACGCAAACTGTTCAATGAGGCGTGCTATGTTAGTGTATAGTGTATAGTGAAAACCTATAGAAGAGTAGGTCTGCTTGAGCAAGGTTGGGCAACTTTCAAATGAGGTGTCCTTTATTAAGGTTTCAGTGAAACAACAGGAAAATTGATCTTTTAGGACAGGTTTGGCTACTGCTGCTGAATAGCTGGGGCAGCTTGTCATTTTAAATTCCTCTCCTGACTGGGTCTACTGAACAGGAGAGATGTTTCCTCATTTTAAAATCCTCTCCTGATTAGGTCTACCATACAGGAGAGATGTTTCCTCATTTTAAAATCCTCTCCTGTTTGGGTGTACTGTACAGGAGAGATGTTTCCTCATTTTAAAATCCTCTCCTTTTTGGGTCTACTGTACAGGAGAGATGTTTCCTCATTTTAAAATCCTCTCCTGACTGGGTCTACTGTACAGGAGAGACATTTCCTCATTTTAAAATCCTCTCCTGATTGGGTCTACTGTACAGGAGAGATGTTTCCTCATTTTAAAAGCCTCTCCTGATTGGGTCTACTGCACAGGAGAAATGTTTCCTCATTTTAAAAGCCTCTCCTGATTGGGTCTACTGTACAGGAGAGAAGTTTCCTAATTTTAAAAGTCTTTCCTGATTGGGTTCGTTGCAAATCAGTGGCAGTTGCTCATTTTAAGAGCCTCTCCTTGTTGGGTCTGCTGTATACCGGAGGCAAGTCGTCATTTTGAAATCCTTTCCTGATTGGGTCTACTGTATTACAGAGATGTTTCATCATTTCAACATCCTCTCCTAATTAAGTTTGTTGCAAATCAGAGGCAGTTCCTCTTTTTAAGAGCCTCTCCTGATTGGGTCTGTTGTATACTGGACGCGGGTCCTCATTTTGAAAGCCTTTCCTGATTGGGTCTATTTTCTGCCCTTCACCTCAGAGCATGCAGAGAGCTGCCTCTTCAGACACGATCAGTAGCGCCTCCTACAGCTCGAGCAGATCCCCGGCTCGTAACATGATCCACCTGAAGACGGCAGAGCCTTTCAGCCACTCACGCTCAATGATCCTGTCAGGGGCACCAAGCTCCAAGGTAATGGTTGCCTGGGAAACAGGTGGATAGAGCCCATTCTCTGCATGTCATGAAGAATGAGTTTCCTTAAGAATAAAGTTCCTTGTCTGAAATAAGCTCCTCCCCTGTCATTATGACCTCACAGTTTAAAGAGAATGCACATTGGGCTCCTGAAGTATCAGCTCTCTTTACCGGAAATGCACTAAAATTAGATTAAAAAGTAATTACAGTACATTGAAACTCACAATGTCAACATCAATGGGACCAACCAAAATATATTCATTTAAATATAACTCCAATTCCGAAATTGTCGGGACGAAGTGTAAATTGTGAATAAAATCAAACTGCAATGACTTTCATATCATTTGAGCCTGTATGTTATTTACAATAGAACAAGGATAACATTTCCAATGTTGTAACTGATACATTTTACATTTTCATCCACAAAATGATCTTATTTCTAATTTTCTGGCTGCAACAGGTCTAAAAAAAAGTCAGGACACAGGAAAAAAAGGACTGAAAAAGCAATTAATATATAAGAGAATCAGCTGAAAGAAGGTTTAGCAAGTAATTAAGTTCACTGGCATCAGGTGTGTAACATGATTGGCTATAAAAGGGATGTCTTAGAGAGGCTGAGTCTGTCAGAAGTAAAGATGGCCAGAGACTCGCCAACCTGTGAAGGCTTGCAGGAAAAAATTGTGGAATACTTTAAAAACAATGTTCCTCAACGTCAAATTGCAAAGGCTTTGAAGGTCTCATCATCAACAGTTCATAACATCATCAAAAGATTCAGAGGAACTGGAAAAATCTCTCTGCGTAAGGGACAAGGCCAAAGACCTTTACTGGATGCCTGTGATCTTCGGGCCCTCAGACGCCACTGCATCACTCACCGGCAAGATTCTGTCATTGACATTACTAAATTGGTCCAGGAATACTTCACGAAACCACTGTCTGTAAACATAGTCCGCCATGCCATCCACAGATGCCACCTAAAACTCTATCAGGCAAAAAGGAAGCGATTGTTGAGCATGATCCACAGAGTCCTGTGGTCAGACGAGTGCAAATTTGACATTTTTGTTGGAAATCATGGGCATCATGTCCTCCGGGCTCAAGAGGAGAAAGACCACTCCTCCAGTTATTAGCATTGAGTTCAAAAGCCAGCATCTCTGATGGTATGGGGATGCATTAGTGCATATGGTGTGGGACACTTGCATGTTTTAAAAAGCTCAATGAATGCTGAAACGTATATAAAGGTTTTAGAGCAACATATGCTCCCCTTTAGATGACATATATTGCAGGGATGACCTTGTGTATTTCAGCAGGACAATGCAAAATCACACACTGCAGCTATTACAACAGCATGGCTTCGCGGTAGAAGAGTCCGTGTGCTGAACTGGCCTGCCTGCAGTCCTGATCTTTCACCGACTGAGAACATTTGGTGCATAATTAAACAAAAAGTCCTTCAAAGGAGACCCAAAACTCTCTAGCAGCTGGAAGCCTGTATCAAACAAGAGTGAGAGCAAATTCCTGTGGCTGAACTCAAGAACCTTGTCTCCTCAATCCCCAGACGCTTCTACTCTGTGTTAAAGGGAAGAGGGGATGCTGCACCATGGTAAACAGGCCCCTGTCCCAACTTGTTTGAGACCTGCAGCAGCCATCAAATTTGAAATGAGCTCATTTTGTGGATAAAATTGTAAAATTTCTCAGTTTCAACTTTTGCGATGTTATCTCTGTTTTATTGTGAATAAATTCTGGCTAGCGTGATTTGAAAGTCATTGCGTTTTGATTTTATTCACAATTTACACTTTGTCCCAACAATTTCGGAATTGGGGTTGTAGATATCAGTGTCCTTCAAATTATTTCCCAATTATTAGAGCCTGTCAAGGCTATTGGAATCTTTGTTTGTAACCAAAATAAAGTTGTTGAAGATATCCAAAATAAAAAATGCTTATTAGCAGAGTGTGTTCTCTGCTAATTTGAGCAAATCAACACTATACTGATACTGTAGTATTTTGGGGAGGTAATAATTCTGTGAGACTCATTCCATCACATCGCTCGAGGTCTAACATTCTGCATGCCCCTGTCCCACCCACCTCCCCACCAGGAGTTTGGTGAGCTCCCCTGTCATGTGACCTCTGTGGACCCACCCTCCCTCCTCAGCTCTCCTGACAGTTCAGAGAGCAGCACCCCGGTGAGGAGTTTATACACACACACACACACACACACACACACACACACACACACACACACACACACACACACACACACACACACACACACACACACAACCATACAAACACTCATGCACACACGCAGGCACACAGCACATGTGCAGACACACACACGCTTACTCACGCTCAAGCACCCATATACCCTCCCACATGCATACATCGGCACTGACACCCACACACCAGCAGATAAACATTTATGCTGACACCCATGTGTAGACCCGTACACTCGCATATGCACACACACGCGCACACACACACACACACACACACACACACACACACACACTCTTACTCACACATTGATTTCTCTCTCCTCATTGCTGTCTTCCCCTGATCTTTCCTGCTTGTATCAAGTGAATATTCTGAAATGTTTCCACCTGAATACCTACTCTTTAGTAGCTCATATACGGTTTTTTATTGTCAGCAGACGTCTATTTCACGCTAAATTGTGATGCTCGTTTATATCAAGCTGTCATTTAAAGTTTACGATGACAACTTTTAATTTTTATTCTGGGATATCACGATGATGAATTATTGATATTTATAATGTTGGAATACTCTGTAAATGGTTACAGAATTCGTCATGAATGTCTCAGTGCTATTGGAATACAATGATATGGGTCACGACCAGGTGCTGTATAAGAATATTATCATCGTTGGTGTCGAGTAATGTCGCGACTGAGTGCGCTGTGTGCTTACAGGAGCTGGAGAAGGCCGGCCTTCTGAACAGGACTAAGATTGCTGAAGGAGGCAGGAAGTTGAGGTAACTGCACATCCTGTTTTTTACCCTCGGCCCGACTTCAGGCCGAAGGGTATTGTCATCAGTTTGTCGTCTGTCTGTCTGTCTGTCCGTGTGTCCACCTCTAAAGTCAGCATCAATAAACTAGTTACCCATGCCAAAACATTTGCGGTAATGTAGGGAATCCAGGCCAGGAAAGACTTTTTCAGATCGGACCATTTTTTGGGGAAAAAATTGCATTTTTGGCGTTTTTGAAAAAAAACTTTGTCGTGGATTGATTTTGATGAAGCATTTGAGCTAGGGGGTTTATACCTGGGGGAACGATCATATATATGCGGGGCTCTAGATAAGTGAAAAAAATTTGAATTTTCCAAAATTTTTGTGGCACTTTGGGCATTTTTGTATTTGTAAATGTATGTTCTGTGGAATTCTACTTTGGTTATTGTGTAATTGTTCTGGGACACTTCATAAGTCAGGCCGAGGGTGTTCAAACGCAGGCGTTCCTTGTTTTTCAGTTGATCAGGCTGTGATGGGCCTACTGTTTGTATGGAGTCCTAAAACAGGATTCACAGCTTACTGAAGGAATTACGTACACAACATGCACAAAGCCCACTTGCGTGTGTATTGATATAAGTTTGGTCTGTGTAGCTTGGTTATGCAGTGGCTAATACTGGCTTCATGTCCAGAGGGTCCTGGGCTCAGATATTGGATTCCTTGCGTGGGCCGTAGATGTGTATTTTTTTTTCTGGCCTCTCCCATTTCCCTCCGCTGTCCAAGGCGATCCACGCTTGGCTAATTTGAGACTCTAAAATGCCCTTTGGTGGAAGTGTGTGAGTGAATGCTGCGTGCGTCTGCATGTGTTTGTGTGCATGTGCATGCCTGTCGGTGCCCAGCGATGGTTTCGCAACCATCGGGGTCGCAATGTCGGGTTCCTGCCACTTGCCTAGCGTATGCATGTATTGGCCCAGGCATCCCTTGAGAAAGAATGAATGCATCAGATAATGGATAAATGGATGGGTCTTTGTATTGTTGTCGGTGCGATATGTGTCGATTGACCTCTGCGTGCGTGTATCAGCAGCTCTTTGGAAGCCTCTGTCATTGCCGGTCGGGGATCATCGCTCGCTCGCGGCTCTTTCTCCTGACGTTGTGTGTACGGCTGTTTTGCAGAAAGAACTGGAACCCCTCTTGGGTGGTATTGGTGGGAAACAGCCTCGTCTTCTTCAAGGACCCGAAGTCCCAGACGCCCTCCAGCTGGGTAAGGCTGCATTTACTGCCACACTGTTGTGTTTTATCAGGAGAGCAAACTACGCACTACGATTGGGAATAATTACGCATAACGGTGCGTTCATGTTATATTCAGCCTTTGGTGCTTGCTTGAGTAAATATTGAAAGAAAGCAACTAATAATATTATACTTTTGTATGACGTAAGCATTCGTTCTCCCCTGATAAGTCGACACAAGCTCCGCCGGTCACTGTAAACAGTGATATTCGCCGTGTGAAAGTGTGCAAGAGGCGAATAGAACAATCCGAAGACCTCCAGCTAAAAATAGATCAGGCTTCCCCACAGGAGCTCCTGACAGTGTCCGTATATCATGTCGCTTCGTCCCTGTGAGCTGCTTTACGTTAGAGTCGTCGCCCTTCTCTTATTTTTTATTTTCAAGTAGGGTCATATGATAAAACTGTTATAAACTTCAGTCATCGATGAATCCAATGATTTATCCACCTTTGACGACTTATATTCCCTGAGGCGCAAGGTGATTAAATTATTGGACTCACCTCAACAGGAGCAATAATTGTGTAATATTCATGAAACCGTTCTGAAGCTGTACAGTCTAAATCCGGGGATCTCAACCTTATTCAGAGAGGGCTGGTGTCAGTGCAGGCTTTCCATCTACCCTTGCCTATACACACAAAATTCTTCCCTACAAACTCAAGACTCTTAGCCGAAGAACCCAACTGAAGGTTTGTGTCTGTGCTTGCACCTCTAAGGCAGTTAGTTGATTCCCAGATTCTCCTGAGGTACATTTAACCTGAATTACTATTTGTTGGGTTTGTCTTACACTGGGTGTTTGTAAAAGGCCCCTCTACACCTTCTAATGCTGCACTTCTGTATTCCTGAGACCAAAGCTGAATAGCTGATGTTCACCAGTTATATGCCTGGCATTAGACTAGAATATCGGATGATCAATTTCAAATTCATTTAATTGCTTCAGTAAACCTTCTTCTTAGTACGATTCTTGGTGTGTGTATGTAGGTAGTCCAGTAATGAGTGCCTGCTGAATTTCTAAAATTTGCACATAGTGAATGTGTATCTGTGTTGGCGTTTCGTGTGTGTGTTTGTGTGACATAGAAACCTGGGAACAGTCGGCCAGAAAGTAGCGTGGATCTTCGAGGAGCGAAGCTAAACTGGGCCAATGATTTGTCCAGTAAGAAGAATGTCTTTAAGGTAGGAGTCTGGAAAAAATGACCGTCTTGGACCATTATGAAATAAACTTCAATGGAGAGCACTATCCTTTACATTTGACTTCATTTTTCCACCAAAATGAGAGTGACATGTTGTTCCTCAGCTTATGAGTGATTATCATAATTTATAGCTTTCCTTCTCTGTCCTTAACCCAGAATGACTGGCTTTATTTACTCACATTCTCTGAAAAACCATGCGGTGTGTTTCTGAGTGGGTAGAATTAGCCATTTCCTGGCATGCAAATTTCTTGTTCAAATTACGCTTGCTTGTGTGTAAAGCAAGTATCTCACTGAGAGGCGAATGCTGACGAATGTAGCAAATTTTGGATTTGTCTTCTTTTCTGATAAAAGTTGGCAAAAATCAAGATATTTTGCAATGTTTAGCGTCAGTTAGCAACATTTGCATAACTGTTTGCAAAAAATAGGAAATGGCTTTCTAGAATATGAAAATGAACTCTTTGCGACCCTAAAAACCGTTTGCAAACTCTTTTGCAATCTTGACGAAACCTTGATGGTATCCTGAACTCGATATCCGTCTACATTCATCAGCATTCGTAACTCTGCTGTATAGTAGTCACTATTTCGCGAACCAAAAAGAACTTTAGCGACATGTGTTACAACCGTTTGCAAACGCTTACAACTGTTTTACAAACCTCTGCAGTTGTTTGTGAGAAAATAAAGTCGCAAAGAAATTTTGAACATGCTCAAAATTTCTTTGCGACAAGAAAAACTGTTTGCGATCCTAAAAACTTTTAGCAAACTGCTTTGCGCCCTTTTACGAACTCTGACAAAACTCAAAATTCGCTACTTTCATAAGCATTCGCCGCTCAGTGAGATTGTGGCTTAAGAAAAGTGAACTTTGCTCGGAAATGACCTCGTACTGTCAAGTCAAGTTTATTTATAAAGCACATTTATAATCAACCAATATTGAGCTGAAGTGCTATACAATGAATATCAGTTCAAGAAATAAAATGAAGAAGCTAAAATCATCTAAAAATATGTTAAACAAAATAAAGACATCATTGACATTCAATTAAAAGCCACAGATAGAACAGACAACCATATGAGCAAAACAGGAAGATGGCACAATAAAAACTTGAAACGACAAATAAAACATCGATCACGTTGAAAAGCAAGGGAGCACAAATAAGTTTTTGAGTCTGATTGAAGACTTTGTTTCATTGCACTGTGTATTAAAGGGGCTCCGTCATGTCATACGCATGCATGAACTTTAACAACATGCAAAGGTCTCAAATTCAAAGATTTTCTGGGAGAATCAAGTTGAACTTTGAGTTTGAAAGGATTTTGAAAGTGTTTTACTGTCCAGCTTTTGCTAACTATAGCAATGAAAAGACAACCATACAGCTTTACTTTGAACTAGTGGTTACGAATGAGCAGAAGATTCTTGGAAGGAGAACCCAGACAGTTCTTCTCATTGCTGAAAAATTCACTGTTTTCGGTTCCTTCCTTGGAAAACTAAAACTAACAAGGACATTATTACCTTAGGGAACTTGTATCTCTAGCACGTGTGAAAGCACTTGCCCTAGAAAGAGACCAGGACAAAGCAATTGGGGAATCCCGAGTAAAATAAAAAAAATCTCACTTGTTGCTTCCTTTGTTGTTGTGGTACGATGTCAAAACTGTGCAAAAATACAAACTCTAACCAGCTGAGTCTTGTTTGAAATGGCTCTCCATCAAATTATTGCTGGGCTTATTTCCTGAAATGTGCATGTCTAATTCTTCCTTTTTGCTGACGCGAGGTTGAAAAATTTCAGAAAACACTGGGGATCAGAATGTCTGTGTTTTCATAGCGGAAGCTTGTTTGCATACCTAGTAAAATGTTCAAAACCATGACAGTCTTTTTAGCCCTCATATACTTTGGCATGTAAATAATAACAATTTCGGCCTTTGGACTTCTGCTCTTTTAAAAGTAAAAGAGCCACATACAAAAAAAAAACAAGCTTGTTTTCAGATGTCAGATGTATAAGGCAGGCAAAGAGAATTACATGTCTGCAGTGACACATTTGCCTTTATGTTACCAGTGTTAGCTTTCGAGAAAAACTGAACATATTAACAAAACCAAATATTGCAGTGCTCGCAGCTGTCCTACTTCACGTCAGCAGGGACTTCCTCTCTGTGGTTATCGGCTGCAGTCGCCGACAGTGCCTGGTGGAAAGTTACACCACAGGGTACGTGGTTGTTCTCCAGCAAGCTTCGAGTATCATCATATTTTGCCTTCTTGATGGGCAAGAATCCGCGGTACACTGCTGATGTGCCCTCAAATGATCTGATCAGCTGTTGTAAGGTCTTCTTAAGGTCAAGAAACTGGCGAGCCTAGCTGGGCTGAACGGCCTGTTCTCGCCATTCATGTTATGTTATGTTATGTTCTCTTGTTTGAGGACTGGCATCAGCTCGAAACATAATCCTGTCGTAAACAGCCTGGCTGTAGAGACCGCGACTTTCTGAAACAGGAACCCTCTTGCCTTTGCTATGCTGCCTGCAGTATACCGCTAGTTTGAACAACCAAAACTTAACAGTGGTCAGAGGTTTCTCCATGGGAATGTGTGATTGGCTGGCCAGACTTAAGCACTTCTGTAAGTCAGGGTTTAGACCTGAGTTCTGCAGGAAGTGACCTCCTTGGATTTCTCAGTTTGCCCACTCATGATGTACAGGACCTAATAACGTCTTTGAGCTGGAGTGGTTCAGTTGGGCATTCCTCACCATTGACAGGATAGATTATTGAAGTGATGATTCTGGACTTGTGCATTCCTCGAAATTAGCCCTTCAATTGAACTAAAAAATATTCAAAATTACGAACAGAGTATTAGTTTTCATGGACATTTTCCAAATCAAAAATAACAGCTCAAAAATAAAAAGCAGTAATCAATCTAATTGACAAAACAGCTGAAATATTCTACTGTGCATGGGTTGCAGTGATAACACTAGATACTTGAAGATCCTCAAAATACTTTACATCTCTTTAAAACATAAGGTGAACGATTTCAAAATTTGAGCATTCAAGCTTTGCGCCTGTCATGTAGGAGCCCCCATACTGGGCTGAAAGTGAAATTGGGCAGACACACAGGATGTCAGTTAGGCACCGACGTGCTTACATTGTGCAGCCTGTGTTAAATTTCAAACCGCCAGCACATTGATGTTTTAATCATGTCCCCCACTAGAAAAATTCCATCTCGGTACTGCGCAATGAATTTGATAATTTTCAATCGAAGCATTTGAGAGGTTTGGATTTTTGGTACTTGCCACACATTTTGATGTGGTTCATTGCTTGATGTCAGAAATGACTGCACATTATTTCAGGTTAATGTTTGAGGTTTGAAGTCCCAGATGTTAATTTGTACCATTTGCTAATACGGAGGAAACATTTTGACTTTTACAGTGGAGCTCATCATTGGAATAAACATAGATTTAACATAATGTGGGGCCTCAATTTAAATTTCCAATGATTCTGACAACAAGACTGAATGAGTTTTGTGTTGCAGTTCAGTTTTTCACATTGAACTTTGAATCATTAGTTTTCGCTAAAAATGTAGGCCCATCTACCTTCTTAGAGGATGTGCGACTCTTCAATGTTTAATTACTGTGTAGAAGCCTCTAGAGTGTGTTTTGGGCAGAAGCCTCTAAAACGTCTTGAGTGTTCAGGGCAGAAGCCTCTAAAATGTGTTCAGTATTTTGGGTACAAGCCTCAAAAGTGCCTTAAGTGGTTAGGGGAGAAGCCTCTAAAGTGTGTTGAGTGTTTAGGGGAGAAGCCTCTAAAGTGTGTTGAGTGTTTTGGGGAGACGTCTCTAAAGTGTGTTGGGTGTTTAGGGGAGACGTCTCTAAAGTGTGTTGAGTGTTTAGGGGAGGCGTCTCTAAAGTGTGTTGGCTGTTTAGGGGAGACGTCTCTAAAGTGTGTTGAGTGGTTAGGGGAGGCGTCTCTAAAGTGTGTTGGGTGTTTAGGGGAGACGTCTCTTAAGTGTGTTGAGTGTTTAGGGGAGACGTCTCTAAAGTGTGTTGAGTGGTTAGGGGAGACGTCTCTAAAGTGTGTTGGGTGTTTAGGGCAGACGTCTCTGAAGTGTGTTGAGCGGTTAGGGGAGACGTCTCTAAAGTGTGTTGGGTGTTTAGGGGAGATGTCTCTAAAGTGTGTTTTGTCTTTAGTTAAGAACAGTGACGGGGAATGAGTTCCTGCTCCAATCCGAGACGGAGTCTGTGATCAAGGAGTGGTACAGCACCATCCAAAGCGTCATCTTCCGGCTGGTAAGTGTATTCACGTGTGTCTGTGTGCGTGTGCCTGTGTGCGCTTGAATGGTGTGTGTCACTTTTCATTGTTGCTGAAATTTTGAATTAATTTTTTTGACAAAAAAGCCTATCCCAGCTTCAATGGAGCATTAAAACGTGCTAAAGTTCTCTGTGTTGAAATGTTGAATTTTTTTTCCGCCTCTGTTCATCTACTTTTCAAGTGTGCAAATATCTGCCCCCCTTTGTGGCCAAAAACTACATTGAAAGTCTCAAAAACAATACGTCAACGTCAACATTCAGTCATTTTTGGTGCACAATCAGATCTATCAGTTTTTTCACAGTACACAATTTTTATCATTTTCATCAGCTGTGTGTACTACAACATGGATTTGGAACGAAATAATTGTCAAATAATGGAATTTTTTGGAAATTTACTTGAGGAGTAGACTTTCAGCTCTAATTTCAGGAATTTATCACAACCAATGGAGTTTCATATTTTTATATATGGAGGGTTTGGAGCACAATGGTTAGATGTCCATGACCATTTTTGTCAATTTTAACCACGATGTTGCGGTTATACTCCGACTGAAACTCAGGTGTTCAATGTACTTCTGAACCATGCAGCGAAAGGGTGACTGGTTAATAGAACACTTGGAAACCCAAAAATCTATTTTTCTCAGAACCTCAAAAATGGACATAGAACCATTTCGCTCCAAAACCTCGATATAACCCCAACTCCCCAATTCTTGCAGCTCAACAGTTTTTGGACAAGATATCTTAATCATGAATTAAATTGTAATTTTTAATGTTTGGCTGCAAATCCTTTGCAGGTCATGTTTGCCTGAAGTCTGGAACCCACTGATGTCACTAATGATGAGTTTCTTTCTGTGATGCTCTGCAAGGCCTTTTCTGTTGCTGTCTTCAGCTCCTGCTTGTTTTTGGGGCTTGTTGTCAACAGTTTTCCTTTCTTCTTTTAAAAATCATGTTCAGTTTCATTCAGGCACTGGGTCTCATGAATGAAAATTTGCATTGCCTGCATGCTAAAAATGTTGCAGACATCCAAAATAGGAAGTGTTATATTGTCAAAAGTGTTCTAATTTCTTATATTGTGGGAACGTGAAACTGCTTGTGTTGTTTACCTCATTTAGAGCAGTCCTCTTGAAATCCTGCAGGCACACACAAGCCTATTTATTGAACATTTTTTGAGTCAAGTTAGTTTTTATGAATCCCGAGTGATAGTGGTGTAAATAACTTCTTTTTTTGTATGCATGGTTCAGAAATGAGGTGCCTGGTGATTGACCCAGCCATGACAGAATATTTAGATTTTTTGCCTTCAAGAATTGTTGGGTTGCTTCACAGTGTGCTTCAGATCATTGTCCATCTGCTCTGTAAAAAGTGGTCCAATGAGTTTGGAAGCATTTGGCTGGATCTGAGCAGACGATATGGCCTTACTCAATTCACAATTCATCCGGCTTCTTTTGCAAGCAGTCGTTCCATCAATAAATGCATACCATTCCTTTTCTCCTCGTACCATCATTCTGGTTCTCGTTGTTCCTTTGTCTCCTGTCCATTTAATAATAATAATGCATTTTATTTATAAGCGCCTTTCAAAACACTCAAGGACACTGTACAAAGATGGAACAAGAACAATACACCAACAGATAAAAGTTACACAATAAAACGGGACAATGTAATTACAAAGAGAATGCCAACTTGAACAGGTGAGTTTTGAGTCTCGATTTAAACAGTGGAAGAGAGTCGATGTTTCGGATGTCCGGTGGGAGTGAATTCCAGAGTTGAGGAGCAGAGTGGCTGAAAGCTCTGTCCCCCATGATACTGAGGCGGACGGAGGGCACAGTGAGGTGGATGGAGGAGGAGGATCTGAGGGAGCGGGAGGAGGTGGTAATGTGGAGGAGATCTGACAAATAAGGAGGGGCAAGGTTGTGAATGGCCTTAGATGTATTCAGAAGGATTTTGAATTCTATTCTGATTTTAACTGGGAGCCAGTGGTGCTGCTTTAAAATTGGGCTAATTTGGTGAAATGAGGGGGTTCTGGTGATGATGCGAGCAGCTGAATTCTGGACCATTTAAAGCCTAAGGAGGGATTTGTTAGGGAGACCAAAGAGGAGGGAGTTACAGTAGTCAACAGGGGCGTTACCAAGGGGGGGCAGGGGGTAGGCAGTGCCCACCCTGAGAAAAGCTCTGCCCCCCCCAATGAAAACTCAAGATAAAAAAACTGATTAACTATTATATGTCCGCAAACACGCGATATCCAATTGATTCACAGACGGAGGTAGACAGCTATTTAGAGTGAGCTTTAAGTGCGTGTGATTGGTGGATTCCTTTGCCAGTCTATTCTGCTGTGAAACTGTCGGATTACTAGGGACCCTTCCATTCTGCCGTCTTCACTCATCAGTCTGAAGTCACGTCTACGGCTCTGTGCTTCTCTCGGGGAATTTAAACTTCGCCCATATCCCTTTTGTTGCTACTTCTGCCACCGCTTATTTTGTTACTCTTGTTGTTTGACATTAAGGTAATTTGTGTACTAGTTTGTCATCTGTGTTGACTCGTGTGGTTACAACCTGACTTGGCTACCGAGTGAGCTTAGGCAGCTCGCCAGTAGCTAGTCTGGAGTTGCTAGTCACTCACTGGGGTTTTTGCTACAATAATTCTGTATAAGCACTTCGGGAAGAAAACTTGACTGCCGTAAGTATTTTTCGGTGACATGCTGAACGGAGCCAAAGTAAAGGACTTCAGAAGGCAACTCTAAGAAAAGTAAACACGTTTAAACAGACACACCTGAAGCGGCTTAAAACGATTTAAAATGCTGCCGAGAAGAAGCCTGAGTTTAGATTTCGCAAATTGCAGGTGCTCCGCCTTTCCCTAATTCTGCTCCCGTGTAGGCCTACTTGGTCTCAATTGCAATCAAACAATTTCAGTGGCCGATAGCGATTAAGATGTGATGGTGAAAAGCAGAAAAACATAACTGAGCTACGGTGTTAGATTGAAAGAATGCCAGTTTGAATAATTAGATAAAAATTTTTCCCTTTCCCCAAAAGCATGAAATGTGAAGGTGAGATGTAAATGATCAGTCGCACGAAATCGCGTGGCAATGACAATCGCGTTCATGCAAATCTGCTGTTCTATGGCCATTTAAATTTCGAAATGCATTAATCAAACATGCTGTCTAAACAGCTCCACTCATTCAACATAGAGAGTAGACGAATCCACCATTTGATTGCCAATCAAGCAAAGTAAATGGGAATAGGTTAGTTTTTTCTGAGAGTTGCCTAATTGGTTAATAGGAGGCGATTCTGTAGTCCTTTACTTCCGTTGTTCTCAAACTCAGTCCTGGGGGACCCCTGTGTATGCTGGTTTTTATTGCAACCACAATAGCAATTCCAGGATTTTAACAAGCTATTAGTTTTTCTTAATTAGGTTCTGTTGATCTTCAGAGAGGTAATTTATCATCTTATTCTACAGAATGCCAAACATGGCTTTGAAATGCCCCAAAGATGACTAATTTCACATTGTACTCATTGCACTATAGGCAAAAAATTAAAGAGGTAACAGACCAATGAGATTAACTTGCCAACTTAATTATGACTTAACATGTAACTTGGTTAATTGCATACGCAATAATGGGCTATTTTCACCTGATACTTCACCACAAAAATGGTGGGCCTCATTATCATTGGCGTTGTAATTGCATTCATCATTATCCTCTTGATGGTTAGGAATGAAGGCCAGGTGTACATACCAATTAAGAGCCTGCTGATTGGCCTCAGACTTTAATTGCATTGGTTATAGTTACCTTTCTTCATGTATATTGAAATCAACTCTTTGAAATTTAATCCAGTGAGTACCACATGCCCATAGAAGATAAATTTTTCATTGCATACATTGACAATTCTGGCATAATGTGATTGAAGAATCTAAATAATCCAACAGTATAAGTGCCTAGTTTGGATAATTAATATCTTGTTAAAATACTGAGATTGCCCGTGTGGTTGGGACAAAAACCAACCTACACAGGGGTCCCCCAGGAACGAGTATGAGAACCACTGCTTTATTTGGCTCTGTGAAGCATGTAGCCGAAAAATACTGATGACAGCCAAGTTTTCTTTCCGGAAGAATTTCACATGCCCTTTGATGTTTTACACTTTAGTTCAACCTGCGATGGGTTTAATGAAGGAAAAGGGAAAGGGAAAGCTTGGATGTTTACCCCATGGCAGCAGGTGGTGGTGCTACGCCTTAAAAAAATCGCGGTTCATGATTGGCTCAACCCTAGTATGCATAATTAATAAAAGCTGACCACACCTGTTAATGTCCCTCCCCTACTGCCAGTTCACCAGCCGCCACTTTATATATATATATATATATATATATATATATATATATATATAGGCCCTATTTATTTATTTTACGGCGATTTAGAGGTTCTTTTTTTGCCCCCCCAAAGAGGACAAATGCCCACCCAAGCTTGGCATCCTGGTAACGCCTCTGGTAGTCAATGCTGGAGGTGAGGAGGCTGTTAACAAGGACAGAAGTAGTGTGGGGGATGAGAGCGGGGCGGGGACAATTAATGCTGCGTAGATTAAATATACAGATCGGGTAATATTATTGATGTGGGAATGGACTAATAATGCGCTATGGAGGATGACACCCAGAGTCTTACCCTGAGGGGAGGGGAAAACTGAGGAACTGTCAATGTTGAGGGAAAAGCTGTCAACTTTGGATAATATAGATTTTGTACCGATGAGGAGGATTTCAGTTTTGTCTCAGTTTAGTTTTAGCTGGTTTGAGGTGAGCCAGGATTTTATTTCAGATAAGCAGGTGGTAAGGGAGGAGAGTGGGAGGGTGAAATTTGGTTTGCTGGATAGGTAGAGCTGGGTGTCATCCAGTGAAAATGAATTTGAATTTGCGGAAAATATTTCCAAGGCGAAGGAGATAAGTGATGAAGAGAAGGGGCCCCAGGACAGAGCCCTGGGGCACACCTGAAGTGACGGGAAGGCTGGGATCTGAAGGGCTTGTGTTTTTCAAGTACTGTATAGGCTTTCATTGTTTATATTTTTTTGACAAACTTCCTGTTTTGGACCCTTGCCGTTGGTTTACATCCCCTGTATTTACGCCGAAATATTCTCTGGTTTTACCCCTCAGCCCTGACTAAGGGGCAGAGGGGTATTGGCATCCCCTTCGCAGACGGGTGGACAGGCATCCAGGAGTCCAGCCATTGTCCAGGCCATTTTCTGTAACCACTTGGGTTAGGACCTTAATTTTGCATATGTGGATTTGCCTTGGTGGGTAGCTGTGCCTTGTCGAGGTTTCATGCTGGAATGACCTTTGACCTTTACTCAGTGACCTTGACCTTCGAAAATTGTCCGGGCCATTTCTCTGTAACCGCTTGGGTTAGGACCTTCATTTTGTGCAGATGGATTCGCCTTGGATAGCCATGCCTTGTCGAGGTTTCATGCTGGAATGACCTATGACCTTTGCTCAGTGACCTTGACCGTCAAAAAAGTGTCCGGGCCATTTCTCTGTAACCGCTGGGGTTAGGACCTTCATTTTGCGCAGATGGACTCGCCTTGGTGGATAGCCATGCCTTGTCGAGGTTTCGTGCCGGAATGACCTTTGACCTTTGCTCAGCGACCTTGACCTTTGAAACTTTGTTCAGGCCATTTCTCTGTAACCACTTGGCTTTATAAACTTGATTTTATGTATATGGACTTGGCTTGGTAGGTAGCCATGCCTGGTCAAGGTTTTATACCCAAATGACCTTTGACCTTTGCTCAGTGACCTAGACCTTTGAAACTTTGTCCGGGCCATTCATTCAATATATCAGGGCTGAGGGGTACTGCCATTGCTCCCACAAAGCAATTTTTTTAAGTTGGACACCGATACCTCCTAGATAGAGTTCTTGATGTAGCCAGTTGTTCAAGAGGTTTTCATTCACTAGGGAAGGAATTCTTCAGTTTTCCATTGCAGTTATTACTCACATGTTGTTCCAAGAATAACAAAAGGTCGCAAGGGACATTCCTGATGAAACCCCTTTTTTCTGCACCAAAAAGTTCTACACTTTGTGGTGCAGAAAAACAGATTTCATCAGCAATGTCACTTGCAACCTTTTGTTATTTATGGGACGATGTGGCCATGTTGGTGTTGGTGTAGTTGGTGTAGTTCACCAGTGCCTTTTGTCTTAAGGATGTGCCAAATAGTTGATTTGTAACATTTAATGTTTTGTTATTTCTCAGTGGGTTTGTGTGTGTGTAATAATGGTGTGTGTTTGTGTTTATCAGGACCGTGAGAACCCCCTGGATAATGTGCTGCTGTACTCTCTGCGGAGGGCCAGCAGCGCGGAGATGCTGGATCACAGTGGAGATGAGGAGGATGGGCCAGGGAGGAAGAGTTCCTGTGAGTCTCTGTGTCACATGACACTCCTGATCTTGCCACACTCCCACACCTCTATTCTCTTTTCTTTCTCTTTTTTCCCTTATCTCTCTTTCTCTCTCTCTCTCTCTCCCTCCCCCATCTGTTTTTCACCCACCCTCATCTGCTTTTCTCCTGTATTACTCTTTATCTCCACGTCTCTTAAAGTCTCATTATGCCTCAGTTTGTTTGTGAATATAAAATGGGTGCTTCCCATCCTTAAATGTGATTGGCTGAGCCGCATTCCATGACTGTAACCCACTGCATCTGAGGCAGACCGCAGCACAAAATATTCCAGCACGCAACCAACCAACAACCAACTACTGCGCTCAACTGACTCGTTAGGTTACATTTGTTTCAAGACTTTTAGCTTGCAATTTCAGTGTTAGCGATGTTTAGCCTTTTAACCTGCTAACCAGTTGGCTATCTACCTAGCTAGCTATTGCATTATAGAGTTTGATATCACTTTAGATTGCTAGCTACATTGCTAACTAGCTCGCTATTTCAGTATTAGCAATTAATTGTTGATTTTATTTTCTTGTTTGTTAATTTTATGGGCTATGTGTAGGGTAACCACATTGATTGTTGCGAACACCAGCAAGTTGACATCATGGCTAGCAAATTCATGCACAATCAACATATTTTCCAGCCCCCGGCAAGTGTGCAGGACAAAAGTCAATCTTGTTCCCTACTCTCGCTGCTGGTTGTAATGATATGGCCGATCGGCGCAAGTTGAGAACAGGGAAAGTCGAAAACCGAAACTAACATAAAAATTTTTAATGGGGCTTTCGGGAGACCAAAGGAGACATTCCAAATAGCCTGCTTTCATAGTAAATCTACATTAACGAGCCCAATGGTCGGAATGTTTGTTCTCTGCTGTGCGCGTTGCCTGCTCCTTGTCATCTCTTGTGCAGTTGCCTACCAATGACTCATCACGATTCCCATCATTCTGGGGACTCCATCAAGGTTAAGGGCAAAGGTCAAGGTCAATTTTTGGTAAATTTGAGGGGTTGACGAAACCCTTATTTTTTGAGTAGCTTTGATCGGATCGACCTCAAACTTGGTGTGAATATAGTATATGGCCAGGCGCTCAGCTGATTAGTTTTTGGTGGCGATCGACCTTTACGTTCATGGTTCTCGCTGAAGGTCGAAAAGTTTTGACCCCAAGGTGAAATTTTGAACTTCCAGGAACTATGTCAAGTGATATCTCATATGAAAGCCCTTGATGACCGCTTTCCAGATCAGTCAAAATCTTTGCGCTCTGATGTTATTTCGTGACATTATGACGAAAAAACTGTTTTTTACCGGAAATTTTTCTTGAACAATTTTCTCTGCTCTGTGTGATGCCTGCTCCTTGAGATCTTTTGCACGGTTGCCTAACAGTGACTCATCACGATTCCTATTTTTCGGGGGACTCCATCAAGGTCAAGGTCCAAGGTCAAGGTCAATTTGAGGGTTTGACGCAACCGTTATTTTTTGAGTAGCTTTAATCGGATCGACTTCAAACTTGGTGTGAATGTAGTATATGGTCAGGCGCATAGCTGGTTAGTTTTTGGTGGCGATCGGCCTTGACCTTCATGGTTTTCGCTGAAAAAAACACGACCCTTTTGGCAAGATACCGTTCAACCTACGGTTGACATCCTTCATATTTTTTTTTCTTGTGTATTTATTTCATGGGCTATATGGAGGGTAACCATTTTATAAAGGCAATAAGCCCCTTGAAGCAGTGGGTTACAGTGATTTTATCACGGCGGAGGGGCACTCTGCTGCGCGCCGTGCCTTAGAACGCCCCTCAGCCGTTCACTGTAAAAAAAAAAATAAAAAACAAAATCACTGTAACCCACTGCTTCTTGGGGCTTGTTCCTTTAATATATACATTTATATGGTAGATATTGCATTTATATGCATATGCATGTGTATAGATAGTGTGTATATCCTGTACATAGCATGGCTCGGTATGTACATTTGCAGCTGGGAATTACCATCTTATTACCTCGCCCCGTCTGAAGGGGTAGGGCCAGGGGTATTTTTTTTTTGGTGCGGTTTGTTTGTTTCTGTGTTTGTTTGTTTGTTTGTTAACACTTTAGCAGCAAAACTAATGGCCAGATTCATCCCAAATTGGGTTTAGGGATTGCCACTGACCCAGAATAGATGCCTATTGTGTAGATAATAGATGCCTATAATTATGCACACTCCCTCTCACTAATGATGGCACCCACTTTAAACATGAACTGGAAAAGTTATGAAGAACTTCATAGTTCATTCTCTTGATATTTCATTCAAAATATTTTTAAAAAATTTTATCCCCCTCTTTTTAATACTTTGTGTGGCTTCGGTTTGCCAAAGTAACTGGAGTCCTCTCCCGTAGCGAGTATTGTGGTTGGAAAAGACATGGAAAGGGATCTGAGACCATGGCAGGGGATTGCTTTATGCAGAATTTCTTAAAATCCTTTGGTCCACATGTATGAACTCTCCTCTATAGCTAATCCTAGTCCCACAGGTTTTCTACTGGGTTTAGGCTGCGATGTGTCGTCCTAGATGTAAACACCCTGCAGTAACACCCTGACTTTTAGTGCTTGATTACTCTGAAATGGTTCTCATTTACTTTGCCCCAAACATTGATTTGCTCAGTTTGGAATTCTAAGCAGCAGAAATCCTTGGCCAGTTTGTTTTTGGCTGGCATTATTCGGCATTGCATCATAAAGTTATCAGGCATTTTCCTGTCCACATTAATGAGGACATACAAAGTTAATATGGTGAAGATTCTGAAGTCATGTATTTCATAAAATAGCATTGGTATGTAAATTTGTTCGCTAGGCTTATTGCAAGTGGCATAGTTTTGCGACTAAGTTCATTAAGGTTTGATACGCATGTGATGTTTCCCATTTTAAGTGTAATCTTTTTAACAATTAAAACATTCTTAATAAGTTACGTTCCTTTGTAAAATTAATTACATCGGTGAAAAAAGTTCTAAAACAGGAGGTGGAATTCAAAAAGTTTCAGATTTTCGTCCAATTAATCTTTTGGATTACTCTGGCCTGATGGTGGCCTGCTGGGCATAGTTGCAGTCAAATGTTGTGTTGCAGATGGAAGTTTGTAGTCTTTGAAATTGCGTTTTGAAAAATGGGTGTTCCCTTAAAAAAATCCAAAAAATATAACTTTTTTCTTACAGTGTACTAGCAATTGAGCATGCACTTGCTCAGGCTAGCTGTGGCTTTTTTATGCTTAGACTAATAAGGCTTGGACACAGTGCCACAAAGCCAGAAGATAACATAGGACCTCTCTGCCAGATAAAAACTGCAATGTTGTTACTTTATTTGAGTAATATTCTGAACACTGGAGAACAATATAGTGAGTGTCACCTCTCAGAATTGACCATAATTACGCCTCTGTAATCAAAGTGGTTCAAGAACAAGTTGGCGCAAAAAACGTTGTCCAGGGCCTTTGGAAGAAAAGTGGCCCCACAACATCAATGATCCGCCACCATACCTGACAGCGGGGATGGGGTTCTTCACAAAATACATCTGGAGCACGTACTTCTGTACTGTACGTCTGCTGCATTTCCCTGCATTAACTGTACTCACAAATCAGCACAATTTTGTCATGTCATTGCTTTCTATTTTCCTGTTTATTTTTTTAATGCCTTTGGGAGTGCTGTTAGTCACTGACAATTTCACTGAATACTTCATTCGTCACGGAGTCAGCAAAGTTTATGCAACTAAAAAATCAATTATCGTTTGAATGCCAGTGCCTTGTATTATTACTGACTGCATATAGCCCTTTATGGCCATATTTTACTCTATTTCAGTGACTAATTTTTTGCATAATAATGCTCCATTTGACAATGAGGAAGTCACAGATCTGAATTCTCCTGGGCGCCTTTAGGATGTGGTTGAACGCTTGATTCGCAGCTTGAATATTCCGCTGGCAAATTAGGGAAAAAATATTTTTATTTTTTCATTACTGATGGAGTCTGGACCCATTTGATATGTCATTGTTGTTAGCAAGAACTAAGCCCTTGACATAAAAGGCCTGTCATTATTATTCATTCATTTATTTATTTATTTATTAAGTTTTTTTTTCTGCAGCGACTGCTGCTCGGAGTTTCTCTGTTTATAAATTGTAGTTTCTGTGCGTCGGTCTCAGCAGTAATAATTTTTATTATCATTCAGGGAGTAAAAAGGCAATAGGTAGACATCGAAAAGTGGCCAAAACTATGTGACGGTTGAGGGATGATTTCCGGGGTGAGTTCATCTGCCACCGATGCCAGCTCACGGGCAACAGTTATGGTCTTGAGACCCATTTGGTGCCACTGCGTAGTTCACAATTGGTAGAGTTCCAGGAAATAAGTATTATGTCCTTTAGAGAGGTGGTGTGTATGCCATAACTGGGAAGGGGGGAGGTCCCAGGCAGGGAGAGAGAGTTTGGTGACAGTAAGACGTCAGCACAGGAAAGGGTGTGCGGACTGCAGCCTCTCCAGAGGTTGAGGTGTCCAATCGATTCCGGCCCTTTCAGGAACCCGACTGACCCTTAGAGCGAGGGGATAGATGAGCCTCAGTGCACTCTGATGGCCTCTGAATGTTAGCTGCTGATGAGCGCTTGTAGGGGACACTTATTAACTGAACTTGCTATGCATTATGCACTCAGCATAGTTCTTACGTGTTACCTACTTATGGAAGTAGAAAGCAGAAAGTCGCTTCCTGTTATAGAGGAGGTTTCTGCAGGAGGGAAAGACTGAAATGAGTAATTATGAGACCCAGGTGCACTCAAAATCTCAGGGCCTGTGAGACGGATCTAAGGTTCTTTAAACAAGAGCATCTGAGAAATGGACGCTCTGTGAAACTTCAGTGAAATGTGAATTACTTTTGTATGAATTATCTACAATATGAGTAATTTAAAGACCCTCAAAAAATTTAAATTCCAGTGAAATGGTAGTCTCACTCCTCCTTTTTGATTCACGTTGATTCGATTGTTTTTCATTCCAATTTTCATTCTTCATCCCATTATATTTTTGAAATTTGCTGGCAATAAGAATAATTTTTGGTGATTATATTGCACTCTCACCCCCTCTCTCTACTTGTATTTCTCTTGCTCCAAATTCACTTTCAGTTTACTGACAAAAAGCACAGTGTAAATATCACCTAAGTAAACGGGAAGCATTCAGAAGTATAGCAAGGCTACACGAGAAAAATGAATCATTATACAATAATTATTATTATAAGATGCTTTAATTCATATACAACCCCATTTCCAAAAACGTTGGCACATCATGAAAAATATAACTGAAATTATAAAGGACCGATTTGAAAAGACCATTGGCCCTCTATTACAGTATATTGAACACAGGACAACAGCGCATTATTCAATGCTCTATTGTGTGAATTTAATCCCTTCTTGAAAATTTGATGACTGCAGTAAATTTTTGCAATAATCTAAGTGCAAATATTGCCATTTCTGTATACAGAGATTATCCAAATGAGTGTTTTTGTTTTTATGATGCTAAGTTTTTATGCTGCTCTATAATTTTCATAAATCCCATAAACTTATTTTTCTATTTTGTTTCCATATACTTTTGACTTGATTTTTTAATACAAGTTTACGACTGTTATTCATGATATGATCATTTATTATGAAACTTAACAATATTAAACAAGAGAAACACTCTTCCCTTGTTAACTTACTTAATTACATGAGTTTATGCTGTAGTATTTGTAAACATTGCAATCGTTATACAGTAATTTATTATCTAGCTGTAGCTCGCATCTAGCTTTAGTCACGTTCTGATGCCAGCCACACACTTAAAGGCTGTACAAATCACACTTGAAAATGCCTAACTCTGTTTCTGTGTAGTGTAATATCCCACATTATCTCCACATGTTGGATTAACAGTTTCAACACAAGGAATCTTTTTGTAGAACCATGATATGGCATTCGCAGATGATCCCAACCTCATAGCTTGAAGCATAAAACTTAACTTTTTCTTTGAGACAAATTCTTGGGGCCTAGTTCTTAAATCACAAATTCACTGTCCATTTGAACTTCATCAAAAACTGGGTGCTCAGGCGAAATGGTCGACCTGAAAATAATGAACCAGCTGCATATAAAATAAAGTCCCACACCAAAGGACAGGAGCAGGTTCACTAGCTAGCAAGCCAGATAGCATTGTTGCTAGCCAAGGTAATGCCGTTTAATTTGCCTCAGGTGTCTTAATGCTGCACATCGCGCAAGGAGACAAAGATAGGAATTTACTTTGGCCAGTATTACCCTCGCCTCATCTTCCTCTGTACAGTCTTTTTTCCTTCAGTTTTTGTGTTTGTTCTTTTATGACCGGATTGTCAGGGAAGTCAATTTGATTGGCCTTTTTATTCCCCATAAATCTGAAAAAAAAGAAAGCAAAAGGAATGATAATTTTCATAATAGAAACATATTCACCATCAATTTCAAAAAATAAAAATTAGTTCTCTAATGTAGGCCCCTTAATATTTACACAGTAAATAAACATTGACGCATTGAAAGCTTAAAGATGTTACTTCCCACAGCTGAGATATACTTGTATTTGCTCCCATTCATAGTCCTGAAACATTACCAATGTGGTTAAAAACTTGGTGCAGATTACTAATGTCATTTAACCTTGTATGTAAGCCTACTTCACCTGCATATTTTTCTTTTTGATTGCCACGGCGATCATGTCGCCACAGAGTTTGATCAGATCTCCATCACATGCTCTGCTGCAATTGCACCTCCAGTGTTTTCGCCACTGCTCATTAAGTACTTGAACATCAACTAATGTTTGAATTTCTTTCACCAAACGCAACCTTCACGAACTGCTACAAATCATCTCTGCAAACTCCCAAAGCTGACTCAGTTCTAGTCAGGTGGACATTGAACCCAAGTGAATGGATACACAGCTACATTAGCAAGCCAGCTCGCAATCCTGCCATATGTTTATGTTTGGTAATGCGACTGTAGCCAAGACAAACACTTCAAATTGGGGCACTGACTATCCATGAATTGGACAAAGCTGTAAACCGGGCGTTGCTTTGGACTGGATTTTGTTAAATTTACAATTCTGCTTTTCTTTCATTCTCCCAAATGATCCAAAGTTGGCAGGGATATTTTTGCTATGTCTGAAAGTTGGTTGGGATGTATTCCAACCATCCCTACCCAAAACTCTACTTATGGTTGTGCATCTTAGATGACACTGAGCCCAGAAAAGTCAGTGGCATTTTTGGGCAGTGTTGGTGTATGACTCTGTTGCGTGACTGCTCTAAAGACCGAGACATCTGAGGGTTTGGATATTATGTGAATTCAGAAATGGCTTTTGCCCTGGCTTTTATGCACTGATATTTGACCAGATATATTCCTACTTTTTATTATGCTCTGTAGAGGGTGCAATGCCCAATATCTTACTGAGTTGTCTTTTGGGTGCTTTGTTCTCAAAGGAATTTTAAGCCATCTTATCTGTTTGCATATTGGTGACCCTCAACTCATCTTTATCTTTTTTTGGAGTTTCTTTTTATACTGTAACACATTTAGTTCACATGTTTAAAATCACCTGCTTCTCATCACCCATTATTGCAACTCCGTACATCATTACTTGACCTAAGTATTTATTGTACTTGCTCAAAATTTCCCCTGCGCCAACTTTTTTGAGATTCTCTCTCTCTCTGTCTGCCCTGCAGTGCCTCGCTCCACCTCGAACCTGGAGAACTCAGAGAAGAAGAGGGTGAGGAGTCGACTGAAAAAGCTGATTCTGAAGAGGCCGACTCTCCAGACGCTGCAGGAGAAGGGCCTCATCAAAGGTGAGCTCCTCTCTCTCACCCAATCACATTCTTACGGGGCTACACTCAACCAGTCAGAGTCCTGAAGTTTGCTCGACCAGTCACAGCTTCTTCAGTACTACTCTCAACCAATCACATGCATACTGGGCTACGCTCAACCAATCGGAGTTTGTCCTGGAGTATGCTCAAACAGACAGTCTCTTCAGTACTACTCTCAACCAATCACATTCACACTGGACTACAAACAATCCATCAGAATTTGTCTGGAAATGTGCTCAACCAATCAGTTCCTTCAGTGCTGCTGTCAACCAATCACTTTCTTCAGCGGAGAACCACAGTCATAGTTTCTTCAGGACAGGTCTCAGTTAATCCTCCCTTTACTGTGTTGTCTGGTGGCTCTATCTGGGTTACTTCATGTCAAAACTCACACCCATCTGGGCTGTTTTTATGCAACCAAACGTTTGTCTGTAATGTGCGTGTCTGTGCACAGACCAGGTGTTTGGGTGCCAGTTGGAGCTCCTTTGTCAGAGGGAGAAGAGCACGGTCCCGCGCTTCGTCAGGATGTGTGCGGAGGCCGTGGAGCGGAGAGGTGAGTCGAGCTTCTCCATAGAATTCCTCTTGAGCCATGGCATGGTCCAGATTGCACCAGTTTGTCTGATAATCGATCAAAACTACACAGAAGGCCGCTAAGGACTTGTAGTTTAATAACGGCTTGCATTGCTGTCATGGTAACCCAGGCAATATCTTTGCTGGACCCCTCTGAGCCTTTGTGACCTTTGCAGTTGGCATTTGGCCCGGGTGGCAGGCGCATCTGGGGTAGTTTGGCATCGTTATTATTGGGAAAACATTAGCTAGCTGTTATTACTGATAGCTGATGAGATTATTTTCAGGATGGGGATTGTGTGGGCTGCTTTTAGACGAGCGTCGACAACCCTGAGGTGGGCTCTTCCACATCATAACTACAGTAATGTCTATACATTGCAGGTCTGGAGACTGATGGGATCTATCGCGTTAGCGGGAATTTGGCCGTCATTCAGAAACTGCGCTTCCTGGTCAACCACGGTGAGAAGGGCGGGGGCAGGTGGGAGGAAGATTAGCCAGCCTGATTAATGGTTTTTGAAGGAGCTGAGCACGAGGACACTCCTGAAGAATTTTTGTTTGAGGAAAGGCAAATGCATCTTTGTGGGCGTATTCATAGGAATGCACTGTGTGTGTGATTGACATGTGGACCCCCATTTGCCCCATTTGTTTATGAATTAAGTTCCTTCGTTTCCTTTCCTTTCATTCTCCAATGGGTTGAGGGAGGAAAGAAAGGAACAAAGGCAATGTAAACGAGGTAAAAAAAATAAACTTTAGTAAGGATTGAGTCCGAATTTTGATGTTGTTTCACCATCAGTACTTTGTCGCCACCCAGTGGCAGCTGGCAGTATGGCATGTTTTAACCCTTGTTGGTTCTTGCAGAGAGAGCCGTGACCACTGACGGACGGTATCTGTTCCCCGAGCTGTTGGCGCAAGGTAGAGGCAGATTGACAGACCGCTAGAAAGCATTCTGCTTTGGCCAAAAAATGCCGCCTACCTGTGTCTATGGCTAAACTGTATACGCCTGTGCCTGTCAGATTTGGGCCAAGTCATGAATTGACTCACATCAAGCCTTGTGACACCAGTTAAATCCTCATAGATTGTTTTCAAAAGATAGTGCAGTTTTTTCAGTTATGAGAAACAAAAATCTTATTCTGTTTTTAATTTTATCCTGTATATTGCTATTACCTACTTGAATGAAGTACCCTTATTTTATGTAATTTTCTCTGTTAGTCTTGTGAGGACCTTCGAGATATGGTTGATGAATTGAATTTACTCAGTAAAATGAAGTCTGACTAACGATAATCTTGAGATTATATTGGCCGCATATTAGCTTTAAGATTCTCATGAATTTGATTCCTGGTGTCTTTGGATTTTGGAGTGTGTTAATTGCCAGTTTGAGCCAATTTTGATGCTGACACACACTGTTATGCTTGCAGTCTGCGATATGGTCTTGTTTCTCATGTTGCTGAATTTACACTTTGCTTTAAAAAGCCAGCGCTCTCCAGAATGCCCCCCTATTTCACTAATTTTAAGTGGCAGTGAGGCTTCTTTCCTGCAGTGCCAATGTGCAATTCTCTAAGCTTTATTTAACGCAGTGCCTGGTTTATGCTCTTTAACACAAACCATCTTGCCCTGAAAACTACTATCTGCTCAACTAATTGTTTTTAAACAGGGCTGATCTGACTTCTCTGTGGTTGGCGAAGGAACCTTTATGAAGAATGATATGTTAAACCAGTAAAAAGGTTTTACTGAAAGTCTTGGTGAATAATGCCTGTTTTTTTTTCCCCTAGTCCCTTTGCAGTCACTGTGCTCTTTGGAGAGGTCTTTATTAACCACTCCTTTCATCAAGCTTAACTTTCTTACACAGTGGATTAGATGGAGAACACATTTTCTGTATGCAGCAAACTTTTTCCCCCCCACAAAGAGCCATACCTGATACAGGAATTCTTCTTTACATTTCAAAGTGTAACTGAACCCCCAGCTCTGAGCCAAACTCCACCTCCCACGCAATAAAAAAAAAAGCAAAAAATGTGCAACGGGCTGATGAGGAAGGGGCTGAGGAGGGGGTGGGGAACAGAGGTCGGCTTCCGTAATCAGCAGAGAAATGAAATTTGAGTCCGCTGTGATAACCAAGGAACCGCGGTTCATTTTGGTGGAAAATTGAGAATCATGCTAATTAAAGAAAATAAACTGATGACTGCTATGAAATTCAGTGGAAGACTTACTTACAGTGACTCGAGATTTTTCATCTCTGCTACTCTAAGCTCTCACTGCAGTCGAGCCAAAAGATCCTGAATGGTGTGATTGCACACTAACGGAGTAATAATCCAAATGGCATAGCAAGCTACATTTTTGACCCATTGCTCAGTTAGCCAGAGGCAATCAAATCTTTTGCCAAGTTGGCGAGCTAAATGGCGAATAAAAACTCAACGTTTCCAAGATTGGTTTGGTGATATCAGGTAAAAAATTACCGGGTATATCCCCATAAACAAACGCATTCTTGCTTTTGTTGCTACTCATCGGCGATGGCTAAAAAACAAAACTATCAGAACAAGTAGCTTAGATTTAGTTGCTAACCTGCTGTGATTTGCTATTCAGACATTTGAACAATGATATAGAAAATGTTCACCGTATTGTGGTACAAATATTACAATCTTGAATGCATTCACTAAGTGGTTGTCTGGAAAGAAGTGCTTTTAGCCTACTCACTAGATACTGACTTATGGCTGCAGCGAAATTCGTTATCACTCTGTGACCGGCCGCAAATGCAAATTTTTGGGAGTTGGTTAAACATGTGTTCAAGATAAAAAAAACAATATTTTCATTTATGATTCGTACTAGGCAAAAACTAGTGTCATACGCTATGGCTAAGACTATGATTCACATACACCGTGCATGGTTAGCCATGAGATGACAATGCTAATCCGAAGCCTCCAGTGTATAGGGAAAATATCTGAGGGCGGGGACGGCTTTTGAGGCGGGAGTTGGAGGGGGTGGGGGCAGGAGTGGTTGGGTGGTTGGCGATGAAAGCCTGCACTTCATCACCTATGCCATCGGGCACCAAATCAGCCAATAGCAAGATTCAATTGCAATAGTTGGGTTTCAACCTGTGGAGGGCAGGTTCAGTGCATATCATTTACACAAAATATAGAATTAAAATACTTTGTACTAAACTGTCAAGAAGAGTTGGACTTGAATCAGTCAAGAACACTATTAAACTAAGTACCCATGTTCATTGGTTTTGAGCAGAAAAAGAGTGTTTTGGGAGTTCAGTTACTCTTTAAATTCAGACTCTCTGCTATCCTGTTCGTTTGAATGCAAACTGGCAAACCCCTTGTTCCCTGGTGCCTCATTTATAAAACACTGTGTGGCTCTATAAAAATCATGCGGTCGTGTAAAAATCAGGAAATGGTGCATGCCGAAGAATGACCCGATTCATAAATCCATGGGCGTGCACACCTTTTATAGCTGCTTTTATACCCAATCATGGCACCCACCTGTTCCCAATTAGCTCATTCACCTGTGGGATGTTCTAAATAAGTGTTTGATGAGCATTCCTTAACTCTCTCAGTCTTTTTTGCCACTTGTGCCAGCTTTTTTGAAACATGTTGCAGGCATCAAATTCCAAATGAGCTAATATTTGCAAAAAATTACAAAGTTTACCTGTTCGAACATTAAGTAACTTGTCTTTGCAGTGTATTCAATTGAATATAGGTTGAAAAGGATTTGCAAATCATTGTATTCCGTTTTTATTTACGATTTATATAACGTGCCAACTTCACTGGTTTTGGGTTTTGTATTATAACCATAGTCATAAACTAAATGTGGTCCTTCAAAAAAAATCCACAGTAAGCACGGATTACGAGAGTCTACAGAAAAAGAGGAAGTGTTGACCGTAATTTGTCGAGGGGCAAAAGATACAGAATCTTTGAGATCCCAGTCTCACCGCGTAATAACAGTCATCTTAAAAAGTAAAGGCTGAGCCGTGGCACAGCATCAGTTGCAGCTGCGCGGCGCGATGTGGCATATTCCGTTGATTTAGATAATGTCACTTTTTTTTTCTCCTGGGAAGCTAAGCCAAAATGAAAAATGTGGAAATATTTTACAGACCTACAAAAAAAAAACTTAATAGCAGCAAATAAGTGCAAAGTTGTCTACTGTTAACATTTAAAAATATGGCTGGCTGTAACATTAACGTACTGTAAGTGCATTGATAATATTGTAGAGGATTGTTTAAAGCGTTTCTGAGGGCAGTTTCAGAGCTGCCCCGATGCTTCTGAAGACCTTCCTGAGTGTACACAGTGCTATAAATGGGGCCCCTGTGCTTTTGTGGAGCGAGTCTGAGGGCTTGTGTTTGTTTGTCTTTGCTGTGAAATTAGCTGACGGATTGTTGTTTCTCATTCTGTGTTTTTAGCAGGGCTCGTTCTGCCTGCTGCTGCTCCATGTACAAGCAATTTTTTATTGCTGTTGAGCGCCCGCTGCCATTCCTGCATCTCTCTCTCTCATATGCTGCCATTCCCAAATTTTATCTTTATCCATCCTCTACCACTGTACCCCATTTGTTTATCACTCTATTCCCTGTTTTTCTCTCCCCCCCCCCTCTCTCTCACTCTCTCACACCCAGAGGAGCGGTTGAATCTGGATGACAGTCAGTGGGAGGACGTCCATGTCATCACCGGAGCGCTGAAGCTCTTCTTCCGGGAGCTTCCAGAGCCACTGATCCCTTTCGGATTCTTCACTGACATCGTGGAGACCATCAGTGAGTCTGAGTGTGTGTGCGCATGTGCAGTGTGTGTGTGTGTGTGTATGTGTGTGTGTGTGTGTGTGTGTTTGTGTGTGTATGAAGCTGGAATCTAAACTTGGCAGTCGTACTGCTATTTCTGTTGACGCTGCTGAGGTGAGAGATCATCTCTCTTTCATTGCATCAGCAATACCCCTCGCATCATACTATGTGCCTCCATTTCTGCATCTGGCATTGTCATGCTAACTTCACCCTTAGTGCGCTAAATGCAGCTATTGTTACTCAGTGATGCAAGACATCAAAAAAAAAGCTGTTGAAAACCTATCAAGAGCCCCTGGGAGCTCTTTCCAACAAGTCCCCACATGATAGGTTTTCAACAGCACAAGACAATTAAATTTGTATTTCAAAAAAAATTCAGCCATCTAAGGGTTAAAGGATCTGTGTCACAATTACTGCATTTATGTGCACAACATTGAACGAAGTGAATCCACTCGACTGCAAGTCAATATGTACTTTATTCATTGCTAATTCAACATCTTTTTGCTTGGTATTTATATATTGTAGTTACTTGGGCATTATGCTTTTTGTATTAAAGAGCTTTCCATGGAAATTAGAAGATTCAGTCCCTACTTCAGCACTCTTGCCGAAGGATATGAAATATGTAAACTGTTGCCAACTGCAATAATCAAAGAAGTAGGTATTATTCTATGTTTATTGACAGTTGGCAAACCAACTTTTATTCTGCTTGTCCTTTGGCTAGATAGCGAAAATAGAGCTTTGAATCCCCAAATGTCCATGGAGAACTCCTTCATTTACAAAGCATAATGCCTGAGTAACTAAATATTTATAAACACAATGCAAACTGAAGGTGGATTGGTAAGGATGGAATCAGATTTTGATTTGCAGTCGAGCAGATTCACTTTCCTAGGGTAAGAATTTTCGATGTTCTGAGCATGTGTGGTCATTGAATGCAATGCTCAGTTCAAAATGTTTTGTCTAAACCTTATAAATAGTAACTGAGATCTGAAGTGACCCTTTATGGAGGTTGTGGACCCAAATGGACCCAAATCAGTAATGAAAAAATATGGAACCAGCTCACCTGGAATTGAGTTCCCTAGCCCTTTTATTTAACCCTTCCGTGCCCGCACGTGGAAATTTCTGTATTATACTGATTGACCCTTTTTCTTGAATATCCACGCTTCTCGATTGCCTTAGTGCAGGGGTTCTCAATCTTATCCAGAGAGAGCCGGTGTGGGTGCAGGCTTTCATTCCAATCCCGTTACTCACCTGATTCTACTAATCAAGGTCTTTAGCAAAGATTCTAGAACATTTCTATACTATTAATGTTTGATGATATGTAATGATTATACTGTACTGGCTTCAATTTGGGGCCAATTATCCAAAGGTTTCAAAGAGAACTGTGGGTGGACTTAGTGACTAGTGGCGCACGCTCATTTGTGCTCTGTTGCAGAGATGAGCGACTACCTAGACAAAGTGGACCGTCTGAAATGCCTGATTCTGAACATGCCGCCGCCCAACCACGACACTATGAAGTTCATTTTACGCCACCTGAGGAGGTGAGAGCTGGTAGCCTGTGCAGTGAAGTGTGGGTAATGTAGTCCCTAGTGTTAGCTTTCCCTGCACCATTTGTTAGCCTTTTCATAACTGACACATTTCACTGACCCCTCCTGTAGGTCAGAAGCATTTCTGCAAGACTCCAATCCAGCACCATGGCAACGTGGGCATAACAGGATTTACATAAGTCAATAAATTTAGTAATTTACTCATAATTAGCAAAACACATCAATATTATCCCGTAGAATACTTTTGTGGCATCTGTTCTTGATAACCAAGTCAATTCAGGCAAAATATCGAGTTATCGCTTTCATAAAAACATTTCACCTATGGCGTGCACTCACCTATATTTATTGCGGGTCTCTGCCCATCCCTAATGCATGCCCTGTTGAGAGCACCAGTCTCATCATAATCCACACCACTTGGTTTCAAAAAATCATTTAGCATTAAGGGCCACAAGGAAAACTGTTTGAATTTATTTGTTCATTTGCTGTTTATATTTATATGACTTTCTGATGGTAATGAGCGGACGCTAGGCAAATCACGCTGGAGATTAAGCATGGACTTTTTCCTTTGTGCAAAGTGACTTTACTAATCTTTCAGCTTTGATGGCTCAGACTTTTTCACTGAAAAGGTCAATAAAATTATGATAAATTTACCGTTTTTTTATGTTTAGTTGATTGCGCATAAGTTTGGGGGTCATTTGGAATCCAGCGCAGTGCTGGATATAATGAAGACATTTAAAAATGGCGTTGAGAGGCTTGAAATATAAATATTGCTTATTTGCTTATTGAGCCATCTGTAAATATATCATGTGTCATAGTATCATTTCTCTGCAGCATAGAAAGAGCATTTTTCAAAATAATATGTATCATTCATTGGGAAGACAGTGTGGTAACTACGCAATACGGGCTCACATAAAAAGAGGAATACCCAATTTCTTACATTAGAAAAATTTATTTGCACTAGTAGTCAGCATATGCTGGAAACCCAAAGAAGTGTAAGTTTATCCATGATTTCTTTACAAAATTGGGAAAATTCCATAACCTGATAGCAAGCAGCTTTTTTTTTTTTTTACATTTTATGACCAGTATTGTTCGAACTAAATATCAGATGCTATACTTTTGTTAATACTGTTTTCCATTTTTTTGGACCTGCTGTTGCTCATTATCAAAAAACGCATCTAGGATTTTTTTTATAAAGGTACAGAGCTCCAGTTTATAAAAGCTTCAAATCATACGTTAGGCATTTTAGTTTTCAAGATAAAGAGCTTTATGTAATAGTAGTCAAAACAGGCAGGATTTTTCACATTTTCCCCTTGGTATGTTAGAGGTTAATGTCTTTTTAACATTTTAATCAGTGGTAACCATCCCTTTTGCTGGAGATTTACCTTCCTGAAGGTTCTTACTGGAACCTGAATCTTGTGCTCTTGGTTATATTAATCAACAGTTCTTCAAGATCTTAAGCCATGGATTTAAACGATTATTTTTAGGCTCTTATTGGCTAAATTCACTCCATGGCTGAGTCCGCATCAGCCTGGTTGCTACTGCATCTTCAAAACATGCACCGTCTACTTCGCATTGTGCTGTTCTGCACATTTATTTCTGAAGACAATGGTCGATATATGAGATCCTTCATACATTTTTCCAGGCGTGTTATGGAACTGCTGCGGCTTTGAGAAGCCAGTGCTGCCCTGTCATTGTTGTTATGATGTAAGGGAAACCTCTGAAGCTGTGAGCAGCTTTTGAGCTGAAACTGAGCATATGGATGCGACCAAAAATTGTCATTTTTGTCTTGAATACACTACCTGGCATCAGTGAGGGTTAAAACAATTGTTGCTGGCTAAAACATACTATTCACTGCAATAATGATTCAATAATTGTTTCTAAAGCAGTGGTTCCCAAAGTTAGTCCTGGGGGACCCACTGTATATGCTGGCTTTTGTTCCACCCACAATAGCGATCCAAAAAAATTAATTAGGTGCTAATTTTTCTTGATTGGTTGCTGTGCAGGCTTGAAACAGATGTTTTACCCTCTTAAACCTCGCTGACTGAAAATATTATGAGTTTCATGATGCTTAAAAGCCCTGCATTGGTATTCTGTTTTTTTTGGATATTCTATGCAGGCAAGCCAAGCTTAGGTGGAAATGTGATTTAACTTATAAGCTTAATTACTTAATTACCCAATAAATGCTTGGTTTTAATGAGCACAGATTCACAAGTTCAGCAATTAGAGGCCAACATATTCTTCAGTTTTAATGATCAAAATTTCCCCCTCATTTCAAACAATAAAAATCAATTTGCCAGATTGACATTTTGAATATGGAGTAAAATCTGCTGACACTGTGGCCCTCCAGGACTGAAGTGAAACCTGCAGACACTGTGGCCCTCCAGGACTGGAGTTAAATCTGCAGACACTGCAGCCCTCCAGGACTGGAGTTAAACCTGCAGACACTGTGGCTCTCCAGGACTGGAGTTAAACCTGCAGACACTGTGGCCCTCCAGGACTGGAGTTAAACCTGCAGACACTGTGGCCCTCCAGGACTGGAGTTAAACCAGACATTGCATTTTCAGCCTGACTGTGAGATTACTTAATTAAGAATTATTTTTATTTATTTATGTATTTTAAATTTTATTTTTTTATTTATTTATTTATTTATTTTTGAGGAATTAAGCACATAGTGGCAAAAACCCCGCACTCCTTGTGGTCCTTAAGGACCATGCTTTTAGAAAAACCCTCTTATAGTGGGTAGGTATCTTTTTAACATTTGCAAAGGCCTGGTTAAAGGGAGTTTGTTATTCGTTATATACTAGCTGTTAATTAATACCCTTTCTGTGAGAGAAAATCTTCTTCCTCAGGAAACTGTCATTTGGTTGTAGTTTATCTCGTGCGAAAATCTGAAGGAAATCGGACGTATTCTGTTTAAAAAAACTGTTTCGCGCTGTGCTCTGTTTTTATTTGATACTGAAATATTATAGAACACCAAAAAGAAAACATCTGCATATTTTACTGCTCAGTCACAGAGTCCGAAGACCGTTTCAAATGTGTTTTAAATACAACAAGCATGTGCATGTCTTCGCTGATATGCGATCGGTTCATTTCCTTTGCGGACAGTTAGTGGGCAGTGTACCGATTTGTCCGCTGACAGAAATGGGCGCCGGACTGTGGAAGTTTTAATAACATTGTGGAATTATTATTCCCACATTTTCAAAACGCGTTCCGCTATTTCACAGGTTGTTCAAACAAGAAGCGACTGTTTCTGCGTAATTAACATTGACGTGAGATATCTAAAACACATGCTTGGGTTTATTTGCGGCCCTGCAATGCGATTTCTAAGGAAAATGAGAGATGTTTATGGCAAATTTTTTTTTTTTAAATTTTGCGGGGGAAATTCGCGATACTTTTTATGGGCGCTAGAGGGAGCAATGCGCCTATGTTTGTGTCTTAAGGGAAGGGAAGGAGAGGGAGTCTCGAGGAAGGTGTGAAATTGGCCAGGTAAATGATGGGCAAATTAGGAAACGAAGGATGAATTTTGGGTGCCCTGTTCAGGGACTCTGCTGAATTTAAAGCCGGTTATCAGTGGCTCAGTGCAGAGCTGTGGGGTCAGTTAGTGTGAGTCTCTCTTATCATACCTCTCCTCATGCCCTCCTCTCACTCATGCCTATCTCTCCCTCTCCATTGGCTACTCATTCACACTCCTCCTCTCCTCTTTCCCTCTCTCTCTCCCCCTTCCTCTCTTATTCTCTCCATATCCCCTGTCTTTCTCTCTCCTGTTTTTTTGTCTCCCCTCGATCTCCCCAGCTCATCTCTCTCTGCCTCTCCGTTGGAAACGAGTGCCGTCGCCACCGCAGGAGCCTCGCTCTCCTTGCCTCTCTCTCTTTCTCTCTTCATCCCTCGCTCTCTCCCTCTCTCCGGTTTTGATGTGGAATTTTAGAGCTGTCGCCGGCTGTTCTTGTGGTTTGGTGGGACTAGCATTCTCGCAGGAATGTCTCATAGGCTGACTTTAACCCATTCCTACACACACACACACACACACATGTACGCGTGCATGTACAGCATATTGTGCAAATACGTACAGAAACACACTTAGATATGTACGCGCGCGCACACACACGCAAACACACACACACACACACACACACACACACACACAGCATTGCCCTCTAAAACAAATCTTAAAACTCAGCCAGCTCTAGAAGAAATTACTAACAGACGACTTGGGAGAGTGACAAATATATGCTATTATATCACACGTTTGACTTTCATAGAGAGAGTTTCAGATAGACGTTACACTTGAGAGATGAGTGATGTTTGGCTGCAGTGTTAGCGGTTGGTGTGAAATGACCTCCCCGGGAGCAGGGCTGTGAGGTCCAGTCTAACAGGTCCACTCCTTCACTCTGCCCACTTCAACGCTCGCGAATGTAAACAATGCTGCCGTGAGGTCAGTTATTGTTTTATATACTGACAGAACATGAAGGATGGGTTTATTTACACGCAGAGATGTGTTTGGCTGTCGAGCAGGAAGTCGTCCGTGGAATTCCCAAACGCTCCATGTCTCCAATGCCCTGTTCTTGTCATTAAAACTCATGTTCTAATCTTGCTCCCAAACATTTAGATTAATCTTGACATGGTTGTTCCCAGGAAAGTTCTCGCTATGAACGAACTAACTTGGACAAACTAACTTATAAAACCATCAAGTGCATCTACTCTGACAGTATCTTGTGTACACACACAAAAACACACTCATACACACACTCATGCGCGTGAGCGCATACACACTGCACTTACTGTATGTTGCTTTGGATAAAAGCATCTGCTAAATAAATGTAATGCGCACACATACACACACACACACATACACTCTCAAACTTTCTGCAAAAGAAAATTTTGAAATTGCAGAATGATACTCAAAACATTTGAACTTTTTCATTCACACAAGTGTACGAATTTATTTTCACAATAACCGTAATCTCTACATCTGTGTATGCACATGAAGACCACAATGGAAAAACGATCCAAGTCCAAATTTAGCTTTTTGTGTTAATTTTATATTTAATATATTATTATATTTGTGATAATACATAATAATATAATATATTACTATAATATTTTATATTTTTTGCATATTTTTTCCGTGTTTTGTTTCTAAGATCGTTTTGAATATTTAATTCATCATTTCTCCACAACGTGAAAATGTGACTGATCATTTTTTCCATTGTGGTCTTCATATTTCAATGCAGTTTTTTATACATACAAATGGGAACAGCTGATTTGATGTACGTACATCTTTAAGAAATCACTCACACAGTATTACGCCCTCACTCTCAGAAGTTTAACATAGAGAACAGTGCCAAATCTACACATCATCTCAGACTGTGTTAAGACTGTAACTTCATTCCCCCCCACAGAGTGATGGAGCACTCGGACTCTAACCGCATGACGACGCAGAACATCGGGATCGTGTTCGGTCCCACGCTCATGAGGCCAGAGTGCGACTCGGGGAACATGGCCGTGAACATGGTGTACCAGAACCAGGCCGTGGAGCTCATGCTGACCGAATTCCACCGGGTGTTCGGACCGGACGCCGATGGCTCCCTCTGACCGCGACCGCTCCCAGCGGTCTCCGAGCTCCGCCCGCACAGCCAGACCGAAAAACAGCAGGGACCTGTGAAGGAGTTTCCCTCCTGACCCAAACGAATGCAGCCAATTTAGGAATCGGTTGGTGCAGATGCAGCCGTGCGCTGTAACACCAAAGCATCTCAGGTTCACTGTCATTTCTGTGTAAAATTTCTGTCCCAGCACTGGAAAGGATGTATCCTATTAAAAATGTGTTCTTTGCCGGGCTCATTTTCCATAGAGTTCCTGAATCCACTGTGTACAAATGTAATTGACCCCTGACCCAGGAAGGCATACAGGGAGAAGATGCGTACGTGCTTGGAGAGGACATTTTTCACCTAGGGTGGTGATAAACTAGCACATCTCATACAGAGACTTGGGCTTGAACAGGAACTGAGGTGGACCTGCCTTCTAATTAACTGTGGTCCTGCTTGTATAGAATGTTGTCCCAGAAGTAGCCCTGCCCAGAACCGTCACGCTCCGTATCATGGCTTTGGATTGCTAGGCTAGTGAAGGGACTATTTTTGGCTTTAACAGCTAATAAAATTATTTCATGGAAAAATGTAGAAAAAGACTCAGCAGATGTAAAATGAACTTGTCTGGGATATTTCAGGTGACTTTATACCATTGTAAGGCGCATTTAAAAATGAGTTCAATGAGTTCATGTAAAGTTGCCTGAAAAGTAGCGGACAAGTTCATCTTTCATCCTTTGCGTTCACTTTTTAAGAATTGTTCTTTTAAGTCATTTTATTACCCAAAAAGGCAGAAAAATGTCTCTTCACATGATTTGCAGTATGATGGTCCTTGGTATGCCTATCCCACAACAAGAGAACATCACCAGCTGTGTGTGTGTGCGCGCACATTTATCTGTATCTGGAGTTGTATGGCAGTGTTAATTCTGTTTTGGGCTTCAGTGTAATTGTCCTTTTGTCCTGAGCATATGAGTATCGTGTGGAATAGCACAGCTAAACATGGAACCAGATCAGAATCAGGACACCCCAGTGGAAAATGTGATGTTTTATTCCTGTATTGATTAAATTGTTTTGGAGGCAGCAATCCTTTGTAAATTACTACATTGACCCTCCCTGCTGTCCGTGCGTTCACCGCTCACGCGCGCGCACACTCTTTGCTTCTGGTTTATTGAGACTCTGCTCCGTCACGCCCTCGAGATTTCCCCTCCTTAACGCCTCTTCTCCAAGCTAACATCAGAAAACATCAGCGCTCCTTTTAAACACACTCAGTGTTAATTAAGATCAATGTTGGGTTTATAATCAGATGTATTAAAGAGGTTGCATTTTGTTCGCATTCAGTCCACATTCAGATATGTTAAATAAAATGCCACTGCAACAGAACCCAAAAACAAGGCCTGTGACTGACATTCATCCTGCGGGGATGTTGCCGGTGCTTCATCATCTCACAAGGGTATCAAAATGAAAAACATCCCGACTAGAAGAGTGCATTCAGTAGAATGCAGATCTCTGCCAGGTGCGGACATTTTCCCTGGCGGAACCAAGACATCCAAACTGAAGCAGTTCGGCCAGTTAAGAAAAGTAAGGAGATTGTGGTCAATGGTAGTATTAAACAGAGCTGTCAGTGAAATCAGTCGTTCACAAATTGCGAATCGCCGCAAGCACGAGACGTCCTTAAACATGCAGTCATAGAAGTGCACAAAAAATATTTGGCTGATGCCTCTAGTGGTATGTGAGATTAGCTGCGGACACACACACACAAACGCGTGCGCACGCAAACGCATGATTCCCCTCCAGGCTCATGCCTTGCGGAGATGATAAATTCCTGGGCCGTATTGAAGTAGATTGGATTACGGAGTTAGCTGGATCGCAGCGCAAGTGCAAAACCCCGAGCCTCACGAAAACTGAACATCCATAAGGTCTGGTTGGTGCCACACTGAAACGGCTAAGAAACCGGAAGCGTCAGCACACTGCAAATGTTCCCGAATACTTCCTAACAATTTAGCAAAAGAAAGGCAAACAATGCGTGGCCTCTTCCCTTTAAAGACAGTCAGAGGTGTCTCGATTTGTGTGTATTGAGTTCAGTGTATACTGTATATGAGTGTATTGTGCATCACTGCTGCTAACTGCTTCTCTAAGGACTTTGGGCTGGTCTTGTGGTATATTGTGCGCTTGAGTGATGGTGAGAGCACTGAAGTGTGTGTGTGTGTGTGTGTGTGTGTGTGTGTGTGTGTGTGTGTGTCACCGAGGGTGATGCATTTCCCCTGTGCAATTGGCACAAATTCTGCTCATAATCACTGAACAAAAGAGGACTTACAGATGCGTAGGTTTTTAAAAAAGTGCAGTCCCCCCCCCCGATTCCCTCTGTGGTTTGGGTAATTTTATATTGACTGTGGCTTTGGCAAAAGACAAAAAAGCAAGATGGAAAAACAGAAGAAAGCGTATGGAATGAGATGTTTTATTTTTTATATTTATTTATCTTATTATTGCCGACCTCTGGGAGAGGGCATTTTTCATTTGTTTCCTTTGCACGGTTGACTGAATCTACATTTTATTATTTTTAATCATGCAGGAAGAAAATCTCAGTTGTTGGTATACGATTTCTTGGACTCATTGTTCTGTCATTCCAATTGTCTAAATTTGATCGGAAAAAAAGCAACACAATGGCTATCCTCGCCCAGTTATTTCTGACCCCCTAAATGTCAATATTGGTCATGGAGTCATGTGACTTTACCCTTCATGAACAGAGAGGATTTTCATTGTTTGCACAATGTATGTCATTATTTCCCATTGAATTTGTTCTTGATTCTTTATGTCTTTAATTGAATCCAGAACATTCATTTTTACATGCCAGTCGTTACCTCCAGCGTTTACTAGTTCATGTGCCGTATAGCAGTCATGTTTGTGTTTTGTTTCTGAAATTCAGTTTTAAGGAATAAATCCTCCTAGCCGTGTTTAAATTATGAAAATTGTTTTGAAAAAGACTCGAAAGAGCGAACTTTCCTTTGAAAGAGGTCATCCTTTTGGTTTGGCCAGTCTTTGAGTTCATTCTCATGCACTTGGACTCTTTCTGATTTTGTTTTGTTGGCATTACGACCATATTTTATATTTTTGTCACACACTGGATTTTCATGAGATGCTTGCAACTTTGTTTTAGGGGACCAGCATTAGTGCCACTTCCATGTAATTTCCACAGGCCCCTGTTTTTTTCCATGAAGTAGAAGGGTCCTTGTATGACTGAGGAAATAAAATTTAATAAACAAATAAAACATAAAAATAATGCAATGTTTCCTCACTCATTTGTTCAGGTTAAGTAAAATCAAGGTCAAGGATCAGTGAACCATGCTTGTCAAGGTTTGAGGACCGATGGTTTTCCACCCGCCCTTTACGGGAGAGTCAGATCAGGCAGCCTGGCCTATCAGAAGCACAGATTACAAAGTTAGTTTATTTACGAGAGAGAGAGAGAGAGAGAGAGACGGTCTGGAGTTGGATTTGAGGACCGGATAAGGTAATCCCTGGTCTAGACCTTCAAATCTTAGGGTTTAGTTATATTCTGTATTTATCCCTGGTATCAGAATCTACTCTCAACTACATAAAAACTTTGATTTTTATATGTTCAATCTTGGTTTTGTATAGTTTAGATTTATTATTTAACCAAAATTAACTGTCAAGAGTATTGCTGCTCAATCCGAACAATTTTGAGGTTGTTTAAATAAGCCTCTAAATGTTTTCGCTGCGCATTTCCCCCCTTGTGTGTAAAACGAAAAACATTTTTTATTGACCTTCAAAAACGGGAAGACGATGTGGCAGTATGAGTCGACGTGACTCAGTCCTGTGCGCCACTGGCGGGGCTCAGCTGTCGGTTTCAGGGCAGGCGCCTCGCGGCTCCTGAATCATCATGCAAATGAGTGTCGCACGGAGAGGTGTTGTCGCGCGCCCCCCGCCGCAGTCGGCCGTTTACGGTAAAATGAAGTTCAGGGGTGGGGGGTATCGGATTCGGAATGAAGCTGATAGATGCTCGAGTTGCGCGCGTCCTCAGCTTATCTCTGACACTTATGAATAACATGCATGGCCCGCTGTCGCCTCACTTCTCACGGTTCTTTAGCTCTACCGCTTCTTTTTACGTCATTATTTTCTGCGGGATTCCATCAAAGGCCTAGTGGAATTTATATTGCTTTGTTTTGAACATTACGTGCCCTCGTGAGTGGGTTCACGCGAGCTCGATGTTTCAACTATTTCTCATGCATTTTTTTCGTGTTTCCGCATGCATTTTCCGTTGGCTATATACTGTACATTTTTTCGATAGAAATAGGCAACTGAAACGAATTAATGATCAATGGAGACCGAAACATCAACGTAATACAGTAGAAACATTATAAAGGCTGATTGGCCCGAAGATAGGATAACCAAAGACCTACAATTCACCTCTCTAGAAATTTAGGTGTGCCGAATTTCAGGCCAACCTCGTTTTTATTTCTTCATTGGCGCCCTTCGAACTCGTATGTCTTCTCCAGGGGAGAGACGCAAAACGAGGTTGGCCATCAGTATGTTTTTACGGCTTAATACACATTACTACTGTAATAATTTACACAAAATATCAAGAGCAGAATATGTTATGTAGATTTTCATTTTATTAAATGTACTTACAAATTAATATAAAACATTAATAACAAAGGGAAATGTTGAGCTCATAAAAACAATACAAATGCGTAAATACATAAACATGATAACACTGAATGGTTTCAAGTCTTCATTCCCAACAAAACATCGAATACATCCGCTAAAAAATAAAGAGGGCCGCAATGCAACCAGAGAATTTCCAATACCCACACTTTTCTGAAGCCTGTGACATTACTATTCCACTTCTAATTGGGTCACGAAGAGCGCCAATCACTGGTTTCCATCATGAACTTTGGTTCAGGGCACTATTAAGATATCTAAAAATATCTAACCGGCAGTCATGGCTGATCAGCAAAGGTCTCCTTACGTAAATTAACTGCAAAGTGACTTCTGAGCTTACAGCTCAGGCTCCTCTGCGAATGTGTTGCGCCCACATTCAGTGGTGTGGCCTACACAGTTCACCACTCAAAGCAGCTCTCTTCTGGCAAGCTAGAAACATCGAAGATTTGGGCGTAAAACTGCTATTTCAAGTGTCTTTTCAAATTTTACACACACAGTGCACTATACATGCAAGGCACATCACAGTCATTTGGAAAACACTTTATTGCGCAATAAATTTTTTCAATTAAAGGTGCACTATGCAAGTTTGTTGACATCACTTCTGTTGACATTCAAACTCAAACAAAACAGAGGTAGCCCGCCCCTCCCTCCCATAGTTCCCTCCATCCCATGCTTCCGTAACTGTCGAATCTTGTCAGTGATTGGCTGGAATGGTTTATGTTATGTTATGGGGCACAGCCTGTGCCCCTTGTGTGTATTTGCAGTTTGTGATACCTGTGCGGTCTCCAGAGCGGGTTTTTTTTATTTACAGTGAATTCAGGGGCAGGCAGCTAGCGGATCGTGGAGAGATGTCAGCGAATTGAGACAAAAATATAAATGCGCAGAAAATAAACAAACTTGCATTGTGCACCTTTAATGCAGTCCACAAATGTGCACCCCTACTGACATGCATAGGATAGCGAAGGTAACCCGCTCTGCAATTGGAAATTTGACATTTTTTTTTTTTTTGCAAAGAACCCATCAGCAGGGCTGAGTGACAATTTAAAATGGTAGGCATTTGATAAAAGGCACTGTTAATCTCCCACTTGTACCACAATCAGTCCAAAAAGTGCATGGTCAGAAAAGCAGAGGTAGACCTTGCTGAAGGTGAAACCGCTAAACCTTCTACTAAACCACCAGCTTGAAGCCAAAATAATTTTTTCCCCTCGAGGTACCCTTTTCATTCACCAAAAAATAAATAGTGGTTCGACCTTTGACATTTTACCTGGGTTATCATTTAACAGAATTTAGTACAAAGTAATATTGAAGTAATTTATGTGACCCCAACATTGATTCAGCTTTGATGTTTGTTGACATGTTCTGTTGAATGCCAGTGCATCGCCAGTTGGCTGCAGAGACACAGCTCAGTGGCGTTGGGGAAAACTTGCATCTTCAAAGGCCACAAAAATGACAAAACAAATTTCATCTTACGGTGCTGAATGTGAACATGAAGAAAAGGTATATTCTCTTTCCAGGATGCTCATATCTCCGTGGTTTTCCGGTATGACTTGAGCTGAACTTGCGCAAGGTAAACAGTTTAATTTATTATTTCTGAAAAGGAACCGAGCTCTTATCAGAATCATCATACTGTGAGCTACTACAGGAGTGAAAGGCCACATTCCTTCAAGTTTGTGGTTTAAGTCTTAGTTTGCATTTTTGCTGGTTTCTCATTGTGTTCATGGGTATAATGCGGTAAACTCATACCTGCACAATGTCAGAGAAGGTCCAGCTTTTAGATATGATCATGCCTACAAACCCCAATTCCAATGTAGATGGGACGTTATGTGAATAAAAACAGAATGCAATTATTAGAAAATCCTTTTCGACCCATATTCAATTGAGTACACTACAAAGACAAGAAGTTTAATGTTCAAACTGACAAACTTTATTGTTGTTTTTTTTTTTTTTTTTTTTTTGGAAATCTTCACTCATTTCGAATTTGATGCCTGCAACACGACCCTGGGAAAGCTGGGACAGGGGCATGTTTACCACCTTGTTACAGCACCTTTCTTTTTAACAACAAGTGTTTGGGAACTGAGGACACTAATTGTAGAGGTTTTGTAGGGGGAATTTTTTTCCCCATTCTTGCTTGATATACGACTTCAGTCGCTCAACAGTCCGGAGTCTCTGTTGTCGTGTTTTGCGCTTCATAATGCGCCACACAATTTCAATGGAAGACAGGTCTGGACTGCAGGCAGGCCAGTCTATTACGTGCACTCTTTTACTACGAAGCCACGCTGTTGTAACACTTGCAGAATATGGCTTGGCATTGTCTTGCTGATATAAGAAGGGAGGTCCATGAAAAACACGTTGCTTGGATGGCAGCATATGTTGCTCCAAAACCTGTATGTACCTTTCAGCATTAATGGTGCCTTCCCAGATGTGCAAGTTACTCATGCCATGGGCACTAACACATCCCCTACCATCACAGATGCTGGCTTTTGTACTTTGCACTGATAACAATCTGGATGGTGCTTTTCCACTTTTGCCCAGAGGACACGATGTCCATGATTTCCTAAAACAATTTGAAATGTGGACTTGTCAGACCACATCACACTTTTCCACTCTGCATCAGTCCATCTCAGATGAGCTCAGGCCCAGAGAGGCCGACTGCGTTTCTGGGTGTTATTGATATATGGTTTTCACTTTGCATGGTAGAGTTTTATCTTGCACTTGTAGATGTAGCGACAAACTGCGTTAACTAACAATGGTTTTCTGAAGTGTTCCTGAGCCCACATGGTAAAATCGTTTTGAGAATGATGTCTGTTTTCAATGCAGTGCCGCCTGAAGGACCGACGGTCATGGGCATTCAATGTTGGTTTTCGGTCTTGCTGCTTCCACATAGAGATTTCTCTTGATTCTCTGAATCTTTTGATGATATTACGGACTGTAGATGATGAAATCTCTAAATTCCTTGCAATCGCGCGTTGAGAAACGTTGTTCTTAAACTGTTGAACTATTTGCTCACACAGTTGTTCACAAAGTGGTGAACCTCGCCCCACCCTTGCTTTTGAATGACTGAGCCTTTCAGGGATACTCCTTTTGCACCTAATCATGACGCTCACCTGTTTCCAGTTAACCTGATCACCTGAGGAATGTTCTAAACAGGTGTTTTTTGACCATTCCCCAACTTTATGAGTCTATTCTTGCCCCTGTCCCAGCTTTTTTTGAAACACATTGCAGGCATCAAATTCAAAATGACCAAATATTTCCCAAAAAAAAAAAAATATATATATATATACAGCGCCCTCCATATTTATTGGTTCCCCTGGTGAAAATGTGTTAAAAGCCTTAAAATAAATTCAATTTTTATTGCAGAAGCATACTTTCACACTGAAAATTGTAGAAAAATGTAACCTTCAACTCAAGTGAATTTTAAGGTGGGGGGGGGGGATTCCTGACTAAGAAATAATTATTTTTCATAAAATCACCTGTTCCACAATTATTGGCACCCCTAACAATTCCTAGGAATTAAATGTAATTGAAGTATTTCTGTCATTTCTGCAGTAGTTTAGAAAGTTGATCAGAGTATCTTGGAACATTTAATGAGTAAATCCTCACTTCCTGTTTCCCTGGGGTATAAATATGACATGACACAGAGGCCATTTCTCTTATCCACTCTTCAACATGGGAAAGACAAAGGAACAAACCATTCAAGTAAGGCAGATGTGTGTTGACCTTCACAAGTCAGGCAATGGCTACAAGAAAATAGCCACTCGCCTGCACCTGCCCATATCTACTGTCAGAGGAATCATTAAGAAGTTTAAAACAACTAGAACAGCGGTAAACAAGCCTGGACGAAGACGCAAGGTTATTTCGCCACCACGCACAGCGAGGAGGATGGTAAGAGAAATAAAAAGTTCTCCAAAGCTCTCTGTTAAAGAATTACAACCAATGGTAGCATCTTGGGGTCACAATGTCTCCAAAACAACCATCAGGCGCCATCTACATGCCAACAAGCTGTTTGGGAGGCATGCACAGAAAAAACCTTTTCTCACTCACAATCATAAACGCAAACGTCTGGAGTTTTCTAAGTGGTACTGGGACTTCAACTGGGACTGTGTGCTTTGGTCAGATGAGACCAAAATAGAGGTTTTTGGCAACAAACACTCTAAGTGGGTCTGGCAGAACACAAAAGATGAGTATGCAGAAAAGCACCTCATGCCCACTGTGAAGTATGGGGGAGGATCAGTGATGCTGTGGGCCTGTTTCTCTTCCAGAGGCCCTGGGAACCTTGTTAGGGTGCATGACATCATGAACGCTTTGAAATACCAGGACATTTTAAATCAAAATCTGGTGGTTCCTCTGCCCGAAAGCTGAAGATGGGTCGTCACTGGGTCTTTCAGCAAGATAATGACCCTAAACATGTGGCCAAATCTACACAGAAATGGTTCACCAGAAACAGAATCAAGCTCCTCCCATGGCCATCTCAGTCCCCAGACCTCAACCCCATTGAAAAACTGTGGAGTGAGCTGAAGAGGAGAGTGCAGATGAGAGGACCCTGGTGGCTGGATGATTTAGAGAGATTGTGCAAAGAGGAAAGGTCGAAGATCCCTCTTTCTGTATTCTCCCATCTTTTGAAACATCAGAGAAGATTAGGTGCTGTTTTGTTGGCAAAAGAGGGTTGTACAAAGTATTAACATCAGGGGTGCTAATAATTGTGGCACACATTATTTGGTGTAAAAGAATTATTTCTTAATGTGGGATTTTTTTCCCACTGAATAAATGCACTTGAATTAAAAGTTGGATTTTCCTCTTTTTTTCATTGTGGTCCTATATTATTTAGAAAAAAACTGAATTTATTTGACGCCAAAGAACACATCTTAACCAGGGGTGCCAATAATTATGGAGGGCGCTGTATATCAGTTTGAGCATTAAATGTCTTTATAGTGTTGAATATAAGTCGAAAAGAATTTGGAAATCATTGTATTCAGTTTTTATTCACGCTTTACACAACGTCCCAACTTTGTTGGAATTGGGGTTTGTAAAAACAGGCACAATAAGTTGTTACCCTGAGTAAAATTTTGTCATTTTGCTCTTTTCAGCAAGTGAAACACACACATCTGCGGAATAACGAATGTAATGGGAGTTTGGGCTTTGAACTTACAGACTCCCGACTATGTCTCTGAAAAGTCCTGAGGTGAACACAAAACAGATTATTAGTAATGAAATCAAGCAAGAATGTAAAAAATAATGATGTCTTCTCATAAATGCACTGTCACTAATTAGGCACTTTACATTTGTGGAGCTTTTGTGGTTTCTTGGTTTTTTTTATTTGTACTTGACCTGCCGTACCTGTTTGGAGGAACTCAAATGCAGTAAGACCAGCAGAAATGAATTTTCTCATGATTCCAGTGAATGAATCCAGAGTGATTCCTGTGAACACGTCCCAGACGATTCCTGTATGTGAGGGCATGCCCTTTGACCTCACAAATTTAAAGATCCATAGATTTTGAATGACATGCTTAAATATAGTTGGAGTGAAGACTTACGGGACAGAAGACCTCCAGGAATAAGATTTGTCCCTGGTGAGCTTGGCTTTCAGTCTCTCTTGAGGAGCATTTCTCTGATTCAAAAGCATCATGTTTGTGTCTTTGCTGTTTTTCCCGGCTTGTGTTAGCCTGTGCCGCGGTCTCCATCCACACAGTCTGGACCCCTGTCCCTCTGCGGGCTGCCCTCCGCATCTTCCCCAATCCCGCCAGCGTCAAGCCCCTCCCCGCTACGACCCTCACTCCTCAGGCCCTCACCATTCGTCACAGGTGACCTGTCCGTCTGGGCCCCTCCCGCCCCTGGTTCCGCCCATCTTTCTCTCAGCTCCTCCCCTTCCTCCTGCTCCCCCTCGCTCCTCTGTCCTCTGTCTAAACTGGAGTCAGCGAGGAAGCCAGGTCCCGCCTCCCTTCTAAACCCCACCATCTGGGCCGCACCCCCTATCTCCAGCGACTCACCCAGTGGTGCCAAGTTGTCGTCGGGGTCGTTAGGGTCGTTGTCGCGACCGCAGTAGGCGTAGCGATGGTTCATGTGTTGGGAGTAGGATCCGGAATGTGAGAAGCGCTTGCCGCACTTGTCGCACTGATAAGGCTTCTCCCCGGAGTGTAGCCGGCTGTGCTCGATCAAGTGGTGCTTGTGCTTGAAGGCTTTGCTGCAGATCTTGCACTCATGGGGACGCCTGCCTGCAGGTGGGAGAGCAGGGACGAGTGAACGTAATGCAGAACGGCGAAATCAAGGGACTGCTCTTCACTAGTGACCACAGAATCTCATATTGTCAGCTGTATTTTCTCCACTTCGGAGGGAGTGCAACGGATTGGCTGAGGAGCTGGTAATAGCTCCTTTTAACCAAGTGATTGAATCCACAAAAATTTGTGGAAACTGCAGGCATCTTAGGTGGGGTTTTAACGTACCAGCTTTCCACAAAGTTGAGTGAATAAATCCTGAATGATGAAAATGGACTTAAAGCACCTGTGTGTACACAAGTGTAAAGCATACCAGCATGTGATTGCTATAATGTAACACGTACCTGTGTGTTTATGTGAGAGTAATGAATACCTGTTTGTGAATGTTATAATGTAACACGTACCTGTGTGTTTATGTGAGTGTTATGCATACCAGTTTGTGAATGTTATAATGTAACACGTACCTGTGTGTTTATGTGAGTGTTATGCATATCTGTTTGTGAATGTTATAATGTAACACGTACCTGTGTGTTCATGTGAGTGTCATGCATACCTGTGTGTTCATGTCAGTTTAATGGATACCTGTGTGTGAATATTTAATGTAGAATGTACCTGTGTGTTCATATGAGTTTATTGCATACCTGCGTGTGACTGTTATAATGCAGTACTTACCTGTGTGTTCATACTTGTGGCGCAGAAGGGAGCTGCTTTTCTGGAAGGTCTTGTCACAGATGTCACAGGCGTACAGGCCCTCATCGGTCTTCTTCAGCTTCCTCCTCCCGGCCAGTCCCTCCAGCTCCGCTCCGTCCTCCATGAGCGACAGGTAGTCCAGACGTCCTCCACTCACCGCCTTGCCCTGCAGCGAGACAGTCCCGCACTCCTTTAAACCCCTGCAGCCTCGCTCTGAAACCCTCCCCTTACTCTCTTAACCAGCTCAAGCACGTTATCTTTTAGAGCCCCGGCAGCCTCGCTCTGAAATGGCACACACCAGTTCCCATGTCCTCCGTTAGAACTACTCCAGCCTCGGACTGAAACAGGACAAACAGGATCTCTGTTAGAACCCCCCATATCCTTACTCTGACACGAGACAAGACTTCTCTTGTAAAATCTGTCCTGCTGTTCATTTGATGCTTATTGACTTAACAGCTCTGGAAGTACCTTCAAGTTGTTGTTTTTTTCGCACCACATATGCGTTGATGGTTGGTTTTAAATATAATTTCTGCTTGCAGTACGATGTGTGTGCTGGATGCCTGGGCTGCAGAGTTGGGATGAAGTGTACTGTTGGGTAACTGAAAAGGGCCTGATCTTTCCCATCAAAGACTATTGCAACCTCTTCCACAATGTGTCAGTCAGAGTTGCTCATTTGTGTACATGTAAATGCATACAGACATGATGCAATATCTGCAAGTGGGCATGATAAAAAAAAATCCGGATCGCGAAAATCATGATCAAAAGTCGTGATCAGTTTAAAGAGGCTGGGTCAACTTCGGTACCAATACTGCCACACTATGTCAAAGTTTCTGGTGTTGGCACAAGAGAGAGGTGCATACATAATTCACTTTCTTGGTTTATTTTATTTAGGATGCCAACCTTTATTTTGTAGAAGTCAGTTTTTTAATGGTATTACTTTGTCTGACTCTGCTTACACAGTAGACTAGAAGCATACTGTTTTACGGCCGTCAATCTGTGTTTGACGCTGTCACACTGCCCCCCACAAGTATCTTGTCCATGCTAAATTTGCTGAAGGAGGGGGGGGGATATATACCCAGTCAGACATGGTAACTTCCCATAGAAGGTGGAGGTCATCAGGTCAAAGGCCAATGTTACCTAAGGTCAGTTGTATGCGGGAGCCAAGGATGAACTTTTAGGGCGTTTGAAGCTATGGCAGGAAGAGGCAGAGCAATCCTCGGTTTGCATCAAGTTGTACCGTATGTCTGGTGCATTTATGTGTTTAATAAATGAACGAACGCATGCGAGGGAATGACGGCAGGGTATGAAATCACATGCTGCGAAAATATATACTGGGTACCACATGTTGCTGTACAAAGTTGTGAACAGTGTGATAGAAAGTATGAGATGATAACCTTGTGACGATAACCAGGTTGTGTAATACACAATCACATGACCATCATGTTATTAAGATCACCTCAGTCTCGGTGGGACACCTCCATTGATTGTGTTGAATTGCGTAACTGTACTGTGAATTTTGACCACTGTAGTGGGTCACCTGAGTGTCCTTGCCATACTGGTAAATTTTATTTTTGACACATACTGTATACTACTTCCAACTGTGGCCTTGATCAGTATCAGATTTGAATGAAGTCAGTGATGCCAAACTCCAAGCTCAGCAAATCTGTCAAGGTTTATGCTGCATTATAGGTCTCATCATAGGTCTATTCCAATTTGCGATCAAATTGCAATTCTGGAATTTTGGCTGCCGGCACATGCGTTTGTGTTTAACCAATCCACACACTCATGTAATTTCCTATTACACTTGTGATAGGAGAGCATCTGCTCTGCAGTAAGAGCTTAAAAAATGGCAGATAATAGATATAATGAATATGCAAAACATGTAGTGTAATTCATGTCTAAATAATGCAATGATATTGGTGAAATAATGCCATATAACATTTCTGTAATTTATTTTACACACCTTTGATAACCATAAAGTAGGCTTGGTACACAATATTAGCAATATACCAGCGAACTGGTGTCCTTTAATGCTGGGGCTAAGCCACATCACATTTGTTAGTTATTAGCTTCCAAAAAGGTATTCAACTGATAAACAAGGCCTTATATTGGTGAAACCCTCGAGCGAAAGCTCCCCAATGAAAACAGTGATGCCTCGGACAGCCTTAGGAAATTATTACAAACTGAACCACATTTTATCTTATTTATGCCCAGAAGGCCAATGATTACTCATTGATGATTAAAAATACACATACACTTATTTTTCATTTGGTCAGTAATATATTTAACTACTTTACTTATTATTTAATCAATTGACATTTTTTTTTGGTGTAGTATTATGCAATAATTGATCTGACTGAAAGAATCAAATGGCAAAATTTCAGGGTGATATACAGTTGCAATCAAAATTATTCAACCCCCGTTGCAAATGAGGTTTACTGGCAAAATTTACAAGCTTTCAGCCGTTAGCAATGAACAAACCAAAGAAAAACAATTTACTTGGCTAAACACAACAAATATTACAAGCGCCTTCTCCAAATTCAACACAAAATGCCACTTTTAATGACTACTGCAGGCTCAAAATTATTCAACCCCTTCATGACAAGCATGTTTAATACTTAGCGGTAAAAGGGTTTTCTTCTATGACCTGCAGAAAATGTGATGCATAGGCAGACAACAGCTTTTGGCAGCATTCCCAAGGAATCTTAGCCCAGTCCTCATTTACAATGGCCTCCAGTTCACTAATATTCTAGGGTTTGCAAGCTGCAACTGTGTTCTTCAAATCCTACCAGAGATTTTTATGGGGTTCAAGTGAGGCGACTGTGATGTGCACTCTAGAATCTTCCCAGACTTCTTCTGAAACCAAGCCTTAGTGGATGTTGAGATATGCTCAGGATCATTGTCCTGTTGGAAGGTCCAATGATGCCCAAGCGTCAGATTCCCTACAGACAGAATGACATTTTCTCCTTGGACATCCTGGTACTTGACAGAATCCATCTTGCCCTCCACACTTTGCAGATTTCCAGTGCCAGAGGGAGCAAGGCAGCTGCAGAGCATCAAAAAGGCCCCACAAGTCTTCACTGTAGGCAGGGTGTACTTTTCAGCATATGTTTCTTTGTTCCCTCTGCAGACATACCACTGATTCATAAGCCCGAAATATTCCAGTTTTGTTTCATCACTCCACAAAACAATATCCCCAAACTTCTGTGCCTTATGTATATGGTTTTGATCATATTGGAGCTTGTGCTTTTGGATCAGTTGTGGTGTATGTCTTGGAGACCTTCAATGTTTAGTATGCACCCTACTGTTCAAACTGAAAACTCAGTGTCTCCTGCCTTTAAGTCTTGCTGTGGGTCTCCTGCAGTCACTCGATGATTTTTGACCACCCATCTCCTCAATAATCTGGTGACAGCCATCGATAGCTTCCTCTTTCTGCCACATCCTGGTACTGTAGCCACTCTTCCTTTAACTCTGAACTTGCAAACTATGCTTCCAACTGTATTTCTACGAACATTCAGAGCCTGTGATACCTTTTTGTATCCTTTTCCTTGTTTGTGCCAAGCAATGATCTCCTCTATTAGCTTTTTGGACAATTCTTTTGACAGCCTTATTTCTAATATGCAATCAAATGTCACTGCCAACAAACCCCTAGAGAGTGCCAGTATTTGATGTGTTCTATCTCAAGCAAACCTGATGCAACTAATTAAGCTCTTGATTAGCAGCATTAGGTTTGCTTGAGACAACACCTGATTAGCAAATATGCTCTTATGAGGGATTCAATTCAGGGGTTTGAATAGTTTTGAGACTGCAGCAGTCATTAAAAATGGCATTTTGAGTTAAATTTGGAGATAGCGCATGTAATATTAGTTGTGTTGAGGTATTTAAAATGTTCTTGTTTACTCTGTTTATCACAAACACCTGAAAGTTTGTAAATTTTTCTATGAAACCCAATTTGCAATGGGGTTTGAATGAATTTTGACTGCAACTGTAGCTTACGGAACAAGCTATATGATGGAACTCAGGTGTTCAATAAAAGTATGAGTTAATTTACAATTATAAATAACCCAAAATCAATCAGGTTCTCAGCATTGATAAGATCTAAAGATCTGAGGTGGATGCAGCAGTGATGATGATTCCATGATATCAGCGCAACCGTTTTGCTGATATAATAATGGCCACACTATGGGAAGGTTTTGACTTTAAGTAGCTCTTTTGTCATTCACCGTAATGAGAATCTGTTCAGCCATTGGTCAATTTCCTGTTCAGCACTGTATTTCAGTGCCGATTCCAGTAAGAAACTCCACTGTTTACTATTGAGAGGCAACAATGTGTAAAATCTGTGAACGATGACTCCGTCCAACATTAGTCAGAAAGCACTTTTGCTCTCTCTAGTAGCGTAGTTGGAAATCCCCTACAATCTCTCTGTCAGCACATGAAAGTGCACATCACCAGCTGGACTCCCCAGCAGAAAGAGCCCACGCAAAGGTGAGCAACACAGACATCAAATGTCATTATGAGTGATGTGTTCAAAATACTCTGCTTCTCGGCTGGATCTGCTTGTAATCAAGCTCTGTCATAGGGAAGCCAATAAGGGTCATTAATATTTTGACCCCTGTGAACACATTTTGCGCACAGAAATATAATCTGCTCATGTGTAAAAAAAAAAAAGTTTTTAGTGGTAGAAATGTAATGTGCGTGTGCAAAAAAGTTTTGTTTACGCAAATGTAATTTGCATTTGGGTAAAAATGTTTTGCAGCTATAGAAATATTTTATGCGGATATGAAAAGGTGTGCTCACAGGTATGTATAATTCTACATGTGTAAGAAAGTTTAGTAGCCGCAAGAATTTTTTCTGCATGAGTGAAAATGTTTTGTGCACAGAAATATATAATATATATATATTACTAATTTTTTTTTTGGATTTTGCATACGTGCAGTTAAAATTTGTGCCGGATTGTCTTTCAACCCTGAAGTTTAACAAAGTTTGAGAGACAGACAAACACACTGCTAGCACTAATTTATAATTATTTTAGCTTATGTGGTCAGCTGAGCAGGCATGATTGCTGGATTACTACGCATATGCAACAGTTTACTCATATATATACATTTCACGCCATTAAAAAGGCACACGTTAGGTATGTGGCGCATTTGTCGAAAATGGAAGCTTTTTCAGTGAAATGTGAAAAGAACAGAGCGTGGTATTGTAATCCTGCCGCATGCCACGTGAACATGTCAAGCACGTTTGTAATCATGAACATTGAATTGTTTGCGATGTGAACATTGATGCTTGGCTCATTTTTTTTGGGTTAGGTCAACAGCCTATATAAAGAAAGCAAAAATTAGAAGAAAACAAAAAATGCTACATCTTCAAGAAAATAGCATGGGTTACGACGTACTGTCACTGGTCAACAATCATTCGGCTGTGTGCCCAAGAACCAGAAATGAGCACTGTCCCTGACCGACCCCGCCCATGTCAGTCACACGTAAGACATCTCAATCTAGCATTTTTTATGGTGCTAAGATACCTCACGGGTGTGTTTTTTGGCTCAAAGTACATATCGAGGGCTGACTGCAATAAACAGTTATGTCCATAACATCAAATTTCTTCCTTCAGGGAAACCATACACACATAGACCTGCCTACATCCATTCATACAAAACTATGTATCCCTATAAAAGCGTTATATAAAAATCTGGCTATTTATGCCTTACTGTATTTAAGGCTTTATGATTCAAGATGGCTGGGAGTTAAAACAATACATTCCTGGGGTCATAAACTCTTTGACCAAGAGTGTACATCTGAGTGTGAAATTCAAAATTATTTACTCTTTGAGTCAAATAAGACAGCTCCCCACGTGGCCCCCCAAACTCTCAGAGCCCTCAAAATGGCACACTGTCCAACCATAAAATAATCAACATTTGGTGCATGAAGTTCAATATGAATGAATGACTTTCTGGTGAAATTTAGCATGATTTTATCAACATAGGCACGGTTGGACATTACAGGTCAGCAGTAGCCTCCCCAAACCCAAAACATACCTTTTCTCCATGATAAAGTTTAGAATTGTGTCCATTTTCTTTCAGTGCCCCAATAGCCAGTACACATACTCATTATAGGAGCTACTTATTTAATGGTCTAAACAATCACCCTGCTATGAAAAGCTAGCAGTTCCCACATCCGAGCTTACTAGCTGATATAAACACTTTACACACCTTATATTGGAAAAGTATTACTCAATGACAAAGTAATATCTGAAATATACCTTATTTTAACAGAACAGACATTCCACAATCAGGTGAAAGCTGGTAATGTGCTACTCAAGATTGAACAGAAAGGTGCAAGGAACGTAGTAGGGGGTCTACCGAAGTGCTTGAGCTGTTGGCACAGCTCAAAACCTCAGCATTCAATTTCATTGAATATGGTATAAATTCTAGAACAAAAAGCCCCATTGAGCAAAATGCTACCACATGCAGCGGGGCAATTCCATGGTAACTCACGTTACATTTTAATATCAATTTTCAATCAGCTGTCATGTCCTTGTCAGTCACCTGTGACGAGTGTTTTTCTGGACATGGGTAGATCCCACCCATATACAACTACATACACCAGTGGGAAAGAAAAGTGCTGTCCCTTGAAATGTGGGAATTGGAGGCACCAGCAGCTTGGAAATTCATGTTACGCAAAAAAGACACACAAAAACATCACTTCATTTCAATTCAAAATTTTTTAAAAGATAGAACTAATACAAAACTGAAAATCACATGATCGATAACCGACACTCTGAAGGTTCTATTGCAAGTGATTACACTGACATGACTATCCATGGACTGAGGCCTAATAAAGTCCAGGAGGGTGGGTAACTCACGTTACGGTAACTCATGTTACCGTCAATGTTGGCAAGTTTGTGGCCCATTATTGCCTGAAATGATGAAGAATCAATGAAAATGGACTTCATATCGAAAAAGGGCTTGCCTTGAACTTCAACCCCTATTCCAAAATAGTTGGGACGAAGTGCAAATTGTGAATAAAATCAAAATGCAATGACTTTCAGATCATGAGCCAATGTTATTTACAATAGAACATAGATAACATTTCAAATGTTGAAACATTTTACATTTTTATCCACAAAATGAGCTTATTTCAAATTTTCTGGCTGCAACAGGTCTCAAAAAGGTTGGGACACAGGCAAAAAAGGGATGAAAAAGCAATATATGAGAATCAGCTGAAAGAACATTCAGCAAGTAATTACATTAATGGCATCAGGTGTGTTAGAGAGGCTGCGTCTCTCAGAAGTAAAGATGGCCAGAGACTCTCAATCCTGTGAAGGCTTGCAAAAAAAATTGTGGAATACTTTAAAAACAATGTTTTTCAATGTCAGATTGCAAAGGCTTTGACGGTCTCATCTTCAACAGTGCATAACATCATCAAAATATTCAGAGAAACTGGAAAAATCTCTCTGCGTAAGGGACAAGGCCGAAGACCTTTACTGGATGCTTGTGATCTTCGGGCCCTCAGACGCCACTGCATCACTCACTGGCATGATTCTGTCATTGACATTACTAAATGAGCCCAGGAATACTTCAAGAAACCACTTTCTGTAAACACAGTCCGCCGTACCATCCACAGATGCCACGTAAAACTGTATCATGCAAAAAGGAAGCCATTGTTGAGCATGATCCAGAAGCACTGCCATGTTCTGAGGGCCAAGGCTCATTTAAAATGGACCATGGCAAAGTGGCAAAGTGTCCTGTGGTCAGACGAGTCCTAATTTGACATTCTTGCTGGAAATTCTGGGCGTTGTGTCCTCCCGGCTAAAGAGGAGAAAGACGATCCCTCCTGTTATCAGCGTTCAGTTCACAAGCCAGTATCTCTGATGTTATGGGGATGCATTAATGCATATGGTGTGGGACACTTGCGTATTTTAAAAAGCACCATGAATGCTGAAAGGTATATAAAGGTTTTAGAGCAACATATGCTCCCCTCCAAACAACATCTATCCCAGGGAATGCCTTGTGTATTTTAGCAGGACAATGCAAACCACAAACAGCAGCAATTACAACAGCATGGCTTTGTAGTAGAAGAGTCCATGTGCTGAACTGGCCTGCCTGCAGTCCTGATCTTTCACCAATTGAGAATATTTAGCGCAAAATGAAAAGAAAAGTCTGTCAAAGGAGACCCAAAACTCTCCAGCAGCTGGAAGCCTGCATTAAACAAGAATGGGATCAAATTCCAATGGCTAAACTCGTGAAAATTGTCTCCTCAATGCCCAGACGCCTCCACTCTGTGTTAAAAAAAAGAGGGGATGCTACACCATGGTAAACAGGCCCCTGTTCCAACTTTTTTGAGACCTGTAGCAGCCATCAAATTTGAAATGAGCTCATTTTGTGGATAAAATTGTAAAATTTCTCAGTTTCAACATTTTTTATGTTATCTCTGTTCTGTTGTGAATAACATACTGGCTGGTGTGATTTGAAAGTCAATGGCTCTCATTTATCAAACGTGCGTACACCAAAAAAATGGGTGTACGCCAAAACTGCTGCAAGAATCGGTATTTATCAATCTTAACGTGAGTGCACGGCCCGCAAAAATCTCACACCAGGTCTGACCAGGTGTACGCAAATTCAAAACCAGCGAACAACATGCAGGAATGATTGCAGCTGTCAAAATGAGTAATATTACTAGCGCGTGCACATTTACACTCGTTTCATCAAACTTTTCTTAATTTTGCGGTCACTTGACCATAAGAGGACATTAATTAACTAGCTAACTTGCGTTTCTTTTGTTGCTCAGTATATAAATGCCTACGGACACTTTGACCGTGATCACATTTTGACAATGGCAGATCTTCTATTGTTGGAGGAATAAGCTTCTGTCCGACGTGAGACTTTGAGCACAGAGAAGATCTCCCCCGGGAAAGTGACGAGTGGCTGCTTGTTTTGTGTGGCACCCAATAAAATGTCCTGGAGTAACACTAGTAAAAGTACAATGAAGAGTGATCTCTGCTGACCATATTTTAACAATTACATTCATGCAGCCGATTGAGGCGGGGGGGACTCATCCATGTCCCCACCGCCTCGCATTCCCAAGATAGATGGGGAGCCTATCAGTGCTGCCATGTGCTCGTGGAATGGTGACAGCTGTCTGACAAATTTTCAAACTGTGGGTTCAACTTTCCTGCCTCATTGTACAAAACCTCACGGTGATCATTATAAGCAGAACACACAGAAAGAAAATGAAATTCATCTTCAACTAAATTTTGGCTACAGACAAATGATCTTCCAACAGAATACCACGCCATCGATCTGTCTCTATGTAATGGAAGAATACCAGCTCTAAATTGAGCCAGGATTGCACGTTGACGACGGGACATATATTTTCATATATATTCCTCAGTCCCAAAGGTAGTTTTTAATTTTCTGTAGGTTCTGTAGGAGTTTCTGCTTAAATAAAATGGAATCATACCATTTTGTTTTTGTTTTCTGCTGCATTTGTTCCTGAAACGCAACACAACGTCACTCTTACTAACTAATGTGGCAAACAAGCTCTGTAATCATCATGGCTATGGTAAACTGAGAATAAAATCAGCAAGCGCTAAGTCAAAAAATAAACAATCACACAGTCCTCCTCCAGTGACACAGAGCTATCCAGCAGAAGGAACCCTCCAGTCCTGTATCATTCAGAATAATTCCCATTGACCATGTCCATATCACATTTTAATCTCGTACATGGAACCTGAGCACTTCAGGCCAGTTTTCAAAGTCTTTTTTTTTGATGCAATTCCATTATTTTCAGCTGCGCAAAGTTGAGAAAATACAACCTAACTTGCTTTTATGCAAAGGTTGAAATTTCTGATGGTCCAATCAAAGCCTGTCAATGAAAGTGGAAAGTTTGTACTCTTGGGAATTGGATGTGAAATGTGTCAATAAATAGATAATTACCGGGGAAGTTAAACATGGGCATGAACTATTACTGTCTGAGCAAGCATTAAAGTGACTGGTGAAAGTTCTTATGAGAATATAACGGAGCTCTAAATTCTTTGGTGGACGAATCTCTGCGTAAATCTATGGTAGGGAATTATACATTTTTAATATGTGATGACTGTAATTGATGGTAAAATGACACAGTATTAATACCTTTGAATTTTTGCTTCAGAAAACAAATTTTTTTTGACATCTCCAATCCCACCCAAATCTGGAATACCCAATTGGGGAACTATGTACAAGACTTGCTCGTATGCGACTACTTGCTGCCAACTCAGGAGAGTGAAGACAGTTTGCGGCTCTCCTCCTTGCACGCGCCTGCAAGCCACTGCTCCTTATACACTCATTGGTTGAATCCTCACAAGTTTGAACAAGCTTAGAATCTTCCTGACGAGCGCCCGTCTGGCCAGCAGGAGGTCCTTAAGCAACGAACGAAGCAACCATTTTATATACCCTTCCCGGCAGACCCTTCCCAATTTGCATTCTGGTAGCGCAATGGCCAATTGTGCTGTACTCTGAAAAAGCTGCTTCCTATTGCCAGTTGGTACGACCAGGGCTCGACCCGCGCCGTGATAGTCACCTTTGCTTCGCAGTGCGATGCTTTAACCGAGTGAGCTGTCCGACAGCAGAAAACTGATTTTTTTAGGTCACCTGAGCCAAAGGCGTGACCTATTGCGATCCCCTTTTGTCTGTCGTCGTGCGTCGTCCGTCGTCCGTAAACTTTTCCTTGTGAACAAAATAACTTAAGTATTTATGAACCAATTTTGATGAGACTTTGTATGCAGGCTTATATCCATAAGATCTTGGATGAGTTCGAAAACCAGATTGATTCGATCATATTTGATGGAGTTATTGCCCTTTGTTGTATTATTATCATGAGCAACCTTGTGAACACAATAATTTTAGTAAATATTGGTCAATTTTCATGAAACATTGCATGCTGGCTTATATCTATAAGATCTCAAAGAAGTTCGAAAACTGAGCAGATGGAGTTATTGCCCTTTGTTTTATTGTCATCATAAGCCACATTGTGAACACAACAACTTAAGTGAGGGTCATTTAAGGATGTGTCATGTTTAGGTTTTTGTATACCTGGAGAAAACCAACAACCTGTGGTTGGTACTTGGCAACTGCCTGTACAGTTTGAGGGGAAAATGCCCCGCAGGATGCGGTTTTACCTCAGAAGTAGAAAAGTAACTTGACATATGTTAATGAAGGTATTATTCCTTCGTTTCACTGAGGCGTTTTTTGTTTAAACGCAAAATGAAGTTTTTATGAGCATATTCACAGACCGCACTGACCAAACCTATGTATTGTCAACTCTGTTAGTGCAAGCCTATTGTCTTGCATTTACTTTTTTATACCTAGATAACTGGTTTCCAGCATATCTTTATAGATGGAAGTGTCTTGAGGTGCTTTATAAAAATTGTGAATTTCATGACCCCCAGGCTCCATGTTTGCCCCTGGGGAGGGGGTCAAGTTTACTATAGTTTACATAGGAAAATTATTCTTTTGGGTATATTCTGTTTAATTTCCACTGGAAATCATTCACACTTGATTGACATTACAACAATGAGATGATATTATGATATTTTTGACAGTTTCCCTTACCCAGGGGCTAAGGGGCAGGGCCCAAGGGTCAAAATGGCTTGAGAAATCTTCTTTGCTTAAAGAAAATAGCCACAGGTTATATACATACTATTTAGAATACTCTATTGCTTATGATACTGGTTTCCATTGATCTGATCCCTGGGGTCACAATTAGGGCCACGCCTAATGGCCAAGGTTTAACATTGGATATACTTAACGGTCACCTGAGTAAAGGCCCATGGGCCTCTTGTTTAAACTACTTAATCGGGATACGATTGGCTAGTTATAACTTAAGTGGTTGCTGCAGAGGACAACAATGTTTTCTTTTGCAAGAGATCTTTTTTTTTTTTTACTGCCAGATAGAAACTATGGGCAAGTATATTATGCAGCTTGCACATCAGGCTTGGCTGAAGAGTTTAATTCATGCAACCCCTGGTAAACAGCGCTGAGACTGACCTCGTCCCTATGCATAAACCATGTCCGGTCATGGCTTCCTCGTGAATATTCTTACACCCTGTGTAAAGCGGCACTTCACGCATATTTTTTCAGTACTTTGTTTCTAAGATCGTTTTGAATTTTTAATTAATCATTTCTCCACGACGTGAAAATTTTTCCATTGTGGTCTTGAAGTGTATTTGTGGAAAAATGAGCGCCCATGGTCTTGTTGGTCTTAAAGTGAGGTGCGGTCAGGCGTATTGTTGACTCGTTGCCATCTTGAGGTCGCAAAAACCCCTTGCGCAACTGAGTAATGGTAACCCAGTCTATAGTCAATAGTCAGTTTTAAACTGCTATTTTAATGCACTTGCAGCATGCACTTAGATTGTTAGAATAGGGCCCATCATCCCTAAAAAACAGGAGGTTAATGACAAGTTAACAGACAAGGCAAATGATAACAAGCCAAACCTGAATTGTGTAAAAGGGGAAAACACAACTGCTTTGTTCACATTACCAGGCTGCAGTGACTCAGACCTGATTTCTTCCTTAATTTTACACAGATCTGATGTTCTCAGAGCAGTATGGACACAGACATCCAATCTTGCATTTGATCATCGAGTCAGAATTGAGCCACTTTCATACGTAGTCTCAGATCGGATACAAATTTGATACGTGTCCATGCGACAATGAGAACAGTGAGATTGGAACCCATGTGGCCTCTGCCTGTACACATGCGTTGAGCGCAGTTATTGACCTAAAAAGCTAGCCCTCTGGCTAATTTCACCTTCCCAACCTCATCAGGTACAGCTAACAAACTGTTGGCTGTCCTCCAGGGCAGTATTCCATACAAACATTCGCAACAAGCGCGTCCATTTTCTTGGTTTGAATCAGATTTTAATGGCATAAGTGTTGTCACAAGTATGGCATTTTTTATTCTTGACGACTCGTGCAAAAAACGGCTGAATATGCGCATGCCTGCCGTTTCGGAGGGCAGATTCGTTCACATTACAGTCAGATACAGGTCGCTAGAAATTATGAATAAGAACAGTCAAGACAGGCAAATCAGACCTGAGCAACAAATCGTAATTGAAGAAAGAGGCTTTTAATGTGAACGTAGCGAAGTTCAGCTACATAATCAGGGCCAAATTGATTCACCATCACCTTAATTCAATTAAAGTTGCAAAATTTGCAAGTGCTTTCTGTTCAATAGTTTTTTCCAACATGGCTTTCAGCTGAAGGTTTTCTGATCATGGGCTTCAAAAGAGTAAGTAAATAAACTTTTTAAACATAAAAAGAATTCCATAAAGAAAAAACAGCAGTTGTTTAAAATTGAGATTGCAATTATGGTTGGTACAAAAACTAGCATACACTGGTGTCCTCAGGATGGAGTTGGGGAACCATTGCCTTAGAGTATTTATTCTGAGATATCAGTTTCTACAGTGCCTGTGAAATGACAAGATTGCAAAGATAGGGGCTTGTAGGATGCGTTTTGTATTGCAGCCAATCAGAATTGTCATATGAAGGGTCTTGATGATGCACGGATGTGATTCACTGTATTTTTTGTCTCAATAAAGGAAGTGGTTTTTTTTCCATTTCCATGCGCTGGCAGTTTGGCTTAACAATATTAAACACCAAACCACAGAAAAATTATTTTCATTTTGAACTTTGATATGACCTGATTCAGCCAAAGCAAGCCGAAGATCAAATGAAATGTAAGATTACTAGAGCTTTCATACAGTATCAAAACAGCGTAGACTTTTTCTGTAGCATGACTTCAAACAAATTTGGGGGGGGGTGCTTTCAAGAAAGCACCTTTCACTTATACATGGTTCATCCAATTTAGCCGGAATCACCCAAAAATTAAAGCAGCCAGTCTGCACTTCAACATAATTGCCATTGCATTCTTTCATGCTCGAAATGTTAGAGTACATAACCAAAATAGAAATTTTCCACCGTCCAACCAATGATGCTGCTCGCTTCATGCGTGGTGTGCTGTATACCTAAAGCAGGGCTACACTATTCGAGTCATGGAGGCCAGTGTTACTGTTCGTTTTCTGTTATACTCCGTCTGGTATTCAATTAATTCACTCTCAACTCTGATTGGCCAGATTAAACCAGTTTAAACCAGTCCTGAGAAGGGCATGGACACCAACAGTACTAATGGCCTTGAGTGACATATTTGAATTTCCCTACCCCAGAGGACCAGTTAGCTGCTGGTGTTGGTTGTTTGAGGGAGTCATTAATTACCGTTACTTTCTGCCGTTCCTGATGAACCCACTTGAGAAAGGACTCCGCATCTGACTCCGTGTAGGGGAGGGGCTGCAAGAAGGGGGCGCTGTTCTGGGTGGCGAGGTTGAGGGCCAGGGGAGAAAGACCGCCTCCCAGCGGACCTGTGTGGGGCATGATAGGATTGAAGAGTGGAAGGGCGCTGTACAGGGGGCTTCCGTACATGGGCGTCCCGCTGTAGGGCAGGGGAAGGACAGGCTTCCTGCTTTCGAGGGGAGACGGTGCCCCATTACAAGGCCTGTCCTCTCCAGTGCCCCGCGGTTTGGGCAAGGACAGGTCCAGCGGCTCATTCTGGGAGCCGGCTGAACTGGGGGTGTCTGACGGGGATGAGGCAAGGGCGGACCTGTCCAGGCAGAGAGGCGACCCGAACCTCCGGGGCGTCCCTTGGAGCCTTCTCTCGGAGAACGATGGGGAGGCGGGGCTGGTGGGGTGGTGGGTTGGGCTTCCAGCTTCCTGGGCAGACCAGAGGGAGTTGGGGTGGAGCTGGAAGATCGGGGACCGTTGAGGGAGGGGTGATGGCCAGGCGGTGCGGTGGATTGGCGACCTCTCCCTGCGGAATCCGTTGGTCTGGTGGGCAGTGGCCCTGCCCTGGGAGGAAGTGGGCTGCAGCATGTCCACCGCCTCCCGGTTCATCCTACAGAGGTAGCGCTCGTGTTGGATCAGAACCGCACGATTCGGGAACAGCTGCAGGCACCAGCGGCACGTTATCCCATCCCCTGTGGGCCCAGTCCCCGGCCCGGCCTCTGACCCCTCCCCCTTCATCTCACCGCCCTCCCCGTGACCCCCGTCCCTCCGCAGCATCTCCTGCAGAACGTGTCCGAACTTGTCCGCGCTGTGCAGGTAGGGCAGCAGGCTGGTGTACTTGAACAGGTCGGGACGGTAGAATTCGGAAGAGGGGTCCCACAGCCCTTGAAATTCCTGGTTCTGGACGAGGTGATTTGGCTTCAGCACCCCTGGTTCCAGCTGTCCCGGCCCAGCCCGGTCAAGAGGCACCCTGGGGCACTGAAAGGCATATGGGGACCCCTTCCCACTGTTCCGCCCATTACCAGCAGGGGGCGAGCCTGGAGAAGAGCAGCTGTGGTATGAGGTGTAGCCCTGCCCATTGAGCCCACCGCCGCTGCTCAGACACTTCTTACTGCTGAGATGGGAGCTGTAGGAGCCCGAGTGAGAGAATCGCTTCTTACAGTTGGTGCATTCGTACGGCTTCTCACCTGCAGCGAGTGACCAGGTTCAGGGGTTAGCCGCAATCAGCATGCATAGCAGAGGACAGTATTCGGCCACGTAAAAAGACCACTGAAGAAGACCATAAAAAGAAGTCAAATAGTTTTCATTGGCACAATATTCAGTCCAGGCCAACTATACTGTGCCTTCTGCAGTTTTTTAAGGAAAAATAAATTGTGGAAATATTCAGTTCATTTAGTTAATATTTTAACACCACAATGGAAAAATGATCTGTCACATTTTCACATTGTGGAGAAATGATGAATTGAAAATACAAAACAATCTTAGAAACAATGCACTGAAAAAAATTTGCAAAAAATATAAACTATATAAAATATCATAGTGATATATAATATTATATATTATTGCAAATATTATAATACTATATAAAGTATACAAAAATGCAAAATGTGGACTGATCGTTTTTCCTTTGTGGTCTTCATATGTTTATTAATCAAATAGCGGTGGCCAAATCTACACAACTTCATTCTTCTTTGCCGTGTTTCTGCCAACATTACAAAAAACTGCACAAACCGAAAAAGCAAAAAATAGACTATCACCAAACTTTCTTTGTATCTAGACCAATGTATGTAAGATATATAAAAGGAGACCAGCACAGAGAACAGGGAAGCCCTGAGGCCCATTACAGCATCTTAACTCTGAATGTGAAAGCTGCTCAGTGTTACTTTTTGAAAGATCTGATCTGAGACTGGATCAAATAGTTTTTGTTTTGAGTACATATTTGGGCCTTACCACTGTGGATACGAAGATGCTCTTTGAGATGATGTTTGTATTTGAAGGCTTTTCCACACTGCACGCACTTGAACTTCCTGTTTTCTGCGGCAGGGTCGTACATGGACGGATTCTGCATGAAAACATGTTTCAAAACTCTTTTATTAAAGACTAAGTCTAGTCAAAGGACCCAATAGTTTCTTGATTTCTGAAATACTTTTGATTTATCTCTCGGCACTTTAACTATCACTTCAAGATCAGACAGAAATTAAGAAAAAACCTAAAGCAACCTGAAACATTATTCACATTAAGCAGGGGTGTGCACAGACACACACACAATCACACACTTACAGCGGTGAGAGACCAGCACTATGCGGTGAAAATTCACGCTCTAAAATTCCACACCTACCCATTTCCAGCGGCTCAGAGACTGAAATTCACTTATTGAAGCAACTGAGATTTTCAAGCCCGACCACTGCCATACCTACTGTAAATGTAAAATCCATGTTGAGGAGGTAAAAATCCTCCCCAGAATTTAGCTCCAACCTGGCCAGTGACCCCCATCCATAAACAAGGAGATGGAGCTATTTAGAGAAATCGGCTGGATGTGCTTATGGGTGCATGAAAGGTATAGCAGGGATTTTATTGCCAGAAATGTCCAACCACTAGTGTCTTGAGACAGAATGGGCCTGTGCCAGAGGCATAGGAATGATGCGAACCCCCACCACAGGGCAGGCTCTTACTTTACTCTGTGCCAGGCTGTGTGCGGCCACATGTCTCTCCAGCTGCGCCCTGTAGGGGGCGATGTAGCCGCAGAGAGGGCAGACCAGGCGCCCACTGGTATCCCTCTCTTGGCAGAAGCGGACGTGTTCGCGCAGGGCAGCGTTTCGGCGGTATGTGCGCTGGCAGAACGGGCATGCCAGCGGAAATCTCAGCGCGTCGAGGCTCCCAGAGGGCTCATCTGCGGACCACAGAGATCGGAAGAGGATTGCTGAACGAAAACGCAGATCAGAACCTCACCTGCCAGTTCTGTCGTGAAGACCGAGACCAGGGGAAAGACCATGACCCACACCGGCCAACGGTCATGAAGTGCAGTAGCTAACTACAGATGAGGTAGACTGTGAAAATCAATAGTGAATTTTGATTTAAAGCTGCACATACTGCAGACACATCCATCAATGATATACGCAAAATTTTATTTGTTCCAAACTCAGAGTTGAGAGCAGTGCAAATACACCTAATATATATTCAAACCTTTTTTCCCCAAAATAGACATTTTGTGACTTGACCCTTAAAGCGCCAAAGGCAGCATTTGCTGCTCGGTCAAATCAAAGCTTTTCAAAAGCTCAAGATATTGAATTTTTTTAAGCGTTTAAAATTTGGTTTCGGTGCCCTAAGGGTTAAGTACGTTTAGCATCAGGGTCTTCAAATACTGCTCTGTTACGATTACAGTTCAATCACCATTATGGCTCAACCACATCTTGACTGTAACTTGCTGTTGCTGCTTACAGAGCTGCTGCTATTTCCACTAGTTTAGCAAAAGTTTAGCAAAATTCTTCGCCAGCAGTGTTGTCAGGAATTTGGTTTGTAGACTAAAGATAGCAGGTTCAGTTACCAGACAGGCTGCTTTTGTTGTGCCCTCAAGCAAGGCAGTGAACCTTGAATTGCTTCAGTAGATTTTCAGCAATACAGACATAGCATCTGATCCATGCTGGTAATGCCAGTAGGAGCTCATGCAATTGCAAAAAGCACATTAGGGCATTACGGGCATTTTCTCAAGCGAGAAAATGCGTTTCTAAACTGAACTAAAGTGAACTAAAGCTTGAAATATAATGTCAAAACTAAAAAAGGTTTTCCTGAAATAACTACCTGATCCTAGAAAAGGTTCAAAAAATAACAATATATTTCTGATCACTTATTCACTTTACAGAGACTTTTCATCATATTTTTTTGTAACGATAACTATAAAATATTTAAATTCAGTGGTAGGCGCCCAAATTTCCCAGGAGCAGGAGAGAGGTGCAGTAAAGTCATCATTAAGTTTGGCTTAAATTCAGATTTGGAGCTGTGATGCAGTAATGCAAGTTCATGAGTGCAAGCATGTAATAATAACCCTGTGAACAGTTTTGGCCCGGAGCTGTTTTGCCTCTAAGCAAACCTGGTGATGCAATCTAATTGGGCATATCCACATGCCAGCTCCCTGATTTGTGGATTCTGAATATTAATGATAAAGTGACGTTAATATACGCCAGTGGTGAGCAGGTGTTTATTGAATATTACTGAGAGGGAGAAAAAGAAATGGAGAGAGAGAGAGAAAGAGAGAAAGAGAAGTAGAAAGAAAACTGAAATATCTTCCGGGGCGCACATCTGATTTTTCTCTTTCGATTGCGTGATGCAATAACTGCATCAGCCGGCATCAAAAGCAAACCGAAAATGCAAAGGCAGGGTTGAACTTCAGTGTGCGACGAAAGGAGAAAAAAACTGGGGAAAAAAGATGAGAGAAGAGGCAGACCTGCTTTCTTTTGAAGCCCACATGGCATCTTAAAGCCTGGGCTAGGGGTGGGGCTTCGTTCATTCACAGCCTAAATATAGCCTCCCGAAGCGACAGCAACAACACTGTTTCTGAGGCATGGAAAGGGGGAAAAAAAAAAAAGGCTTCGTCGCTCAGAGCTTGTCTCTGACAAGAATGTATTGCAGTTTGAAAGCCAGGCTAAATTCTGCACCGACACCCAAGACGTTGAATGTTTTCACAGTGCTTATACAAACATTGTGTAGCCGGATCAATTTTCCGATTGACCTGGCTGAAGTCGAGTGATGCAAGAGTGACGCCCCTTTTACAAGTCAAACCGACATCCGTGATGCAACCTCACTGACCCTTTGCAATCCCTTTGCTTTATTTAAGAACAACACTATTTTTTTAATGAGCTTGGTAAATCATGGGGAAAGACTGACATTTTTTTTTCTTTATTTGGCATTGTTCTCCACATAGATTTGTTACGGAACAATGAATACATTTTTTTTTCGACAGTTGTTTTGGAATATTCTTACACATTTTGGTTTCAGCACGAAGCTAGATATTACAGCGTTTTGTATGCATACTCCTCCTATTTCAGGGTACCATGCGGTTTTGAACAAATAGCTTTGCAGGTGTCTCTCATTCATCACAGACCACCCCCTTCCATGAGAGCCATTTCATACACTCGGGCAGAGTCAAAGCGAACGGAAGCGGATGTCGGCACAGGCTGTCCGTGTTGACTCCTGAGTTTGTCCTCTCAAATCACGTCTTGGTTGCCCACATGTAGACTTTTTTACAGTGAGTTAAAGGAGGAGATTACACCCTCCAGTATTGTTTTAGTCCGTAACAACGTCATCACGGGAAATCATGGGTAATGTAGTTGCAAGCGGAATGATGTGCTGGAGTCCACAGGGATACACTTCAAGTTTGCTTTGACGACAAAAGCAAAGGCTTTACCAGTTTGGTACTCTGTAATGACCTAACCAGGTAAAAACTGTAGGCATGAGAGCATCTAATTGTCTTGATTGTTGGATTTTGCCTGTGTCGTCTTTTATTGGCATTTGTCGAAATGAGGACCAGTTGTGTGATTTACAGTTCCTTTATAAAGCTGAGAAATGAGAACAAGTAGATCAGAGGGATCTAATAGCTGCGACCTGGCCTAGCATCGTCACGTGGCCTAGTGTCCATGACTGGTAGTTTCTTGTACAAGTGTGACCTCGAAATTGGCAAATGGCGTGCTGAATAGGGAACCCTTCCTCTGTACCAAGAAGCTTGTTGTAAGATTTAATAGCCATCCATCAAGTTAAACTCGAGTTATGGTACGAAAACTGTGAAATCGGGGCAAAATCGACACTTTTTTGACCGGTGTGACCTTGGGATTCGACAGATGACCTTGAAAATCAATAGGGAACCCCTCCTCTATACCAAGAAGCTTGTTCTAAGATTTCATAGCCATTCATTGAATTAAACTTTTTTACGGTGCGAAAACCGTCAAATCGGGCAAAATTGACACTTTTTTTTTCCTGTGTGACCTTGGGATTTGACGGATGACCTTGAAAAACTATAGGGAACACCTTCTCTATGCCTAGAAGCTATTTCCAAAATTTCATAGCGATCCATGAATTCTAACTGGAGTTAGAGCGCGAAAACCCGCAAACAAGGTCGTGACCTCTGTGAACTTGACCTTTGACCTTTGACCTCGACCTTGTGCATGGACATCACTTTGGTAAAGGTCAACTCCTGAAAATTTCATGATGATACGACGACAGAAACATGGTCAAAAAGGTGTCACAGACGGACGGACGGACAGACAGACGGACAGACAGAAGCGTTCATAGAGCTGCTTGGTCGCAGCTAAAAAGAGCAGAAATAAACACACAGGATAAAGGGAAGGCTGACCATAATAAACTGTCAGCATGAAATCGCATGTGCATCGACAGATTCAAAATCCATAATCGTGCAGTGCGGGGACAAATCAAGGCAAGAGAAGTCCATGTCCCAAAATTTATGGAGCTCACTGTGTCTGTACGCAACATTGGTAAGTACACAGCTGTAAACACCACAGCTTAAGAGAGTTGTGAGAGACTGCTCTTGCATAGTTCTGGGTTGTTTTTGGTGCCGCGTTGTTTTGTGGCTCCAAAATGGGGGATTCCCTTGTTTTCCTACACCTGTGACCCACTTAACATGAGCATGCACCTCCTCTGACTCGCCCGGTATTAAAATGTAGCCGGAGATATTTTATCGTTTGCAGTCAGCATATCCTGAGTATATCGTTTGGGAACTGCTCGCACATTCCAGCACATCCAGAGCACTCAATATGTTGTGTGTGTGACACTCTCAAGTATGAGGTCACGAATGTCTGATTACAATCTTCTACCCTGAAAACTCAGAGTCTACACTGATGTCACAATAACTATAATATACAGCGAAAAATATGGGAATGAAAGAATTGGAGTAAGGGAAAAAATTTACTAATTTGGTGTATTTCTGTTTGGATGCACTACATTTTTGTCCTTTTTATGGGCAAAAACCCAGACAGCAAGCACCTCCACTCCGGATCTGCCCCGGCTCTGAGCCGGATCAGCTGGAGTCGACACAGAGCCGGAGCAGATCCACAGCAGAGGTGCTTGCTATCTGGGAAACCTTTTCTAGAGTAACAATGTAAAGCAAATTAAATGATTATACAAGTGTTTTTATATTAGAGAGAGAGAGAGAGAGAGAGAGAGATATCTGGACTTAGATAATCTGCTCAAAACACTTCTGTCTACTGAGTAAACAAATAACATAAAACAATCAAAACCAGTAACTGGGAACAGTGGAACTCTCAAACAGTAACTCTCAAAATTTGACCTCAGGGACCTCTGTATTTGTATTTGTTCTTGCCACAATTGCAATACCAGAATCGCAGCAAGTTGTTAATTTTTTGAATTGGCGCTTTTTCATGCTGATAGTAATTATTGACACATTGTGTCTCTAATAGCTATGCATGCCTTTAATAATGAAAGCTTCATACTCATATTGAGCTATTGGAATTGCCCATTTACTGTAATGTAACTGATGAAATTAAATAATCTGCCTCTTGAAATTTTTGATGCATGGCCATTAATCTAACCACTTACAAGATAATTAAGGGTTGAACGAAAGAGCTGATCATAATGAGTAAAACTGTTTTGAGAGTTAATTTCAGAGAAATGCCAGTGTTCAGAAACACAATCAGTAGCTTATTGATTCACGACAGTCATGAAGTTGAAAATGTTGTCACCTTGAATTCAGTTACTTGGATAATAGTAAAATAAATGCAATATGAACATTAGGCACCTATTCTTCATGATTTAAGAGGGTAAAATATACATGGGTAAATATTAAAAAAAAAAAAAAAACTAAATTAGAAAAATGAACAACTTGTGAAAATTCTGGCATCATAGTTGTGGTTGCAATAAAAAACAGCATTGGGAAGGGACTGCCGGGAAGGATTATTAAAAATAGTTGCCTTGTTCTTTGCTCAAGGGCCTCCCATTGGCCAGCCAGGTGCTCGTCAGTGAAATTCTAAGCTCGCTCATGTCCCGGTATCCTCCGCCCTCGTTCTGCACTTGCAAAAGTTTCAACCAATGAGTGTAAAGATGCAGGGCAGGACGAGCAAGCCTTGTACATAGTTCTCGGATTGGGCATTCCAGATTCGGCCGGGATTGGAGATGCCAAATTTATTAAAAAAAATAATAAAATAAAATAAAAACAAGCATGCAGAGTGACCTCCCAGGACCAAGTTTGAGAACCAATGCTGCTGAGCCCTAACAAACTACGAGAGAAAACAAACCTGAACTCACTCTCCAAGGGGTTAACTTCCTGATTATTACAAATGTAAATGCAATGAGGTTCATTCACAACATCTTTTTACCTTTGAGAATCCCTCATGACCTACAGCTAAATGAAAGTCACTCGGCTCTGGAACATTCCCTTCAAAAAACATTTCAGAAAACCTCTACGAGGGCCTGATGAGACCGGTGTAAATTCTGACAGAATGTGCTGAGAAACACAACAAAACAGATCCAAAAGTCCAAATTTATAAATGACTGGGGTCTTTAGCCATAAAACCTCATGTTTTAAATGACTCATCTCAGGCCTCACCAATTAATAACCTCTCCCCACCCACAGTTTCAAAATTCCTCAAGCAGGCTGAGTAGCCAATGCCCCAAAATTTTACCCTCTCTCACCTTGTCGGTCAGGTGAGCCCTGTTTCCCTGGCGACCAGCGTGTGTCCTCATTGGCGGGGTGAGCTGGATGGTGACTGGTTAAGATTCCGTTTTGGGCAGGGGGCTCAGGGCGACGTGCTGGGGTCAAGGCCTGCCGGAGCTGCGGCAGGAAGTCATAATCTGCCACTTCCTCTGCTGCTCTGGGGTCGTTGCCTTGACCTGGACAGAAGAGCGAGCGTGAGAAGGAGAGGGTGTAGCTCACACCTGCCAGCTCTGTCACTGCCCCCTGTTCCCGCCCACAGCCTCGCTCAAAATCCCCATGTCTCTAGCCCTCATAGTGTTAATGTCACTTTTTTTTTTTGCGTTTGTCGACAACAACGCTCCAGCGGAAGTTAATCCTCATGTGTTCGCGTGTGTCTGCTATTTTACATCAGACTGCTTTTGCACAAGAGCCATTTCCAAGCCTAAAAAGTTATTACTGAAAAAATGGCTCCAGTCCTATTGGGCATGAAGAATCTGCGAACCTGGGATCTCTAGCTAGCCAAGTATTTCCAATTTCTGTTGATGTATAAGCTGAATTACACATTAAGAAACTCATGGTGTGTAGCAACTCCATAATGTAACAACTGACACTTAACCTAATACCCACCAATGCATACCTAATAACAAAGCATTATGTAATGAGTAATGTAATAATTGTACATATGACACAATTGATGACATAACTTATTATGATAAAGAGTGATAAAATGGCTGAGAGGAAATGAAGAGTTTGGTTCCAAAACGCAATATATCCATTTTACACATTTTGAGTAAATTAGCTTTTTCTATGTTGGAACCCACTGCATTTTATAGAAAATAACAAACTTTGGCTATGAAGAAATACACCTTATCGTATGAATTCCTAAAAACAGATTACTGCACCATGTGTAAGAGCCACAGGACTACCAGTCTATTGGATTATCTCAATTTTTTAAATTTTGGCACTTATTGCGTTTTGGAACCAAACTCTTCAAATAGTTCTGATTACCATGAATGTAAACGGTGCTGTTTTTCCACTTTTTCACTTGTGCATTCAATTAAAATTCCTTTTTTTCCAAATATGTTTAAAAATAGACTCCATACTTAACAGTTAATGTTTATAGATAACCTGTAGGGCAGGGCGACAAGTTTCTACTGCAGTATGCTGTTAAACACGTTTATTATTGGAAAATTAGTACTAAAAGTTTTCCAATTGATTTCTTTTCTTCTCTTAATCTCCTTTATTTGAATGTCGATTCATGACATAATTGGACTAAGAGCGCGCTTATGGCGGCGGGTATAAAGTTATGGATTGTCTTTTTATTAATTTGAGAAAATAATAAATTTGTATTTGAAAAGCAGAAAATTGGGCAAATATTTTTTGCATTGAAATGGGAGTAGCTTCTTAGAGTATGATGGGTAATATTACAGACATTAAAGGAGAATTCCGCTGTGAAATTGACTTGGAATGTATTGAAACGGGTACTAACTGTTGTCAAATACCCCACCTCCGTACACACGCAAGATTTCGAAATACATGGCTTTTTAGCCGAAGCTCCCAACAGGCTTACAATGGTAGTGAGTTGGGCATAGCGTTGCAATGCAGAGAAATCACAATTTTTTCATCATTAACAAGGCTCAAAGTAGCTCCACACTTCATTGGTAGAATTCCGAGGGCGCTGAAATTTAAAACGAGGCACTGAGAACTTTGAAAATGCACAGGTAGTTTATTAAAAAAACTTTATGTGAACAGTACCCTGACGTAGTTTCCAGTCGCCTCCATCTTGGCAGTCACGATAAGTTGATTGACGAGCACGAATGAATAGGAAGGATGGGGGAACAGATTGCAATCTGTTTGTTCGTGCTCATCAATCGACTTATCGTGACTTTCAAGATGGAGGCGACTGGAAACTACCTCAAGGTACTGTCTACAAAATAGTCTAAACCTAGCCTAACATTAAAAACACATCAAAATTGTGTCAACTGAAAAAAGTTCAGAATGGAATTTGATTTAATCAAATTTAATAAGTTCGTTACCGTAAAAACTGTACATTATTGGCAAAAAATTTGAAATCTTGTGGCAACAATATTTCTGAAACCACACCATATTTTCCTGTAATTCTTTTTTTGTTTTGAGGTGAATATCACCAGCTATACAATGACATACTCATTCTTTGTATTTTCATGGGAAAATAGTTTGAAAAATTATTTGGTCATAGAATTTTAGATATGGGTGGCAGAACCTGCCTGGCAGATGGATCATAAATACACCATGTATCTACCTACCCAAAAATGGCTAAGTCATTGTATAGAGCATAACAAACATAGCATAACATGCTATGGTGAAAATTTCAGAGTAATACCTTGAAAAATGTGGATTTTATGCCCGCCACGAGCCAGATAAACTATGAAATTTTGTGATTTTTTTGTCACGGCACTGGAGGCGTTCACATGATAAAAATCCACTTATAAGATAGTTTTTTGGTCTTAAAATCACCTTTTTATGAATGTTTTGAAAGATTTTTACGAAATGAAAAAAAAAATTTTCAAGTCTGAACCTAGTCTTGACCCCTTTATGAAATGCAAATGTCGGCGCGTTTGTAAGCAGAGTCCGATCTCCAAGAGAGTTGCTAATTTAACTGCGATCCCTTTGCTAATGATACACCGGAACTCTGTCTTCACATAGAAAGAACAAGAGTAATGAGATGAAGGAAAAGACGTGTTACTTGTGCTGAAACATAACAATTCATTAACCATGGGTGCTGCTCTGTAAGTTTAAGTTGAATCTTGATACCTGTGTTACGTCAGTCAAATTTACAAGGTTACAGAAATGAAATATAGCCAACATTGCCCATGAATGTATCAATCAACTCTTGGAAAGCATGAAAATGATCAAAACCAGGACAGCATGTGTGAAAAAAATGCTGTACCGTAAAAAATAGCAATAGCAATTTTCCTGACGTAATATACACCAATCAGTCACAAGATTAAAACCTCCTTACTAATGTGGTGAAGGTTGAATTCCCAAACACAGGGTTTCCCAATAGAACATTTCCCAGAGTATCACACTCCCTTCACCAACTTGTCTTCTTCCCGCAGTGCATCTTGATACCATGGGCTCTAATTTCGTAGACCAGGAGTAGGCGCGGCGCAGGCGCGGCGCATGGGGGGTGCGCCGCGCCAACGGGGTGTTTCCAGGCGTATGTGGCAATTTCGTGCCCGGCGTAGCCTGGCGCAAGTACTCCTCTGTCCCGCCTCTGCCCCTCCTTCCAGCGCAAGTTGGCAAAGAAGGCGACACAGCCGAGTCAAATCTTGCTCACTGGCAAGAGAAACGATGGATAGCGTGTTCCCATGAATTACAAACTGTTGCTGCTTTAAATTTTGGGATTAACATGCATGGACAACAATGCAAGATACGTGACACATTTATTTTCAATATGCGATCTTAACTCAGTACGAGATCATAGCAATCAGGCTGTATCCCTTTTCCCCACTGAAGACGATAAAACCTAAGTGACAATAATAGTAGCCTTGTATTAAGCCGCTTGCACACTGGACGCGAAACGAATTTTTCGCTGGACAGATTGCGTCTTGTGCCCGAAAGTCTGACAGGGTTTTAATAAATCTCCGTGTCCGACAGTCTATTATTGCTTTTAATTTCTTCAAATCTGCTGACTCTTGTCGATATTAAACGTGAATGTTTTGATAAGAGGGCTCAGTTCTTTAAGATGCGTACCGAGAATTTCAATCAATGTTTCTGTTTAAGCTCTGCTCAGTAAAGCGAGTCGACACTGGCATGGGACAATGTACAATGCCTCCGTGTCTGACAGCTAAAAAAAAAAAAAAGAGGACGATTAGAACAGATTGATACCGAAATAAAGAATAAAAAGAAACATTTTAACAACAGAACATCCAATGAACACTGGGATTTATTTTTTAGCGGGTCATCTTTGTTGGATATCCCGTTATAAATCTGTTCTCATTTCAATACTTTTACTTTTTGCTGGCTGGTGGACATGGAGTATTTTGCATCTCGTGTCGGACAGTCTTAATCGTGCATGCGATAATTTCTTCACACTGTCAATGGTCATAGAATTGATTTGCTCACGCACTGTTTTATCTCAGCTGTGGAAATAAAGCGTGAATCTGTTCGGTCCATCTGACTAATTTTCAAAAGAAAGACCGAATAAAGACTGCTGGCTATCTTCAACGGAAGAAAACAGAAGAATAGGCTAAAAAGACCAAGAAAAGTCGATAGCTATCAATTTGCATTCTGTGAAGGTCGAACACAAAAATGGCCAAGTTTCCACGTCTAATAATTCCTGGAATACTCGGAAAAACTAGAACTTTTATGACTTTCGGACACGGAGCTATATTAAAACCCTGTCCAACTATCGCGTCTTTGCATTGACTTTGTCTGTAATCAGTCGGGCGAAAAATTCGTTTCGCGTCCAGTGTGGAAGCGGCTTTAATGAGCATAGAACGCAAGCATTCGATATATATATATATATATATACACAGTTTGTGGTTGGCTGAGAAAGATGTGAAGTCGTTAGTTTGCATCACAGATTCAGCTGCGTTGATTAAGCCCGGTCAAGTTTCCATTACGCGTGGCAACCGCCTTTAATCTGACATCAGGACAATCGATATAGATAAATTATTGTATGTCCTTATTCAGATAGTTACATTAAATCGTGTTTCCTGTAATTATTTCTTGCATTGAAATGTGCCTGACATTCTGTAAACCTGCCTGTGAGATTTCGGTGACGTGTGCGCTCTCTGCGCCGGTCAGCCAAATTACCACTGCACGGAAATTAAACCAGGTTGGAGTTGGCGAGTTTTCTGCGCAACTCCAGCGGAGACTTTTTCTACGAAATTGTCACTGCGTCTTGATGAATATGTGACACCTCCCCCTACTACGCCGCCACACCCATCTCGGCGCACCTTGGTCTACCGAAGGCTGCGCGCCTCACGAAATTACCACTACGCGGGCTGCGCCCTACGAAATTACCACTGCGCGGCCTGCGCTTCGCTACGCCACCTGCGCTGCGCCAGGAAATTAGAGCCCCATCTCTTCTCAGGTAAATGGTACACACATATTCAGCAGAAGCATGTGATGGGACTCACTGGACCAAAGATCAAATGACCTTCCTTAACTGCTCCAAGGTCCAGTGTTGAAGCTCATTGGGAACACTTTTAGACCCATTGGGGACACTTTTAGAGGTTAATTAAGGTTAAAGAGGGCACTTTGACTGGTCTGCAAGCTGAAAACTGCAATACGCAGCAGGGTATGATGCGTTCTGACGTATTCTTTATGTAAATATTATTGAAATTTTCAAGAGACTTGTGCCAAAATAGAGGACAAAGCAAGGTTTGCTTTAGGGCAGGGGTGTCCAAACTTGTCCATAAAGGGCCGGTGTGGGTGCTGGTTTTTGTTCTAGCCAGCAGTGCTACAGCACCTGAATCCACTAATTAACTAATCAGGCGGTTCAATCAGGACCCTGCTGGGTAGAATCAAGTGTGTTAGTGCTGGGCTCTAACAAAAACCAGCACCCACACCGGCCCTTTCTGGATTAGATTGGACACCCCTGCTTTAGGGCATGGCCATCCTGTGATTGACAGATCCTGTTCCAGTGCCTGTCACACAGGTCCTGTCAATCAAATAAACTCTATGGTCTATCAGGAGCATTGGACAGAGGCATAGCAATATCTATCCATGGCACTGTGCACATTTAATAGCTGTGAACTTATTATGGGCGTTGTTGTATTTTATTTTTTTTTTTTCTTGAAACAAAGACCATTTGACCGCGTAATTTTACGGAAGTTAATAGTAATATTCTGCTTGCCTAAAGAATGTCCTGTTCTCTCAGTTGCACTAAGTGAAGATTTAAGGATTCGGCTGTCCAATTTTTCTGTTAAGTCACTATTTTTTGTTTAATTCATGTTTATCGCAAGCCAAAATTGCCATCCCAATTAAATCAGTTAACATCAATTATGGACACTCCTTGCTAACCAAGCTAGCTAGTGGAAGTTGATAATTTGATGTTTGCACAGCTAATGGAGCCACTCCCAACCGGGCTGATTGCTAATTTGTATTAAGTTAACGGTATGCGTAAGTAAAATATTTAGATATTCAGTCAAAGCCTGATAGAGGCTTGATTTAACCAAAGCTATGGTAACAATGTTTGTTTTTTGTTTTTGGCTCAGCTGAAGAGTACTGCAACAACATTAGTATATCTTACTTTGCTGCCTTAATGTAAAGGTTATTTTAATAGAACTGTCCATGAGAATGTTGTGAGGGTTCAAGTTAGCATCATATTTAGCTAAATGAAATGTTACAGATCTAGTTATATTGCCTTCAGGTAGTACAAAATGCCTGCTAGTATTTGTCTAGCTGATATTATATCTCTTAAGTTAAACAGGTGAAAAATTGAAGCAAGAAAGTTATTTCACACTTAAACCTAAATCGTGGCATTATACAACCCGTTTTTCAAGTAGCTGTGTAGCTAGCTAGTGCAGGCGTCAAATTAACCCGGCTGGGTAGGAAAAACATAAGGCTTTAATTTTATAACATTTTCAGATCTGATTCTCAGTTTACAAGCGGCACTAGCGGCCTGATAGTAGGTTATAGCTTTTTGGTTGTGTTTTTTGACTCAATGACCCAAATATTGTGATAACAATCAAATACGATCTTATGCACTGGTTATGTCATTGCGATGTCAAATGTTCATTGTGGTGTGTCACTCTTGATGCATTGTCATATTTTCTGTTTGATATAACTTAAGATGTTACACGCAGGGTGGATATGGAACCTGTGAAAGTGCATTTTTTCTGAGGGTGAAACCACTGATGTTGAGGACCTCTGTGTTTAAGGAAGTAGGCGTCAGATACATCATAAACTTCATTGCGGAAAAGATGTGACTGAAGTTTTCCTGTATGCCTAGTTCACAGGCAGTGAAAACGCATGTCTTGGAAACATCCTTTTCTAGTGTTACAGAACAGTAATTGGTAGTGCTTGTCCTTGTATGCTTTTTAATTTGACAGAGACTTCTAAAATGGCCTCTAAGTATAGCTCATGTACATTAGTTTTATTTAGTGAAAAATGCTTGCTTTCGTGATTTGTGATCATATTTCTGTCATATTGAATTTTAAATAAATCTAGTATTCTTCTGTTGTTTCCCCAGGTTTACCTTATACCACTCTGGTGAATAAATGTTTTCAATGTCATTAAAATTAATAAGTACATCATGTGAGATACAAGGAAACCACAGATTTATGATTTGTTGTTAATCGGTGGAAATATATTGCGTCTTTTTCTTTTTCAGTTGGGTATAATTTCAGTTTGTCTTTTGTCTGTATTTTTCTGGTTATCTTGTTTTACATGATATACGATTATCATGTAAAGTCTGTGTGCTGTCGTTATATGATGCAGTGTATCTTGTCTCATGTATGCACATGTGCACATATTTCTCATGTTTATTTGTGTTATGATGTTGTATTGTGTTACTATGAATAATTATAGACCCCAGGAAGAATAGCTGCTGCTTGCAAAAGCTAATTGGGGATCTAAATAAAACAAACAAACAAACAAACAAACAAATGATCTTTTGATCCATAATTGATCGTGCTCAAGGATGGCAATATTTAATAAACTTTTGACTTCAGTTTTTGATCAAAGCTAACATAGAAATAGCCTTGTAATTAATTACGAATTCTGACAAAACCTCCAGCAATTTGTTCTTGTATCATTACAATATTGAAATGATGCAGTTGAAATTCAAATCAGATATTCAACAAAAAACCAGTTCGCACGCTAAAAACTGCATTGATTTCAGCTATTTTATTATCCATCAACAACGCTGAACATATTAATGAAAAGTAATAAACAATAATGAACAATAATGCGCAAAATTTACAATCAAATGTAAACACTTCAAAAATCCAGCCTTGGATCAAAGTAAAGGTGCACTTAACTGTCACAAGCCAAGATTACATCATGAAAAGAGGTAGTTGAATCTTTGGAGCAACAAAATTTTTAGTAGCAAGCATACTGTAAATGATATTAGAAATCATCGGTAGCTTTCAGTGTTTGATTCAGCAGTCTTTACACTGAATGAGTCCAAAGCCAGGGTTAATGAATAAAAGGTGCCTTTACTATTAAAATGAGCATAGCACAACAGTCTGTAGGTTGGATGAACTGCATGGCTAGGAGGGCAACTGCAACCATCCACAAGTGATGGAGGTAAGAAGCAAAAAGTCCTGGAGCCATTATTCACATGAGTCTGTATGTGTGAGACAGTTTACATGTTACAGGCTTAGCAGCTTGGGAGGATGGAGCTGTTCTGAGGTCTATTCATGTTACGTTTCTTGGTTTACTTTGGTCATTATAAAAGGGACAAAAAGGCGACTTAACAAAGTATTTGAATGTGAATTTGCCCAAGTAACAATATCTCTCCAAATATATGATGCTCTTGGAAAAGCACACAGATATTATCAATAATAAGTGAGAACCATAAACTGTAGCATTTCAAACTATTTACAATTTCACGTAGGTACACTTGACATGAGGGCACAGAGCACCAAAGACGCTGGTGAAACTGGGGTAGTTAGGGGAAAAAGACGAATACGAGAAGGCGTAGGGAACGAGAGAGAGCACAGCTTGGAGGACTGAAGAAGGGTTATGGCCACAAGTGTCAGATAATAAAACAAAAAAACACTATAGCATTAACCAAAGACTCTCGTCACATAAGCATCCACACCCAGGTTGTTCCCCACGGTCTTTGCAGCTCGGCCTCTCACTTGATGTAATTGTCACCAATGATCCAGGTGCTGACTGATTGCAAAATACATTGTAATAATTAGAAATGTATCATATTTTAGGCAACAGAAAAAAAGACAAAAAGAACAGTACACTTATTACATGACCTGCATACATTTATTTGAAAATACACTGTCCCCTCTGCTTAGTTGTAAAAAAAAAACTAGATTTGCTGTACTGTTTTGCATTACTTAGCAATAGAAAAGGAACCATTACTCACTTTTAAGGCATTGTGTCTGTGCACATGGCGCAATATTTCCAACGCAGCCAAACGTTATTTTTTTCTGAAAGAGATAGAAAGAATCATTCTAATAAATGTTTTTGAGGCCAGATATCAACACTGAAATGAAGAGGACCGGCAAAAAATAGCCTTCAAACAACTTATCAAAAAACATTTATTTCTTTCATTTAACTGGGTGAATACACCTTGGCTAATCAATGGCAGTGTTCAGTGGTGAAACTTAGGTTAACTTGGTTAGCTAGCTGAACAAGCTAATTTCCATCTGCTGCCTCCCAAAAGAAAGGTAAGTTAAGACACCGATAGCAAACTTGTAACAATAACATTATTGTTCTATTACATATAATTACAGCTAACCTACAAGAAACTTTCACATAATCTAGCTAGCAAGTGGCTAGTTAGCAAACATTAATTAACGACATTGACAAATCCCGTTTTGCATTTCGCAGTCACTACACTCTGTAGGGAAGCTAGGTGACATAACCTTAGATTTGCAGAAACAATTTTAAAGCTCAATGCTGGAGTATGTTTTTAATTAGCTAGCTAGCTACCATATGAGGTGACACCAGTTTGAAATTAACTTACAGTCCGATACCGTTACAATGTCAGTCATCTTGGATGTACTGTTTCCCAAATGTTCACATTTAAGCAAATGGTTCACCTTCATTTGTAGAATTTCAGCAGTGCCATGTGTATCCACATAGATTGTTGTATTTCCTGGACCCAGGAGTAGTCAGGTGGGCGAGTATCATCGAGTGCTCATCAGATCCACCCGTCGCTCCTCCCCAGATCTTCATCCATCCTCTCGTCCAATAAGAATCACACCCAGTTTCAAAAAGACAAGATGGTGCTGGTCAAAATGCCTAAATCGAGGCTACGTAAATGGTAGTCCTCAAACCAGTTGGGGCTTTCAGGTTCGGTTGGTTAAAAGGGTACATAACGGCTTCAGGCATGAAATGCACCAACTCAAGATAGAATAAGAGCTTGATAAAATCCTATGATTGCAATTGAGGTTGGAAGAAAAACAAGCAGACACGCTACACTGACATTACAAGCCTCGCTGTTCAATTCTGACTTTTTTGCTCAGAAAAGAATTGCCCATTTCTGATAGGACCACTTTGTCAAAAAGAGAACATTTATTGAAAGCATACATGCATATCAACACGCAAGTATACATTGGGTTTGGCGACATGGCTCTGTTCTGAGAGATCCCTGCCCTTCCAAGCGTGGAACCAAAGGCAGAGAGCTGCTATTAACCTCCCGTCCATAGAACAGAGCCTATAGCAACTATGACCTCAAAAGGAAGGGACATTGTTTTTTGAACGGTAATTTACTCACAAGAGAACATAATCAATGCATGCTGTAAAAGACAGGTGGAGCTGGGGTGGAGGAGGGTTGTTGAGCTAACGCGCCAATGAACAGCTACTCCGGAAGGCAAACTTAAATAAGCCCAACGTATTACTGGCCAAGCAATCATGTGACAGCAAAGTCAGATGACAATCAAATGCACTCAGGTGACTTTCTAGAAGGTAGCACCTCCTTCGTTAAGCAAGCTTGACTCCGTGGCCTATCAGAATTTCCATCAAAGCTCCATGTTGAGGATTCGCATTCATAATTACAAGTGACCTGTGTCTATCTGTAGAGTGAATGCGTCTGCCGTCCAAAACGGCAGGTATGCGCACATTGATACGTATTTGCACAACTCAACTGCATCACCAACAACGAAAACCCCTGTATTTCAGAGAGCACTCATGAAATGAAAACTTAATTCAAACTGAGAAAATAGACATGATTTAAGCGAATTTACGGATGACGGATGGAATTTTGCCATGGACGACAGCGAACAGTTCATCAGCGGTACCTTATAACGATTGAGAAGGTGGAAAAAGAGCTGCACAGCTAGCACTCAGCGCATGTATACGGGCAAAAAGCCTGGATTCTGATTTCACTATTCATGTGGCATGGCCACATATCAAATTTGTATCCAATCTAGGGACACGCATGAAAAAGGCTCAAGTCTGATTTGAAGGTCAGATTTCTGTGTCCATACAGCCCTCAGATCTGTGCCACATTAAGGGAAAATTCAGATTTGAGTCATTTCAGCCCGGTAAATGTGAATGCAGTGAAAGTGGCTCCATTACTACCACTGCCAAGGAGGTTATGTTATTGCTTCCGTTTGTTCATCTATTTGTTTGTTTGTCTGTCTGTTAGCAGGATATCCCGAAAACGATTGTTTAACCAATCTTTGCAGGATGTTAAAGTAGAACAAGAGCAACAAGTGATTACATTTTGGCATATCTAGGCCTATGTACAGCTGAGATATAGGCTAAAGTTCAAATCCAGCTATGTTGGCGGAGGTATGGGTTCTCTCGAGTCCAGCTCTAGTTACCTGTACACTATGTGCCGGGGTTACTATCTCATGCGTTATGTTTTATTACATGGCATTGTCAAACGCTCGATCCTGATTGGTCAATTACAACATTCTAAGATCTCTTATTTCTGTATAGCAGACCGTTGCTATGGACGCTTCGGAGTCACTGTTGCTTACAGTTACAGTTCCAACCGTAGAAACGAACAGACCATTTTTTCAAGCGGCGGACTATTTTTTCAAGCTGAAGCAATGAAAACTTTTGTAAATCAAGAAAATCATATTTAGATCAACATTTTATGATTTCTTATGAACTCATGATTTCTTTAATGAGTAGTCGTGTAATAAGCGGGATAATGTAGAGAGAGCCGGTCACTATAGAGAAATAAACCCCTTCAGGGTGATGTACATCACCGTGTCGGGGATTATTTCTCTATAGTGACCGTCTCGCTCCACATTATCCCTTACATGTTAAGGGGTCATTATGTTCTGTGTCTGTCAACACATTATGTGTGGGAGTAATTATTTCCTCCATTTTATCACTTTATTCCAGATGTGTCAAACTGGCCCGAAAAAGGGGCGAAGGGCAGGAAGTTTTCATGCCAACTCAGTAGAATTACACCTGATACAACTTCCCGGCTGTGCGGGCTAAGATCAGTTGATGAAATTTGTGGCATCAGGTGTGCTTCTGCTTGGTTGGATTGTAGACCTGCGGCCACTCAGCCCTTTTACGCACCAGTTTGACACCCCTGCTTTATCCAGAGGGGTTATTATGTTATCCATTGATTATTATGTCAACATTATTAAGTTGCAACACTGTGATTGAATGTCTATCTAAATGCCATCCTAAAAGTTGAATACTGAATCATTTGCTGCGTATTTTAAGGCTATCCATAGCTTTGCCAGGGGATTTTAATGCATTATTCGCCATTCACTGATGCACAGTCAGGTGTAAAAAGCTATTCACTTCACTCTGTCCGTTGGCCAGTAAGAGCAAAACTCATAACCATGGAGGGAACACCCACTCAAAACAGCTGGTTCTTTCGTGGATAGAGAATGACAGTCAGCGAATGGACCAGAATTTAGTTTTTTTATAAGACTTTTTTGCCTGTAAGTTTATAAACCCACCTTCCTGACACCCTAGAAAATAATTTATGGACCTCACTGTATCTGGCACAGATACTCTGCTTCATGATTCTGTGAAACGGCTGCATCTGCAGTACTTATTAGTGGAGTCAGATGTGCTTAGTCAGGGATCTCTATGAAGATCTCTACAAAGAGATTTTCACAGCTTAGGGATACTAGAATATAGCTCTTCCTCTCAATTAACTCCAGATCAGACGATTGACCCACATTCAGGCTCAGATGTGTTCAGGAGAATCTCTTTCAACGCCCCCATCCCAAGTTCAAAAGCTTCATTTAACACATATTCACTATGCTGGTCTCTCACCCTACATTTTCCTAAGAATCAGGGATGCAGACAGACTAGCCAATCAGTAGCCCAAATAATCAGTTGCCCAGCAGAAGCAGAGACCAAGGGTACATCTCATTCCTCTTATATTGCATCCACGCTTCCCTCACTTGCATATTTTCTTGTGTCTCAGTCTTTCTCACCAAGGATGCATGGAAAGATGCAAGGAAACCATGCAAGGAGAGAAAAAAACAAGGAAATATAATTTTTGAGACATGAGATGTCCTTCCTCTGAAGTGTCATGTGAAACAATGTCCATTTCTGAGTAAGGTGCACAGCTGGATTGGTTGCCAGCTTCTATCGTTTCCGATCGAAGTGACGGCTCTTAGTTGAAAGCATTCCGTGGAGGCTGCTCTTGCATATGAAGATCCCTGCCCAAGAGTAATTTCAACCAAAAAAGTGGACAACCAAAACGGGCTTTTTTGAAAACGACGATGTGATAGCCCCCATCACAGCCCCCACCCCCGACCTAACCATAACCTAAGCGCACCAGACAACAACAACAACGTCGGATAACATGCTTGTGTTTGTGCTTTATACGCATGCTCGCCGTCGTCTTCTCCATTATTGGTCAATTTCCGTAGCAACGCTACAGCGCAACACACAGGCCTGGAATATTTACTACAGCGTTTCGGGTCATTTTGGGCATCTCCGCGCAGACGTAGATATTTTTAGAAACAATGCCGTGTGGACTGGAGATTTTTTTGAAACGACAGAAAAATAGACGTTTTTGAAAATCTCTGTCTCCGTGCAGATGAGGCCTCAGGAACAGGATCCACAGTTCATACATCAAGCATGGAGGGGCATTAACGTACAGTCAGCATGCGTGTGCCGCTACAAATGAGAGTGAGCCTGTAGGCACAATGTTCGCGTGTTGGTATATGTGACCTATCAGGGCAATGTCGTGGCAGCGTACCCATCCATTTCACTTACCATTCCTTTTGAATGAAAGATCTGGTCTGGGAAACAGGAACAGATGATCCAGTCCTTATGGCCGCTGTGCCATTCCTCTCTCCCGTGTGTTAAAGATTATAGTGTGCATTGTGGCCTTCACCACTAATGCGGTCGATGGAAACTGGCTGTGTGTAGAGGAGTGAGAGAGCAGGGGTCTGTGGGTAGGAACACAGTGTCTGGGACACTTTTGAGAGAATTGGAGAACCAGGACTAGTGAAAACCAGTTTGTGCAGTTAATGTCTGTGTATGTGATAAATGTCTCTCTGCGCGTGAGAGTGTGTTTCTGTCTATGTGCTTGTGGTTAACTTGAGTATGTGTGCGTACACATGAATGCCCGTGTTACTGTGTGTACGGCAGTGGTGGTCCGTCTGCAGTAACAAAGGCCTTCAGAAAGCTCGCCCTTCAACGCTCATTAATCCAAACCTCTCACAGTTTACTTTTCCCGATCAGCAACAGTTGCCCAGACTAATTGGTAGGACCGGCGACAGTATGATTTATTTTTGACAGCATTGTTAATACATTGCACCAGAAAATTATGAGGCGTTTTCTACCGTACAAAAATGATGAAGTAAAATATAATTATGTCTTTATTAATTTCTGGGCTCTTTTAGCTCGTGAAACAGTGCAGATTTGCTTTGTTTGCGAGGCTCATTAAGCAATCAGCCATGAGAATCCATTCTATATTCTCAATGTGGTCGCGCTAAAGGGCGTTGTTAAGCACGCTGCACAGCTGAGTTATGGCGAAAATAAATGCTGAAAAGTCAGCGGAAGTTTCGGATTTTTTGCATTTATGTTGCCATTGCCGTCCTTATAATGCCATATCAATTATATGAATGTTTGCTATAGGCATTCAGTTTTTTCATTATCATTTCTTAACATAGGCCATGGATTGTTCTTTATACAGTCGAAAAATTGTTTGATTGTTAATAAGGTGAACTTGAGCGAGAACAGCTTGAGCACAATCGAGTGGTAAAGGGTGAGGTTACTGAAGGCCTTCTGAACATCTGACACACACTGCTGGTGTATGGGCATATCTGTTCGGGTGCCTGTGCATATCAGTGTGTGCATTTGTGTGTGTACAAACTAGATGTGCAGCAGGGAAAATAAGCATTGAACGTGTCAACATTTTTCTCAGTAAATATATTTCTAATGTGGCTATTGACATGAAATTTTCACCATATATCGGTAACAACCCAAGTAATCCACACATACAAAGAAATCAAAACAAATAAGTCCATAAATTATGTGTAATAAAGTGGAATGACACAGGGAGAGGTATTGCACGCACTTACTGAAATGCATTCAATGAATGGCCTGATATTTATGATCATTCATGATTTTTTTCCATCCATATCTTCTCAGCGAAGTTGACTGTTCAACTCCTTCGATTTTTGATGCACGACAGTTCTCAACCCAATGCCAGTGATTTAAGCAATCTTTTTAGTTGTCTTTGTTTGATGCCTGTCAATAATTTGCCCAACTTGAAACACAGAAAAATCTTTTCTTCTCGACAACCATGGATTCATCTTCCAACATGGTTCAGTCAAGGTTAAAAAAAATTGTTGCTGGCTGAAAAATGTTAATCACTGCAATAATGATTCAACCATAGGCTCAAAAGTATTTGCTTATTTAAATCAAAACGATGAAATATTTTGGCCAGGCATTGTGTATACATGTTTGGTTTCAAGCAACAACTAATTTTGTGAATTTAATTTCATAAAATTAACTCCTTTCTGAGTTTATTTGCATTTTCTGTGATGGGCCAAATTTTTGAATTGGGGTGGAATTTCAGTCTCTACAAAGCATAATTCGAACTAACTGTTGTATACTCACAATAAAATAAAAACTTCCAAAAGTCAGTGTGGGTGGAAGTTCTTATTTTATCATGAGTACATGACAGTTGGTTTGGAGCGCGCACTCTAGCTTCATATTAGTCCAACTACTTTGCGCATTTTAATATAAGGTGTATGATACTCTTTTTAATGTGTTACTCAATTCAGGTTTACAGTGAGCTTGAAGCTCCATGACTGGAAGTTTAGACCACAGTAATTTGAATCTTCATGAAATTTGTTTTATTTGAGGCTTGTTGATTGAGATAACATCCCGACTGACAGATGGCGCATAGAAACTCAGAAACTGCCGTCTATTTTTGGAAGCAGTGGACACTTTCCCAGAGTATGCTATGCATTCAAAATAGAACAAGTGGTGCCAGGCACAACAAACCCCGCCCCTCACACATACTGTCACCTACGTGTGCAAAATTCAATAGGGATTTATTCTGGGTCAGTGGCAATCCGTTTACCGAATTTGGGGTGAATCCAGCCATTCGTTTTGCCACTAGAGTGTTAACAAACACACAAACACAGAAACAAACTGAACTGAAAACAATGCCCCTTGCCCTCACCCTTCGGGCGGGGTAATAAGATATCAAATAGCAATTTAACTGCTGCAACAGAGTTAATCAACTTCTAAGCAGCTGTTTGTACTTTACGCTGTGTCACAGGACCGTATGATAGCCTATAATGTTTTAGTACACCTGACATTTAATGTGGAAGCTTGATAAATGCTTTAGCCTACAGCTTTGTAACATTATGGGCTAACTACACATATGCTTATCAGTTTAGCTCACCAAATGAGTGATTTCTTACATGATATATTGAACTGAAAATGAGCAAGGGCATGGATTCAGAGAACAGGAAACATGGGTGAATAAGGGTACAGTTTGGCTCCAGTATCAAATAGTGTATGGCCGAGTGAATTGTGAGTTTTTAATGTGACTTGACGTTAAGTCCTCATGTGGACATGTGTTTTCTTCCAGCACAGTGTCAGGACTGGGGAGGCAATGACCCCGTCTGAAGCATTGCTGGGACAATTTCCCCATTGCCCCCATTGCCCCCCCCCCCCCCAAAAAAAAGTGGCATCAGTCACTATTACCACAGTGTTGAAGGTAATGTCACAAATGCATTAAAAGGGTACAATGTTATGCCCCACATTGCCAAACTCACTTTTGCCAATAAGCCCACACTCTTCTCCTGAATTACTTGACTTTACAAAACAGTAGCATGGAAACCCGTTACCTCAAACAATTAAAGTTTATACACAAGGCAAAACTGAACAGGTCAAATTGAATTAATATCAAACTTTAATTGCATGTGGTAGCCATATTAAGTTTATATTAGTTCTGTTTACTCAAAATTATTTGCTTAAACAAATTATTTGCTGGAGTATAAGATGCAGCAAATAAATACTTTTGTAATATTATTTAAACATTATTATGTTTTGTCTGACCATATATTACATTATTGTAGTGATTTCATAATTGCACCAAATATTTTGTGTTGAGCTGGGGAAAGTCACCACTAACTAAGAATAAGTACCATCACATTAAAGTATATTGCGTTCTGGTATAGTTCACACTCCTTAGTTAATCTATCATCACACAAAACAGGAGATGAACGCAACAAACAGCAAATTAATCCACTTAATGGTGACACCCTACCAAACCCAAAAAAGCATGGGCAGTGATGGTAAAGCACCTAAACAAGATAATTAATATAACCAATCATTCAACAAACACATGAATGAGCAGTTATTTTATTACAAAAACTGCACATTGTTGATGCTAGGTATTGTACAAAACCCAAAACCAGTGAAATTGGCACGTTATATAAATCGTAGATAAAAACAGAATACAATGATTTGCAAATCCTTTTCAACTTGTATTCAATTGAATACACTGCAAAGACAAGATGTTTAATGTTCAAACTGAGAAACTTTTTTTTTTTGTTGCAAATAATCATTAACTTAGAATTTAAAGGCAGCAACACATTGCAAAAAAGTTGGCACAGGGGCCTTTTTACCTCTGTGTTACATCGCCTTTCCTTCTAACGACACTCAGTAAACATTTGGGAACTGAAGAGACCAATTTTTGAAGCTTTTCAGGTGGAACTCTTTCCCATTCTTGCTTGAGGTACAGCTAAAGTTGTTCAACAGTCCGGGGTCTCCGTTGTCGTATTATACACTTCATAATGCGCCACACATTTTCAATGGGAGACAGGTCTGGACTACAGGCAGGCCAGTCTAGTACCCGCACTCTTTTACTACGGAGCCATGCTGTTGTAACACGTGCAGAATGTTGCTTGGCATTGTCTTGCTGAAATAAGCAGGGGCGTCCATGAAAAAGACATTGCTTGGATGGCAACATATGTTGCTCCAAAACCTGTATGTCCCTTTCAGCATTAATGGCGCCTTCACATATGTGTAAGTTGCCCATGCCTTGGGCACTAATACACCCAACTACCATCACAGATGCTGGCTTTTGAACTTTGCACCTATAACAGTCCGGATGGTTCTTTTCCTCTTTGGTCCGGAGGACACGACGTCCACAGTTTCCAAAAACAATTTGAAATGTGGACTCGTCAGACCACAGAACACTTTTCCACTTTGCATCAGTCCATCTTAGATGAGCTTGGGCCCAGCGAAGCCGGCGGCGTTTCTGGGTGCTGTTGATAAATGGCTTTCGCTTTGCATTGTAGAGTTTTAACTTGCACTTGCAGATGTAGCGACGAACTGTAGTTACTGACAGTGGTTTTCTGAAGTGTTCCTGAGCCCATGTGGTGATGCCCTTTACACACTGATGTCCGTTTTTGATGCAGTACCGCCTGAGGGATCGAAGGTCACGGGCATTCAATGTTGGTTTTCAGCCTTGTTGCTTACGTGCAGTGATTTCTCCAGATTCTCGGAACCTTTTGACGATATTACGGACCGTAGATGATGAAATCCATAAATTCCTTGCAATAGCTCGTTGAGGAATGTTGTTTTTAAACTGCTCGACAATCAGCTCACGCATTTGTTCACTAGGTGGTGACGCTCGCCCCATCCTTGTTTGTGAATGACTGAGCATTTCAGGGAAGCAGCTTTTATACCCAATTATGGCACCCACCTGTTCCCAATTAGCTCGTTTACCTGTGGGATGTTCCAAATAAGTGTTTGATGAGCATTCCTCAACTCTCTCTGTCTTTTTTGCCACTTGTGCCAGCTTTTTTGAAACATGTTGCAGGCATCAAATTCCAAATGAGCTAATATTTGCAAAAAATTACAAAGTTTACCTGTTCGAACATTAAGTAACTTGTCTTTGCAGTGTATTCAATTGAATATAGGTTGAAAAGGATTTGCAAATCATTGTATTCTGTTTTTATTTACGATTTACACAATGTGCCAACTTCACTGGTTTTGGGTTTTGTAGGTAATTCTAGAGGAAAAACTCCTGGCAAAATGTAACATATTACATTATTCTTGCAAAACATGATCAGTTGCACTGCACATGAAGACTACTCAGAAGTTTAATTATAGACAAAATCTGTGTTTGAAGAGCAACTACTGTTCTTTGAACTTAATACTCATTCAGGGTAAAAAAAAAAAACCCTGGCACCCTGGAATCTGTCTATCTACTGTGCCTAACATAATAAATGAATTATTCTTTAGATCTGTACCTTAAGACGTGATACTTTTCACTTCCATAACACTCATTCTGAGAAAGTGGGCCTTGATCTGGACTCACACAGCCTTCTTCTATGAGCCACTTCAGTTTGCCTTCTTAATGAGGTGAATGATCAGATTATAACTGCTGAAACTGGTGCTGTAAGTACATACCACTTCATAAGATGCTTCCTTTTTCTGGACATTTTGATAACATGCCCTCTCTTTTTCTGGCACCATCCTGTGCTGAAAGTTGCTCGACAGTTAGGGGTTTTTTAAAAGTATTTTTTTTAAATAAGGGTGTGCCTCAAGGCTCAGTGCTGGCACCAAAGCATTTCCTCATCTACTGGCTTCCTCTCAATGGAATCATTTGAAGGTATGGTTTTGATTTCAAACAGTTTTGTAAATTAAATACAGATCGATTTACACATCTCTGTCCAGTCTCCCCTTTCATCAGTTCATTTACCTCCTAGATGTGTTGAACTGGTTTCCCTTCTATTCCAGTTAAAAGACTGAAGCTTTGTTCTCTGCGAACCATGCCCAGCTGGACAAAATCAAAATCAATCACAATAAATATTGATGGTTACTGACAGCCTTGAGGTCATGTTCATTTCGCAGCTGTATTTTCAACCTCATTTTACAATCTGGTCAGAACATTTTTTTTTCATTTAAATAAATACCATCAGATTTCAAACTTTATAATCCAACCCCAATTACAGAATGCTAAATTTATGCTCCTGGTACCTCCTCGCTTGGCTTGGCCACCCTAACACTCAGCAGGGTGAAAATCAACATAGTATATACCAGAACTAGAATGCAAACCCACACATGATTTTCACAGCAGATCACCCCCCACACTGAAAAACCTACTCTGACTTCCTTGAAAAGGGGTGTTTCAATTTAAAAATTCTTTCGCTGAATCTAGAAACTTCTGCTGGATCAGGCTCCCTCCTTTCCTCACTCACCCGTTGACTGGGTGCATTCCCCCACCCACCACTCCTCAGTAATGCTGTGAATGTAATCACCACCTCCAGGAACCTTCTCTTTATATTTTGTCTGTATGTTTCTCAAGGGCCATTGCATTTAATAATAATAACTAACTAAATCTGCGACACAAAGCGCATAGATATTTTCACATTCATACTGAAAACCGTCCTCTTCAGTATAACGTAATCTTTACCACAGGATTTATTTTATTTGGATGTTTCACTCTCTTTTATCTGCTAGGTTACTGCCGTAATCATCTCAAATTCACTTTCTGTACATACTCTCCTCTGAGGCTTTCAGTACAAACTGTCTCCTGGGACTTCAAAATCCAGGCAGGCATCTAATGCCTGGAGCTTAATACTCTATCATTTGTATTTTTCCATTTACTTTTGCAGTTCTAAAATGGGTGCCACTGCAATATAAGGATTGTAATGCCCATGTAGCTCACCCCATATGAAGACCCTAAAATTCAGACAGGGGCCAGGTCACTCGGTAACGGAGCTACAAAATTGGTGTATTTTGTGTCAGAGCTCCAAAACTAAGTGCAATAGAGTAATAATTTCAATGGCTTTGTGCAGGTCGTCCCTAGTACTTCAAACTACAAAATAGCCAATTTTATTGATTTGATTTATTTTGGTTGAAAGTGTAAATCAAATGATCAAAATTGGCTATTTTGTAGTTTGACGTACTAGGGACGACCTACACAAAGCCAATGGAATTGTAACTCTATCTTAGTTTTGGAGCTCTGATACAAAATACACCAATTTCGTAGCTCTGTTACCGTGTGACCTGGCCCACAGGTTACTTTTCAACCTCACTTCTATTGTTTGAATTCAAATCTAATTTTCTGGTGTACTGAGTCAAGACGACAAGAAATGTGTCAGTGTGCTAATTCATAAGCGCTGTACTGTGAAGGTGCAATGAAAGCTTACATTTATGGACAACATTAACCCTGTAAAGCCGGAACCATGGAAAAATAGCCAGAAAATTCTAATTTTATAAAACTGAAGTAGTCATTGAACCTTTAATCAAAAAATAGAAAATTATGTTGAAATAAATAATTTGCATATATGAAATTCATTTTGTATCATGTTTGATATTTTTTTACAGTGAGGTCAATTTTCAAAAACTAGTCTCACTGCAACGAAGGGCTACTTTGGTTACGACATTAACATCATCACACAAGTACAAAACTGGGCTCATTGAATCCCCAAGAGTCTCAGTCTTCCAATCATACTAAATTTATTAGATTTCAAGACCGTTTAGGGACTCCAGTATGCAAAAATATTCAAATAAAATTGGCAAAAGTAATGCATTGATACTACAGGCAAAAACTGCATGTTTTTTGTTCAAACCCGCTGGGATTATCATATCAAGAGTACATCTGTAAGGGGGAGAGTCATAGGTATAGGTAACCCATTTTATTTCAGATATCTTGAGATCAGAGGTCAACAGTCCCCCGAGAAAATGGCCATGACAGTTTTTTCCTCTGTTACAATTAGACCTAAATTTGGAGAATTACATGGTCCACATCCCCACCAGCTTGCATACCGTGGGTGCCACCAATGGATGCCTTAGGTCTTCTACTTTCACCGGATATCATGACCATTTGATACATAAATTTTCAACTCAATTTTACTGTAAAATAAGTGACAAAATGTTGTGTAAACTGCTTAAAGCCAGTAAAAATTCATATTGAAGTATTAGTTGCAATATAGTAGGTATTCATACTGTAAGTTTGTGAAAATTAGCCAAGATTTCTGTGGAAAAAAACCTGGTGGTTGGTGAATGGGGGCAGCCATCTTTGATTTTGTATTGTACGGACCACCACTGCCTGCAGTGCATGGATAGTCCACTAGGGATCAGATGACAAGTCTCAGATTGCATACAGCAGGTTTTTGAGGAAAATATTGATCATGTGGATGACACAGAGGTAACAGAAAATCATGTATCAAATATGATGCAAACGCATTACTGGGTTAAGAAGAGCAATTTTTACCTCCGCCAACAAAGTTGGGGCGGAGGTTATGTTTTCGCCACTGTTTGTTTGTTTGTCTGTCTGTCTGTTTGTGAACAACATAACTCAAAAAGTTCAGGACGGATTTGTCTGAAATTTTGGGGGTGCATTGCTATTACATCAGGGTTGGACCCTGTTGATTTTCACGGCGATCGGTGAAACAACATGGTCGCCACGGCAGCCATCTTGAGATCATATGACATGCGATGACAACTTTGCTCCCACTCATGAAGATTTGGATTGTTCTGCCTTGGCAGAGGTTTGCACTCTACTAGAGGGCCTCTGGTTATCTAAACTTAGAATGTTTTCCTAAATAATAACAATCTACCTGATAACAAAGTCTAATTCGCTGATTGCTGTTAAACCAGGCCTGAAAATGTTTCAACCATTTTTACTGTCAAGGAGTACATTAGGAGGGACTGTATGAATGTGCTCCAAGTCGCTATCTATGGTCTGAATGACCTGTGTTTTTTATTCAATATTTACATAAATAGTTTATTTAGTTCAAAAGTAGGAAATTAGCATGATTACTTCAGGACAAGGTGACACAGTGCACTGCTTGCGTCTTTGCAATCTTCCATTAAAAAATCTGAATTAATAACAGCTGTTACCAACAATAATGGGAATTTGTAACAGCGAAAATATCTTGGCTGCGTTTTCTAGTCAATGTTATGATGTCATGGTGAATAAAAGCCTGACTTTCGTTCAAGCGCATGCTAATTTCAGAGTGATTCCAATTTTTGATCTGTATGCTGCGATTACCACAGCGTATAATAAATGATCTCATGAAATAAGGTTGTTCTTACTGTAGATCATTAGGTCCACTTCTCCTTCCCCGGGGATGCTGGTATTCTGGGGACCCCCAGTCCAGCTGTGGGCGGGGCTAAGGCTCTTTGCATTGGTGCAGTGGGTGGGGCTTCCTGACTCAGTGCCCTCACTGGTGGTCAGGCTACTTTTTTCATGGGTGTCACTGGTCTCTGCTCCCCAGGCCCCGCCCCCCTCATCTTCCCCGTCAGTGTCCACGGCAGTCAGCTTCTCCACATCAACTAGAGAGAGAAAAAGAGTGAGAGAGAGAGATATGAAGGGGGGATGGAGAGAGAGAGGGGGAGAAAGAGGGCGGAGGGACAGTGAGCGAGAGGGAGAGAGGAAGAGGGGAGTGCAAATGAAAGAGCAGGGGAGAGAAAGAGGGAGAGAGAGAAAGATTGACGCATTTTGAGCTATGAACTGGATCGTTCATTACACCCTCTCAGACAAAATGGTGTCAGAAGGAATCCTGTTGCAATACACAGAGGAGCCTTATCGAGGATTCGTTGTGTGGTAAAATCACTCTTTACCCGGTCCCTTTCATGCTGCGCACCTATGACAGAAGGTCCCAATAAAATGAAGAAATACTGAAAATGTTCCTCAAAAAAGACAAGCTGAAGAACCCTTTCCTCTGAGTGTGCTTTGGTCACCATCTATGCAGGAGACTTCTACAGGCCTCCGTTGGATTAAACTACGTGACTTTGCAATATAAATGCCTGTTCATTCTTTCTTCAAACAACATAGTTCAGCAAGTTCAGTGACTGCCCAAATTTAACAGAAATGTGAAAATGTGTCTGTAATGAGATAAAACGTAACATCTCACATGTCAAATCTCAGTGTCAGAACAACAGAATCTAATTACAGGCTCGGAGGACTGAGATTCTGCTGTTAGGAATTTGCTCTTAACAGATCAGCAGAGAATTCGCCAATCTGCTATCAATACCAGTCACTTATCCAATAATGGCAATTATGTCGGCTGTTACAGAGTGCCTACATACTCGCCCCAGGGAGGCATTGCATCCAAAGCGCCGATGATAAAGGCGATTCAGGGAAAATTCCCTGCTCAGAAAATTGCAAAATCATCACAACTTTATTGTTTAATTTTCATTTATTATCATTAGCAGCAAAAAATCAAGCTGCTTTGTAACAGTACAGAGTCAAGCTGTCTCTATTTATGCACTGCACTTAGTAATAATGTGCTCATTAATGAGTAATTAACCAGCACTTATTAAATTTTTCTTCATAAATCAAAGTAGGTAGTGTTATTGATATTTCCATCATTTTATAGACCCCACATTTTCAGTATCGACCAGGACTAATGAACTGACAACACAAATCGTATGAAAAAAAATTATATACAGTCATGCCCAAAATTATTCATACCCCTACCAATTAGAGTTTTTTCAAGATATTTTTTGACAAATCAAATTTATTCTTGCACAAATTGACACAGTAAGTTGACATCAAGCTGTAAGAAGTACAGTAAACTATTTTTCAAGAAATACATTACTTTTTGGTATTTTACTTGACAGATTTACAAAAAATGCCATGTCCAGAATCATTCATATTGTGCTATCATGACAATTTAATGACTAAGATTTCTGAAGTATGCGACTTCAAGACTCATTAAAGAGATAAATGCAAGGTCCGCGACTGTCCTCTGCTTCTTTGAAGAGAGCGAATGCTACAGTTGCCAATGGTTACTTCTGCACGTGCTGAACTTGGCCAATACAGCTTAAGGTCAGCCAATACAGGTCGGCCAATACAGAATATATTGGCAGGCCATTTTTACTGTATGCGAGCAATAACATACTTAACAAAGTAATATATATGAAGAGTTTGTTTCCAAAACAAAATAAGTGCCAAAAGTACAAAAATTGAGAGAACACCATTGTGCGATATCCCTGTGCTTATCACACGAAAAATCTGTGTTTAGACAGTCATTCTCTAGGGTGTATTTTTTCATGGTCAAAGTTTGTGTTTTGTTTAATTTGCAATAGGCGCTAGCATAGAAAAAGCTGATTTACTCAAAATGAGTAAAATGGATATATTGCATTTTGGAAACAAACTCTTCATACATTAATATATATATATATATATATGAGGATAAATGACTGACATCAGGCCATATCCTATACAGCATATTCACTGTTATGAAAAATTCATATTTTTACCGTCACATGTTGATGTATTATAAGCCCAGATCCAAGCATGTGCTAAAAAGTATGATACAAGCAGATAAAAATCAACATGTAAACTTCAGTTGATAGCCAATTAAACTATATATATATATATATAACAATGTTCAAAGTATTTTTGTTTAACTTGAATACAGAATAGCAGATCAGGTTTCCCACTTCATTTTCATTTAGTGCAACAGCACAAAATAATCAACATTCTGAATGAAGAGAACATGTCATAAAACACTTTCATGATTAAATTAACTATCATAAGCACTGCACCGGCGGCATTAATTACTTACATTTTTAACCCTTGAATACCTCTTGCTTTGTCATATTTAAGCCTTGCATCATCAGAGGCTGCACTGTGAGAAATCTTTACAAAATATCCTCCACTACTCACAAAAGCTCAGTGGGCAGATCAAAAAAAAAACATTTAAACTGAAACAGCGTATTGGAAACCCCACAAAGCAAGCTAAGCTTTTAATATCACCGCACTGCAGAAATTTATTCTCATTGAAAAAAAAAAAACATTCGATCACAGGCTGAAAGTGGATGCTAAATTCAAGAGGAAAATCCTCAGCAGAACCTGTCCCCATTGACAAAAACTGTAATTGCACCTACGAGCCACAGCCCAACATAAACAGCACACAGAGAGCCACTGCTAGCAAAAAAGAGAAAAATGCTAATCCTTAAACTAGTTTCAGTAAAACATAAACATAATAATCAGTAAAGAAATAATAACTATTTATTTCAGGAGCAGTTTACCTGCTATCAAAAACACTCAGTAGTGCACAATTTGCAGTTGTGTGCAGCTCTGTTCTGCGGGCATTTTTCCACATTATAGGACCCAATGCACTTGTAATGTACTATTAAAGCACACGCACACATATATAAGAAGCTCACATGCTGTAAATATTTGCCTGTGCGCAGACATTTGAAGTGGCAAATACTGTTTCTCCGCATCCTGAAATTACTTCTCCCAAATGTCTAATTTAAATGACTCAGTATTTTTAAACAAAGCGATGATCTGACAAAAAAAGGACCAGCATGGTTATAATATTTGTCAAGCAGTATAATAGTAGCTTCAAATTCACTACAGATTTGTTTGTGTTTAGCAAAAAAAAAAAAAAAATGTAAGGAAATGATTGATTTCAAAGGGTACATGTTGGCACAGTTGTCAAAAGTGACAGTTTATATTTTACTCTAAAATTCTTTCAAAGGGGAACAATCCCCTAAACGCAGACATAAATAAATCTGCACAGTGATTCAGGGTAGTGGCTGTACTCGGCGACGTCTCCACGGAGACCATGTGCTTTAGATCTTTTTTTTAAATTCGATATCCACATTTTCAATCAAACTTTTCATTATTTATTTTTCATCCTTATTTGAAATTACTACAGTATGCCCCCTCAAATCAAGGACGTCCAGCACAATTTAGCCTTCATATTGTATATCTGGAAATTAGTGACATAAATATTTATTGGAACACGGGCAGATGGATAGAGCTCTCAATTTTCAGAGTCTCCTAAATGTGGTTTTCAGCTGGGGCACTGGAACAGATATTTGTGATTTCCCATTATTTGCTATTGAGAAGAGTGCAGTTTAATTCATCACCTAATCATGGAAAACCCATTAATAGCCGAGAAGTGAATGAGCAGAAACACCGGGCAGGTGTCAGCACTGAAGGTGGCCTGTGCCCTCACCAGGAAGTGCGGGAAAGGTAGAACCAGCTGACTAACTAAACACCGAGATACCAGCCCCTCCGGCCAAGCAGTTTCAATCTGAATCCATAGTTCGCAAGCCCGCGCGCAACAGCCGCGCTGATATTGCCGTGACTAAGCGCTCCGCTCTCCCACAGAGTCAGTATCGGTGCAGCAACACGACGTTTGCTTTGCACTTTTACCGAAAACGGCCATTTCACACATTCATGAAGACAGAGCAATACTTTCTCTGGCGAAGAAATAAGAACTAAAAGCATTAGAGCAGGCGGTCGCAACAAAGGGCGACCCAAATTCGCCCACAGCAGACGCAATACACGGCAACTATTGACACTCGCGTGGAATCATGAGCAGCCGCTCCATTCCTCCCCGGCGCTGCTGGCAGGCTGCGCGCTTTTTTACGCCTAATTATCAGCTAACTGCTGCAATTTTTTATGTCTTAATTGACGCAGTCTTCAGTTAGTAGCACTATTCATGACGGGTTTATTGGCGAGAGAGAGAGAGAGAGAGAGAGATCCATTTTAAAGTGCTTAACACCTGTAATTGAAATATTTAGGAGAGAATACCAAATAACAAAAAGTTACACGTCCCCAAAATACTAAATGATAAGATACTAATAATGAAGAACTGTGCGACAAATAAGGTTCACAATATGTCTGAATGATCAACAGTCAACACATAATAATATTTGCACATTCTGCATTTACAGAAACAATGTTGTATATCTCAGATATTCTAAAGTTTCTGAGGAATATTCAAAACTATTGAAAAATTCTGTCATATCATTTTTATTTATGCAAGTTTTCTTTGGTTAATATTGTTTCATCATAAGAAGCCTTTAGAAAGCAGATATGGCCACCAAATGGTCATAAAATTGCTTAACACAGATCTTTGGAAAGCTTACACAGACTTAACTTATACAATATGTGTTTTAAATTCAGCAACATGCTCAATTTAGAGTGCGGGACAGTCCGTTTGCAATATTTCCAAGCAATTTAATCCATTGTCTTTGTAGAAATATCCTGTTAAAATTTATAGCAGATTTAGCTTTGTCTTATTTAATGTGATCATTCCTTTCACTGCGGAAAACTGGGCAAAGAAATGATCAGCATTCAGATCAGACTCCATATGCTGTAAAATATGTTCCTTTGTAAAGCAGGCATGAGCTTAAGGATTAGGAATCCTGGCTTGTGTGCCTGTGTTTACACGTGCGCGCGCGCGTGTGTGTGTGTCTTTATGTGTGGTGTGTATGTTATGTGTGTGTGTGTGTGTGTGTGTGTATGAATGAGAGAGTGTGTGTGAATGTGCAAGAGAGAGAAAGAGAGAGAGTGTGTGTGTGTGTGTGTGTGTGTGTGTGTATATGTGCATGCGCTACAGTGGAATGTTTTTGTGCCATTCGATATAGTTTAAGAAAATACAAGGACATTGGTTTCATGCAACATTTTAAGCATGAATTTTATTAAATTTAAGTATTCAGAAGTGAATGAGTTCTTTTTCTCAGAAATTCTTGTATATATAATAAACTATGCCAAACAATACTGCATGTTTGTGTGGTATGTCTCTGAAAATAATTAAATGAGACCATATAAAGTTTTCAGTTTCACTATTTATGAGCAAGTACATCATTTCATATAATGTCACAAACACATTTGATTGTGATTTAAAAATCCTGTCTTTCAATACAGTTAATTGCCATAATAGACACATGATTGCACGAGAATTCGCAGTACACTTAATAACAGAAACTGAGCAGAGTTAATGTCAAAAAATACGTAATTAAAATGACACTATCTTCATTCAGGTTTTTGAACAAACAATATTTGTTGGGTTCCGCTCTGTTGCAGAAGAATATGGGGTGCTGTCCCAATTTTTCCAGATATGAAGATCCTATATAGACAGACTTGTGCTTGATTCAAGCGGGCAATGTGGCTTAAACTAATATGATACAATTCAAGATTTCATATTGAAAATATCACATCAAACTGAATAATATTTTTCTTGCCTACTTTGCATCACCCCGATAAATGACTAACATAATTACTTGGAATGAATAAATTGAACAAATTTTAGCCATTCATGATGGCAATGAGGACAAATTATATTGTACTTAAAAACCCACAAAAATACTTTTAAAAATTTTTAATCACTTTACCAAGATGAATTCTCTGAACACCATAAATCTGCATTTTTGAAAAAATATATTTTCCCACAGACTGCAAGCATAAGACAACATGTCTTGATATGATACTGGCATATTATAACAAATATTGCATAGCATCCACTGGTGTGTGAATTCCAATATTTACAACATGTGGGTAATATGCACATATACTGTTCTACGTTGCTCAATATAACTCAAATAGTCAAGCGATTACAGTCCCATTGAGCTTTTAGTTTACCTGCTTCTTGATAACTGACGAGGATAATTAAAAACCTGTTAGAGATGCCCCGATTACATCCGTAATCGCTTGTCACTCATCTTGCGCCTCCATGAAAAGCCGTCTGAGTATTTTGCTGCATAATTAGTCACTTTGTCTCAGAATGAGGATGAAGAGGGTTATCATTTCAATCGGTAAAAAAGTGCAGCAAGACTCAAGTCAGTTTCGCTTTGGCTATTTGCGGCTCTTATTTGCAAGTGGAAACAAACAACAAACTCACATCTTGTCAGGGGTGTGATGGCGAAGACAACCCCGCTGGGGAGCAATATAGCGGTAACCCCCCCTCCCCCTAAAAAAAGTCCCCCTCTATCGCCTTGTACTGGAGACCACACTTTATGCCACCTTCAAAAATGAGTAATGCCTTCATAACCGTACACCTACGTGCTGCAGCATCTCGTGTTCTTTCGCCTGATGTGAAGAGCACGCCAGCGTGATCGCACAGACGCCAAAAAACGGCCTGACCCTTCAGCTATGACTGTGCATCTCCGTTGGTGGGGTTGCTCTGAGTAGCAGCTGAAGGGTGCAGCCAGACTGACGCTGCATTTTCCTCACCTCAGGTACACTGTATCTGCTGGCTGTTGATGACCTCCGTCGCTAACGCGCTAAATAAGTCACTTATTGCTAGATACTCGGTGCGTGTCATTTCCAGGACCTCACCTGATGCCAGTGAGGAAGGGAACTAGCAAAACCCAGCAGAGACTGCAGCCCTCCACAAACAAATTTGGAGACCCCTGTTCAACATGATGTGTAATACTGAGAGTGTATACGTTCTGGGCTGGAAGCTCACCAGAAATTCAAATAACCTAATGCTCGGCTTCCCAAACGAAGGGTCTCAGGGTACATCACTAAAGACAATGCTATATGTATAGAGAGCTCCATAATGCCTCTGAAAGTAACATTATTTTGTCTCTGTTCTATAGCGCTGTGAGCTTGAAAGAATACAGTGGCAGTGAGGCTGAATTTCGGACTGTCAACTTTACTTTTAGGTTGTTTTCATCCACAACGAATGAACCATTCTGAAGTTACAGCACTTCCACCAAGTCTCCACATTTCTGCGTGTGACAAAATATTGGCAGTTTAAAATAATATAGCATAAAGTCATCTTTTTTTAAAGATTTGGTCACATAGCATTAGCGTACGATGTCTGCTTGAAGTCTGTGGCACATAGACACTGGAAGCCAGGTATGATGTGTCGTAATGCTCTGCCAGGCCTGTATTGCAGACATCCACAGTTTCTGTTTGTTTTAGGGACTTTTTGCCTTCAGTCACTGCCTCAAAATGTAAAGTACATGCTCAAATGGATTCAGATCCGGTGATGAACTCGACCAACAGAAGCAAAATAACAAAAAAAAGTCTCACTGAGAATAATTTTGTTCCCATCGATGTTTGCATTCAAATTAAGCACACTTCATGCGCAGAAACAGTATGTTGTGCGTTCGTGCACTTGATGAGAAAGGCTAAAATTATTTGAATTCCATTCTTTCACACATCAATTATGAATGGGTGGGCCACAGTTTCGTGCATTTTTATAGTCCCAAGAGAACAAAACTGACGGCAGTGCATTAACTTGCTCAGCAGAAAAAAATTCAATAAAAGGCCTACACATTTAAATTCACATGAACACAAGCAGTATTTTTTTTTGTTTACTATTTTGTTAACTGCTGCCCAGTTTTGAGTGAAGTGAACTCTAATCTGCACAAGACCAGCCTGGTCTAAATTACCAGCAAATTGAGTCTAATTTTTCCTTTCATTAAAGCCAGTGACACTGTGGTGCTGGGGCTGCCATTACTGCTCGTGTCGCGCTGGGGATGGATCTCATTATCTGCCGCACAGATTTATTTACTTGGATTCCCACCGCATTCCTCTCCTTGCTCTTTCATTTGAGCGGGCCCTATAAATCTTGGAACGGAGCACCAGGCCAAAAAGCCTGGTTTCTGGGGGTCGGACAACGTTGCTGGATTGGGCCGTGCATCACCGAACCCTTTCAGTACCAGGCCCCTTAGCCGCAATCCTTTTGTTTCCGAAGTGAAAGGATATTTCTGGTATTTATTGCTATGTGGCAACACTTATTGCGATTTTTGAATGAAATAGGATGATTCATCAAAAAGATGGGAACGGATCCTCTTCAGAAGTAAAGCACTGAAGTATTTGCTGTTGATTGCATGAGAATGGACATTCCAGAATCAGAGTCATTCCAGAGTCCAAGCGTGAGAAACTGGCCCACTTGGGATGATCTGGAAAGCGAACCTCTTTTTCAGTGTTCGTCGAGAGTTTTTGAAAATGTTGGCCTACATGCTGTCTGTTCCAGCAAATTCTCCAAGCAACTCCAGAAGTTCCCATAAATACTCCAGCTTAAAAAAAATGATTGTTCTTCATATTTGCAGCTCTACAGTGTGACTGGGGTGGAAGGTAATGGTGGATGTAGAGGCATGAATTCGGCACACTCGTCTTAAAAATTTTCCTTTTAGCTGCAGGGCACTGAATTGGCTTATCTGGAAAACGGAATACTTTAAATGGCAAATGGAATATGTGAGAATTGAATTGTTTTTAATCCAAACGCAAGGGTCTAACCCACTTAACAATTTTGCCTGCAGTTGGGCTTGGACAGACAGCCAACTGTGGTAAATCTGTAGGACAGTACTGAGGACAGTAAGGTCACATCTCACACTTTCTTACTGTTAAGTTTACATGTATGTAATTTGCATGTAGGCAATTGTACCGATTTGGGTGTGGTTTAATATCTAAAACCACAGTACCAAGGATATGATTTACCCCAGGGTATGGTTTCACTCTCAAAACTGGGTGGACTCAGGAATCATTTGCATCCCATGTTATATGACAGAATGCAGTGGTTTCACTGAGCTGCATTCCAGGATGCATTCTCAGAGAAATCTGGTTGGGACAAATTCTTAGTGCAGAAATACATAGTCTGTATTTACATAACATATAGTCTCAAAAAAAAACACACAGTTTTCAAGCCTGGTGAAATCCAGTGGTGTTGATGCAAATGCACTGCATTCCATTCTTTCACACTGTAGGCAGCTGCAATAAAACTGTTAAACTTACATTTAGGCAGTAGTTTAAACAATAGGTTCAAGGTCCCCAATTATGTCACCAGGTGCACAGCCAATTAGCCATTACAAGCTGTAAAAAAATCTGTTCCGTCTTGACATCACATGGGGAAGTGACTGCCCAGAGGCAAGAAGGGCTGATCAACTTCAGCCAAACAGTTTAGTTCCTTCATTATTCTGGGCGGTCCCTCCCTGTGTGATGTCACAACAGGCAGATTTCAAAATAGATAATTGGCTGGAAACTCGTTGACACAATTAAAGACCTTTAAACTTCAAGAACTTAGCATGATAAGGGGTCGTGCGAGAGTTATTGTGAGTTAGCGATGAGCACTTTTGTAAAGTGCATTTTCCTTGACTTGGGGATAAATTATTTTTAACTTTATTTGTTTGTAAATAACTGGTAGTAACATTGGATCTTTGTTCATTTCAGTAACCAGTTGACATGAAAAGGCCATTCAGTTTTTTTTTTTGTAATTTGGGCTCAGTTACGTTCGGAACCACATTTACAGAGGATTGATAAAAGATTTACAGTAAACTAACTATAGTACTCCCATTTTTCGAAATTGAACATTGATTGATGCAACATTTCTAAATTATCCTTGCCAGCCATTCCTAACTCCTAATAAGTAATTCTTATTTGAATAAGATGTGACCTCACGTTTTCCTCCGCTGTGATATTGAGTCAACTCTGCCACTGGCAGACTTAAATGAGGAGACACAGGACAAAAGGAACGCCACATGGCCAAAAGTATGTGGGCACTCCTTGGCCTGGAGCTGTTCTTCCCGGATCGGGCCTGGCTTTAGTCCCACTGAAGGAAAATACTGACGCTCTGATGTTCCTCAGTGATGTTCTCGAACAGTGGTTCTCAAGTTCGGTCCTGGCGCCCCCCTGCGTATGCTGGTTTTTGTTCCAACTACAATTGCATTCTTTAGATTTTAACAAGCTGATGATTTGTTTTAATTAGGTGCATTTATGCAAGTATCCACAATGAGATATATTGTAAATATTGGCAGAGGGAAACAATTTAACCAAACATTTAATCAACATAAATAATCAAAAGGTTCCTCATTGGTGAAACTCTTGACACATGGTGGCAAAACCAGACAATTTACTTGGCAAACAATGGAGTCACACCTGTTGTGTTTCCTGTTTATTTTATTTGGTTCAGGCAGGTTATTTGGGAAAAACTCAAAACACCTGTAGTCAGAAACCTAATTTGGAGCTTATTGATTTTCTCAGAGTATAATTTGATCTGTGTAAAAATGTTTTCACCTGAAAATCCTAGCAATATTGAAAATTAAGCTCAATATGTTCAAAGGTTTTTATTTTTTATAGCAGAATGGATATGTCCATCCAAATGTGACTTAAGATGGTAAATAACTGCTCAAAACATGGAATGCTGCTAATTTAGACAAAGTATCAGCTTTTTAAAATCGTAGAATTGCAATTGTAGTTGGAACAAAAATCAGCATACACAGGGGGGCGCCAGGACCGAACTTGAGAACCACTGTTCTAGAAGATACAGGGCTTCCAGCAGTTTGGGGAAGGCCTATTTCCTGTGTAATAATGACAGGTTCCTCGTGTGCAGACTGAAGTCCTCACATGGTTTGTTGAGATCGATGTAGAAGACCTGTACGCTGCCCTGACCTCAGCTTCATAAAAACCCATCGTCATCGACCAGAGAGCTGAGTTTGAGCCAAGGCTCACTGCCCACCATCAGTGTCCAATCTTACTCAAGCTTTTCTGATTGGAAAGCAGGACACCAAAATCACGGCAACAACGTTGTAGCATCCAATGGAAAACCTTCCCAGAAAAGTGGAGGTTATTTTTTACGGATGGAGGGGGGGGGGTTATGCTCCCCCCGAGCATAACTCCAAGGAAATGACTGTAATTTTGGGCTGAGGTCCTGAGCAAACAAATGACTGCAAACAGCTGTTCCTGTGACCGTGGGCAGTTTAAAACATGACATAGACGCTGCGTCAACTAGGGAGGGCCGTTATTCCCACCTAAATTTACAACAGCACCTCCTCTCTGTCACATACAGCAACTGCTGGAGCTACAATCACTTGGGATCTGGGATAGTAAATGTCGACTTCAATGTAAACCACCGACCACCAATGCAGGCTCAGGGGTGTGACTAATTGGTGGTATTTTGCGGCTGTTTTACTTGGCGGAGTCTGTAAACTCTTTAATCGCTGGCGTCAGGGTGAGTTGCCACATCTAACTGGCTGGGTCCACATTTAAATTTTTATTTCTCCACAGAATTCTAAAAAGGCTTGTTGTGGCATTCTTCTCAAAGCTCATCCCTTCGTTTCATTGGCTTTTGCCCTTTTAGAAGTTTGTCTGTGGGCTCATTTCATTGGCTCTCTCCCTCCCAGGAGTGTATCTGTGTGCTCGTCTCATTGGCTCCCGCCCTGCCTTCCCTGATGGCAGTAACCATGACAACATTTTCCCGCCGAACACAGTTCATGCTACCCGATCGCGTTGGTTTCAGAATGTGTGCAATGTTGCCCTGAGCGTGAGCAAGACGATCAGTACTATGCCACTGTCACCGTGCTGCTGAGTTGCGGTCAATATAATTTGATTTATTGATTCAAATGCTTAAGGAGTTGCAGTCCATATATGCAATAATGCTGTGCGGTCATTTTCAGTATGTAGCAGTGGTTTTAGGCTTGTCTGATTTCAGTGAATAAGAGACCGGCTTGCTGCACTAGTGAAGGATACTGCAGCAAACAAGCACTTTAAAAAAATCACTCTCAAACCACTAAAAAATTATGCTTGTGATGCCTATAATTACAGTTAATCAAAAGCCACAGACCTTTGCCACTTTAGTCAGAGAGTATGCCAAATAACATTCATTCCCGTGCTTCGATTTACGTAGTCAAAATTGGCACTGATGAACAACAGCCATTGAAAAATGTGTCTTCAATTAATTTTGTCAGTTTGCCCTTTCACTGCGAGGCAAAAACATGTCCGGGATTGTCCCCAAACAGTTAGATGTTTTACAAATCCCCTGAAGCTCCTGACAGAAATGCTTGATTAGATACATTATTTACAACGCAAATCTATCATGAAATCTGCTGGTCTCAGCTCTCATGACCTACAGCCAGCCACAGAATCATTGACTGCATGAGAGAAACATCGCACCACGTACGGACATGTAATATCGGAAGGGCACAACAATGTTATTTTCGGGATTTTTTTACTCAAGATTTCATTTTCCAAGAAACCAGACTCTCTAACTGTAGACATGACACACTTTCCTAAGAGCTGAGACCACACTCCTCCACTGCGACTCTCTCCATTGATCAGTGGTGGAAGAACCCAACTGTAAAGTCTGCCTCAATATTCTGTTTCAGCCGCAAAATTTTGCTAAAGCGGGACAACGCTTCAGCCCCGTGGCCGAGCTCGTACAAACGGCAGGCCTTATACCATCGTGGTCATCGAGGGTCGTATCTGTCCCTGGTTTTCTAACCAACTTCTGACCTTTAACAAGTCAGTTATCTTAATTAGCTGAACCATTGATGAAATCTGATGTTTCTGTTGCATTTCTTTGAATTATCAGGAATGAAAGTGAAAGACTGTTCTTGTTTTTGAATATAAAACATTTTCCTTCGATCTAATCTGTGGGCAAATCTGTGTTTGAGCTAATTGTTTCTCCTGAGCCTAGAGACTCATCAGGCCAGTGCTAAACTCCGGTTGCAGTAGCACGAAGCAACTAGGAATATTACTGCTCCCCCCAGATGGGATGCTAGTCCATTGCAGGTTACCTCCTGGCTCTTAGTCAGGTTTGCCCAACCATTTGTTTGTACCCAATCATACACCTGGGTGGAGTGAGGCACAGTGGGACTAAAGTGAGTTTGCCCAAGAACACACCACAAAAGCCGTGGTAAGGATTCAAGCTCAGGACCGTTCGACCCCATGCCAAGCATGCTTAACCACTGCACCACCGTGCCCCCCATAAGTGCTGTTAACCATAAACACAGTTGCATTCATAAAGAGTCATTTGTCCTCATTTTGCACTCAGAATTAATTTCACTACAGTCCTGGCTTTAAGCCTTCAGCAGTTATTGAAAACTGATTAAATATACACCACTGTGCAAAAGTCATAGGCACATTTAAAGCAATTTCGTAGGGCAAATATGCTTGCAAAAATAATGAAATAAAAAGGTTCTAATAACGGAGAAATGTACTAAACAGAGCTGTACACTGTTATAAACTATATCAAAACAATAATTAGTGTAACTACCTTGTGCCAAAAAATCTGGGACACAGTCCTTTTGTGCTATAGATTTATAAGATTATTGTTTTTTTTGCTTGTTCCAAGCAGAGCGAAAAACTTGCCTCCATTCTACTGCAGACTGACTGTCTCACTTGTCTCTTCCTCCAAGTAACTACAGACAGCCATGATGATGTTGACATCAGGGCTCTATCAAGACTATATTATCTGTATTAACCCTTTTTAATGAAATTATAACATTTATTTATAAAACTATTTTTTGATTTAGCATTTGGAATTTCCAATGTACTTTTTATCTTCAGCTACACAAACGTGGAGAACAAAAAAGTAAACTAAAGCCAGATTTATGTTTTAAAAATGTGGGTTCCCTAATACTTTGGCACAGTACTGTAAGTTTGCGAAACCTATACATAGCTACTGTTAGAAATCCTTGTTTATCCCACGGACAGGCGAACCCGGGTCAAATACATGCCAACATAAAACAACAGGTATAACGACGTGTGCTGCAGTTTTCTAGGCCAGCGGCCTGATGACGTGTGGGAGGAGTGGTGAAGGTGATTGACACTCACACACACACCGTCCTGTATTACTCATAATTACTCATAATGAAGACAACCAGCTCCCCCACCAAAAAATAAATATGTCAAAAACTTTGCCTGACATGCACTGTGACATTTTCTGGTCTCGTCTGTCTCTCGGATGGAGGAAATCCAAGAACAACTACTCTTTCAATCTTGCAGTTTAACCACAGCGAGCTGTATAGTTCTAATCCAACGTCCAAAAATTAACAATTCATCAACCATAGCTGCACTAGATGTTTATGGATAGACTTCAAGCAACTTTTGGGAAAAAATGGTATGAAAAACTCTCCAAAGCTACAACAGTGACACTGAGTTTCTCTCAACAATCGCAAAAAGGAGCCCCCAGTCGTTGGTTTCTCAATTCATTTGTCCCTATTTTTCTGGTAAAACATTTTTAATTGAAACAAGAATTGCAACTGTGCCATTTTCATTTTGGTGTTTAGTTCTTTATTGGAAAAACGGGACCTCCACTGTCGGTTTATTTCACAAAAAATATTTTATGTGCTAAGTTATCGCACTCGAGAACTTCACAAGTTATAAAGAGTTCAAAACACACATGCATGTAGTATGTTTAGTTTTAACATACTTGATATTGTAATGTGACGTATGAAATGTCATTGCCCATATGCTTACCACTACTAATGCTGAATTTAAGTTCTGAAGCATTAGCACTGTATGCTATTTAGGCTTTTTTTAGAAAAAAAAAAAAACAAGAATGATAGAATGAATTTCTTAAGCTTTTAAAATGGTGCCACAGGACTCACTGTACATGTAAACTCTTGAAACTAAAACAGAACATTCTGTACAAATTTGACGGTAAACTTTTTATGTCGAATTAAGATCAGTCTTATTCGGTGATGGATCCGTAATAACGCGCTCATGGCACAATACATTTGGCATGAAAATATTTATCAAGAAAAAAGGCGGCTGACGTTCACTGATGGCTTCTGCCACCCTCAAGTCATCTCCAGCAAGGGCTCCACAAACACGCAAAGGAGAAAAACTGCAGGAAATATCTGGTAATTACCTCGATCTCTCAAAGACAGAGCTCGGCTCGTACCTCGTGAATCCACCTCGCCTGAGCGTTTGGTCGCAATAGTCAATATTTTATCAGTACGTTTGAGCGAATCAGAAAACCATGTCAAAAACATGAAAATGATTTGAAGCCGCTGCCTGACGCTCCGGCTATGACTCGAAGCTGCCACATCTGAGCAGAGACACCTCCCACTCGATCTCACACAAAACATGCACGAGCCAAGGGCCCTTGACACTCCAGCACACCCAGGAAACCCCCCCCAAACGCCAGCCGGACCAGTGAGGTGGAGCTGACTGAGGGAAGAGGCCCTCAAATGAGTGACAGGTTCTTTTTTCACTCACCAAAACTGTTCAGATCTGTGACGCTAAATTACTTAAGAATACACACCGCTATGCAAATGCAATACGCTCTCATGCGCCGGTGTGGAGTACTTTGAGTACTTCAAAGCCATTTGTTGACAAAAAAATTCTTAATAAAAATAATTGTGTACACTCGAATGAGATAAGAAGTTGCTTTGTACGATGAAAATAAACTAGTTTATTTATATTTTATTCAGGATATCACTACATAGAGGCCTGCTTATTTAAAAGAACCAGTTTGCTAACATTCGCAGCAGAAGATGAGCTCCACACTCATTAGCTTGGACTGCTGCCATGTATCCTGACTGGATTTTTCTGTACAGAGTTAGTGTTGTTTCCGCACGAAGGTTTGAAGCTGTCAGGCCCAAAAAGCGTAAAAAAGATGCAGAGAAACTACTCGGAGACCAGAGAAGGCAGAGGAAAAGCGTCAATATCGGTGTGGCTTTCAAAAGGAGGAAAGGTCAATAGGCTTCATTCCATCCATATAAAGCTTAATTGGATTACTTAGTGTTAGTGTTTCAATAAAATTGAATTTTGACCATTCTGCCAACAAAGACCTACCACAGGTAAGCAGAGTTACAGCTATTTTAGGGCCAAAAACGCCTTGATTCTCAAAGAAATAAAAATTGTGAACAACAAGGCCCCGAGGAAATATATTGGACATGAGTCCAATTATTGTGTATAACAATTACATTTGATAATAAATGCTTATGGATTTTATCAAGTTAACAAAGTGGTCTCTAAAATAATGACACCATCCTCGCTTGTTGTTTATAAAGAAGCCGCTGCACGAACGACGACACGGGAGCAGAAAATTTACCTCTGATTTTGACATCACTCAGGTGAGAAGAACAACAGCGATTGAATCATTTTAACTTCTTGCCAGGAAACGAGAGCAGTCTGCCCTCTAGTGCTCACGGAAGCGACGGTCACGTGCGTGTTATTTATTTATTTATTTATTTTTGTCCCTGTTTACTGCCGATGTAGAGATCAATAGCAGGGTGCTTCCCGTTGCGAAGAAAAGATTTGGGGGAAATGACCACATGGACCGTAAAAATATTATAAAGTTTATATCAAGTAGAGTCAAGTCTAAAATTATTGACACCCTTCATAAAAATGAAGAAAGAGGGCTCCATGAATATAAACTGTACATTTAATATTCCGTATTTCAAGGTTGAGCAAATGGGAAAACTAAATCCTCATATTTCAAAGCATTTATGCTTGTGTTCAAAGGCTTTTCACTACGTTATCTTATTTTTTTCATGAAAACTGAAGCTGTCAAAATAATTGCTGCACTATAAAAATATTTGTAAATAACATGAAAGTTGAATTGGTAAGAAAAATTAACCATCTCAGGCATGAAGAAGTAAATTGTGTATTCATTCTCTGAAGAATATGAGAAGAATAATCTATACATTCCCGTCAAGTACACTTTGGTCACCATTTCTTAACATGAGCCATGTTACCTTCAGAAGAGAAGTTCCACAGCGTTCATGATGGAAGGGAGGCCAGGAGGAGGGGCATGGTCCGAGTAAACAGTATCTCTCTCTCTCTCTCTCTCTCTCTCTCTCTCTCTCAACATCTTGAATAACCTATCAAACTTTGAAGAAGAGGAAAGAGGGTGGAGGTGTATACAGGGAGTCCACTTTCGTTGAGTGGCTAGTTTTGGTTGTCAAAATGACAACTGATAGTCACTGGCTTGTGTAATCCGGCAAACTGCAGTATTTCCCCAGCAAACACAGCCTGTTCTGTGCCTTTTGAGGCCCCAGAGAAAATGGTAACAGGCTCTGTGAGACTGCACCAGTCATTCAAATGAAGCCCCTGTTAAATGATAAAGTATTGGGGCGGAGGAATTAACACGAGGGACACCACACCAGTAGGATCTGACATGAAAGGGAAAATCTTTCACTGGGAGTCATTTGATGAGCCCACGCTCACGATGCAGGTCTTCAAACAAACTAGCCAGTGTGACTAATGAATGAAACAATTCAGGGCCGTGCGTAGTGTTTCACCCAACGCATTTTATTTCAGAAAACAAAATTTACATATTGTGCTGGTTTCATGCTTACTCAAACCCTTTTGTGTCCCACACAAGGTTCCAGTTAACACCATTACCTCAACGATGCACAACAAAAGTTTGAGAAAAAAAAAAGACTATTCCATGAGCTCAAATGGACAAACAGCCACAATGAATTTTAATATTCAGCAGTCAGTGACTGCACTTTGTGGTTATGTTGCTCGAAGATAGGCGCAACTCGCGAAAAAAATATAGCTTTCATACTTTCGCCTTTACCAATATAGCATTCCACGGTCACACACTAACATAGTCAGGAGCTCGATTTGCGTGAAAAAGTGCAACTGATTGACAATATGAGAATACAGCATGTAAAAATGTGTGTGTGTGTGCGTGTGTGTGTGTGTGTGACTGACCATGCACGCCACTGCTCCTCCCACAGAAATGGGAGTGACAGAGCAGTGATAGGAGTGTTCAAAGGGAAATTCCCAAAACACGCTTCAGCTGCCTGTGATCGCGCACTAAACACACAGAGAGATGTCTGCCCATCACCCTGGTAACAGCAACCAATCTGCACAGAAATGTCTGCCTATTGCCTCAGTAACAGCGTATCACCCAAGTAACAGACAATCGCCCCGGTAACAGCCTGTTCGGCTATATCCACATTTCTGTCCGTCAGTCTGGTAATAGCTTGCATCCACGTTGAGATGACTGTCCATCGCACTGGTGACAACTAGGCTCCACACAGAGAAGTGTGTCGCTCTCCGCAGTACCAGCCTGCATTCACAGAGAGGGTTGGGTCCATTACCTTAGTAAAAGTCTGCCCATCTCCTTGGTAACAGTCGGCATCCACAGAGAAATGTCAGTCCATCGCCCTGGAAACAGCCAGCATCCTTGCATCTACAGGCCTCCATACTGCCTCTTCACTTTTTCTTGGCCCAATTAAAGATGCACTTCCCTGTCTACTACACACTAAAGTATTGGAAAGAACCAACCCACCGCAGTCTTCAGCTCATAAAAAACAAAAACCAGCAACAATGCGGGAATCCTTGCAGTTTCTCGAGTGAGAAGATCAGCGTGTGAGTTGCTCGGCGAGTTTGGCTGCCTCTGGCCCAGCCCGGTTTTGCCCTGGTTTGACTCAGAGTTTTTTCCCCTACCTCAGAAGCTTGTTTACCACGGGGCTGTCCTACAAAGCTGCGTGCGACCTAAACGCCGGCTCGCGAGGCCTGTCTTTTCTAGGCCGAATACCTAATTAGTGAACGGCACGCGCCGCGCCTGATGTCATGTGCAGATGACTCTTGCACAGCTCAGAGAGCAAGTTGCATTCCTACTCTCAGAAAGGAGCCATGGATGAAATATACAGCCTATGACGACACGGAAAGAGAGAGAGAGAGAGAGAGATAACAAGAACGAAAGAACGAGGCAAAGAGAACAACTCCACTATTAAGAACAAAACATGCTAATAAAACCTAGTCATTGTTAAATTTCGCTGTAGGCAAGCTATCATTTGCGCATGGTCGTGCAGTTCAGAGACTGCACGGGTTTTCTCGTGTTCTTCGTGAGTGGACGGCCAAGCTCGGCTGTTTGTATGGACTCGATCAAACCTCTCGCTGTTCCTGATCCCGCCAGGCTGGGCTGTCAAGGCAAATTTTTAGAAAGCCCCAGCCAAAGAGAAGGATTGCTCGGGGGCACGAAGCTCGAGAGTCCAAAACGAACGCCGGAGAGGCATCTGAGACCAATCAGGACCAGAGCTGATTACTCTGTTTTCTCCCCCTGTCTCCAACTCGTGTGTCATGTTGTCATTTCATTAGTTTCTTTGTGTCGGCATGAGCGCGCCTGTGGTTCACTTAAGGGAACGCAGCGACTCCAAAGTATGATCGCACTTCCTATGCAAAACCTTGTCTCTGTTAGAAAAAGTGCACATCTCATACGCGCATGATACATGCGCATTGAGCAAATCATTTTACCTAATTTGAACCCAGATAGGTTAACCCTTAGAGCGCTAAAATCATTTCTTTAAAAAAAATAATAATTTAATTATCTTGTGCTGCTGAAAACCTACCACGTGGCGACTTGTTTAAAAGAGCTCCCCGTGCGGGAGCTCTTTTAAACAAGTCACCATATGATAGGTTTTCAACAGCTTTGAATTTGATATCTTACATCATTGAGCAACACTATTTGTATTTAGCGCACTAAGGGTTAAACTCTCCTCATTTACAAATCCAAAACGAGCAATTACCCTTCAAAAGATGGCAAGCTAATAGTGGCATAAACACAAACTGCGTGATTGTTGAATCTAATCCAGCGACTCAGAGGGGCGCAGACCGGAATAGCGCAGCTGAAAACTCCCTGAGTCATTTTCAGCCAACGTGTTTAAATTCAACCCTTTAGCTCAAACTTTTTTCTTAAGCTTTCCCTAAAGTAGATTTATCGTCAACAAAAGCTATTTTTTCCCCCATATTTTAGGACAATATCACGCATGTATTCTGTATCTGCTGGTTGCAGCACTTTACTAAAGCTACGTCACACTTACGCTGAGAGAAATAATCAAACCCAGAATGTAATGTCATTATGGCCACAGCTTTGCATCAAATGGAAGGTAACGAGATCTTCTGCATCATCTTATACACATTTCCCTCTGTTTTAGCTGGACATATTTAGAATCCTTGTGAACCTAACAATTCCTACTATAATTTGAAATAGGCCTGAAGTCCTGCAAGTTTGAATATAGAAGCTGCTTTTGACGGACCCATGTGGGGTTAAAGGGGTATGAAACCTCAAAAGCTGTTGAATATCGGCCAAACCCCGCGTGGCAGTGACATCGATATAAGGAACATGGAAGTCTTTATCAGTCATCTCCAGCACCAGCACACTGATCTTCGCCCAAACTTTAAACAATTTCAGCATGTCTCTGTGTCTTTCTTTCTCTCCCCTCCCTCTCGGATTTTCTCAGGACACCTTTAGTTGGGCACAGTATAAGCACAGGAGTTCAGACACTGAGAGGACGAGGGCCACGTAGAACTAGGGTGAAGACACCAAGATGGCACTGAATACCAACTGAACAAAGCCTGGCCCGAAGTAACACGCCTCAATGAAACAAAGTATGCCTTATTTACCTGTTCACCAGTTACATGAAGGCCCAGGCCTATGGCACGCTCATTAATCAAAGACAATGTATGAAAACTGGTTGAAGTTAAAAATTTCAAGGAATGTTTTGAGCCCCGCAAATGCTCAGCTCAGTGGTGCCGGAGGCTTAGGGTCCCTTTCATTTTCTCTTCACTGGGATGTGTGGTAAACAAGGTAAAACTAAGGAAGAAAGGTAGGCGCAGTATACAGGAAGTGCAGCACCCTGAGTGGTTTCCTGCATTGTTATTTCATAAAGCGTTACTACGCTCACATTGCTTTACTTTAGATCGGAGTTTGGTAGCGAGTTGGTTGAGGTCTGACTGTGGTCCATTTTCTCTGACAGGCCCGGGCAAAGTCTAACCTTAAATGCTAACAGCTGATCAAAGCAAAATTTTGTCATTGCGCCATATTGTTTCATTATTATTTTAAAAAGGTGCATTCATATTGCTAACCCTTAGCAAAAAGTAGTATACTTGAAGTTCAATTTATTAAGTATACTTGAGTATTGTATAAGTATAGCAAGTATACTACGGACCATGCACTTGTAGTGTACAAGAAAGTATGCTAATTTAATACTTCTGACTAAATTGGAACATTTTTAAGCTTATAAAAGTATACTTTTAAGTATAATTCAAGTTTAAGCAAAGTAAACTAAAAGTACCCATCTAGTTCACATCAAAATTTATATTCTATGCTGCAAGCACACTACAAGTGAACTTTTTAGTATACTGTGAGTGAACTAGTTATATACTTCTAGCATACTTTTCAATTTATGAAAGTATACAATTAAGTATACTGCAAGTAAAGTTACAGATATACTGCTAGTTTATTCGTTTTATACTTCTCCTAAACTTTTCAGTTCATGAAAGTATACTGCTAGGAAACTTGTCATTGGATATTCAATGACCACAGAGAGTCAGGACTTCAGGTTCACATCTCATTGGACAGACAACATCCTAATCACTGCACTGGAGTATTGTGTATTCCAGTAGAGGTAAGATCCCAACCTACTGGGATCACACCAGAACACCAACACCTCCTCATTTCCCCAGGTGGTCTCCCATCCAAGCACAAACCAAGCCTACATCCACTTAGTTTCAATCATACAGCTGGTGCAGATCAAGTTGTGGTATGGTTGCTAGTTTTGAAACTAGTACAGACATTCCATTGTGACTATGTCAGATAGTACTGAAGTTCCAGTCTTCTTAATCTCATGCTTGAAAATACCGTATACATTTATCTATGAATCTGCACACAATGGACTGATAGATTGAACTGATATCTCAACTTAAACACAGCACTGTTTGGTACAGGTACAATATGCAGGGTTTTGATGTCCACACTCTTGTTTAAAAATGATTAAATCATTTATTAAGCAAAATGTACCATCTTTCATGTATTACAGCACTACTGTATCTTTTCTTTAGTCAGTAATATTTCTGACTGTGATACAGAACTCCATTAACCAAAAAACAGCTCATCGGTGTACTCATTTGGAATATTTCATCAGCCTTTGCTTGAGTCCTTCAGTCAGGCTGAAGGCTGGTCAGGCTGAAGGCATTGCTAATTAATATTTTAAGCATATTTCTGGTTCCATATGAGAGAAAGAGTTGCCATTGCTGTGTTCTTATACTTTGGCATCCAATACAATATTGTGTTTGAAAATTTAATTTACAAAGGAATTAATTTTGTTCTCAATCCTGAGTATGTTTCATTGTAAATTCTTATAAGTACCTTCATCTGTAAATTAAAGCAGAATGCATTTAAACATTATCTACTTGTAGAGTACATGAGGTAATCTCTTGTCAACTTATGTTAAATAATATCTGAATAGCAACAGTAATATACAGCACCCTCCATAATTATTGGCACCCCTGGTTAAGATGTGTTCTTTAGCTTCTAATAAATTCAGTTTTTTTCGTAATAATATAGGACCACAATGGAAAAAGAGGAAAATCCAACCTTTAATTCAAGTGCATTTATTCAGTGGGGAAAAAATCCCACATTAAGAAATAATTCTTTTACATCAAATCATGTGTGCCACATTCATTAGCACCCCTGATGTTAATACTTTGTACAACCCCCTTTTGCCTACAAAACAGCATGTAATCTTCTCCTATAATGTTTCACAAGATGGGAGATTACAGCAAGAGGGATCTTCAACCATTCCTCTTAGCATAATCTCTCTAAATCATCCAGTGACTTGGGTCCTCTCCTCGGCATTCTCCTCTTCAGCTCACTCTAAAGGTTTTCAGTGGGGTTGAGGCCTGGGGACTGAGATGGCCATGGGAGGAGCTTGATTCTGTGTCTGGTGAACCATTTCTGTGTAGATTTGGCCACATGTTTAGGGTCATTATCTTGCTGAAAGCCCCAGTGACGACCCATCGTCAGCTTTTGGGCAGAAGCCTCCAGATTTTGATTTACAAAAGTAAAATGTCCTGGTATTTCAAAGCGTTCGTGATGCTATGCACTGTAACAAGGTTCCCAGGGCCTCTGGAAGAGAAACAGGCCCACAGCATCACCGATCCTCCCACATACTTCACAGTGGGCATGAGGTGCTTTTCTGCAGAATCATCTTTCGTGTTCCGCCAGACCCACTTAGAGTGTTTGTTGCCAAAAAGCTCTTTCTTAGTCTCATCTGACCAAAGCACACGGTCCCAGTTGAGGTCCCAGTATCGCTTAGCGAACTCCAGACGGTTGCGTTTATGATTGTGAGTGAGAAAAAGTTTTTTCCGTGCATGCCTCCCAAACGGCTGGTTGGCATGTAGATAGCGCCTGATGGTTGTTTTGGAGACTTTGTGACACCAGGATGCTTAAATTTGCTGCAATTCTTTAACAGTGAGCTTTGGAGAACTTTTCTTTTCTCTTACCATCCTCCTCACTGTGCGCAGTGGCAAAATAACCTTGCGTCCTCGTGCAGGCTTGTTTACCACTGTTCCAGTTGCTTTAAACTTCTTAATGATTCCTCTGATGGTAGATATGGGCAGGTGCAGGCGAGTGGCTTTTTCTTGTAGTCATTGCCTGACTTGTGAAGGTCGACACACATCTGCCTTACTTGAATGGTGTGTTCCTTTGTCTTTCCCATGTTGAAGAGTGGATAAGAGAAATGGCCTCTGTGTCACGTCATATTTATACCCCAGGGAAACAGGAAGTGATGAATTACTAATTAAATGTTCCTAGATACTCTGATCAACTTTGTAAACTACTGTAGAAATGATAGAAATACTTCAATTACATTTATTTCCTAGGAATTGTTAGGGATGCCAGTAATTTTTGAACAGGTTATTTTATGAAAAATAATTATTTCTTAGTCAGGGATTTTTTTTCCCTTAAAATTCACTTGAGTTGAAGGTTACATTTTTCTACAATTTTCAGTGTGAGAGTATGCTTCTGCAATAAAAATTGAATTTATTTTAAGGCTTTTAACACTTAACCAGGTGTGCCAATAATTATTGAGGGCGCTGCATTTTAGATTGCAGTAATCATAAGCTGTGAGTATGATGTTAAGTTAGCTTAAAAAAGACTTTGAAGTTTACTTGCAGTAAAAAAAAAAAACAAAAAAAACTTTTAGCTCCCTGAAAGTTTAAAACTAAATTTAAACTATATAGGGCTGGAAGTATGGAACTAGTAGACTTGTAGTCTACCTATAAGTTTACTTGCAGTACACTTCAAAGTGTACTAGTATGAACTAAAGTTGGGTTGAAGTATATAACAAGTAAAGATGTAGTACATATGGATTTACTTTCAGTATACTTCAAAGGATACTTTTATAAATTAGACATTGCTGCTAGATGAATATAACTAGTGAACTAATAGTTCATCTTTAAGTTTACTAGCAGTAAACTTCACAGTATACTTTCATGAACTGAAAAGTTGACTAGAAGTACACAGTTAATAAACTAGCAGTATATCTTTAAGTTTACTTGCAGTATACTTAAATGTATACTTTCATAAATTGAAAAGTATGCTGGAGGTATACAGCTAGTTAGGTCACATTATACTTAAAAGTTCACTTATAGTGTACTTGCAGTACAAAATAAAATTTAGACGTAAACTAGATGGTACTTTAAGTTTAGGTTGCTTAAACTTGAAGCATATTGTCTTTTGTAAGAGTATGTATCAAGTTTGTCAATCTTGGAATAATTGTCAAATTTGTTCTTAAATAAAATCAGACAAATTTTTATCTGTTCCTGTGTGGGTTAATAACGCTGCATAAAAATCAAGTTCAGCTCCACGCATGGGCTATTTACTCTGCTATGCTGCCCCAAAGCTGACTTGTTACTGCAAATGTACGAAACCCAAAACCAGTGAAGTTGGCACGTTATGTAATTCGTAGATAAAAACAGAATACAATGATTTGCAAATCCTTTTCAACTTATATTCAGTTGAATACACTGCAAAGACAAGATGTTTAATGTTCAAACTGAGAAACCTTTTTTTTTTTTTTTGCAAATAATCATTAACTTAGAATTTAAAGGCAGCAACGCATTGCAAAAAAGTTGGCACAGGGGCCTTTTTACCACTGTGTTACATCGCCTTTCCTTTTAACGACACTCAGTAAACGTTTGGGAACTGAGGAGACCAATTTTTGAAGCTTTTCAGGTGGAACTCTTTCCCATTCTTGCTTGATGTACAGCTGAAGTTGTTCAACAGTCCGGGGTCTCCGTTGTCGTATTTTACACTTCATAATGCACCACACATTTACAATGGGAGACTGGTCTAGACTACAGGTAGGCCAGTCTAGTTTCCGCACCCTTTTACTACGGAGCCATGCTGTTGTAACACGTGCAGAATGTGGCTTGTCTTGCTGAAATAAGCAGGGGCGTCCATGAAAAAGAAGTTGCTTGGATGGCAACATATGTTGCTCCAAAACCTGTATGTACCTTTCAGCATTAATGGTGCCTTCACATATGTGTAAGTTGCCCATGCCTTGGGCACTAATACACCCCCATACCATCACAGATGCTGGCTTTTGAACTTTGCGCCTATAACAGTCAGGATGGTTCTTTTCCTCTTTGGTCCGGAGGACACAACGTCCGCAGTTTCCAAAAACAATTTGAAATGTGGACTCGTCAGGCCACAGAACACTTTTCCACCTTGCATCAGTCCATCTTAGATGAGCTTGGGCCCAGCGAAGCCGGCGGCGTTTCTGGGTGCTGTTGATAAATGGCTTTCGCTTTGCATTGTAGAGTTTTGACTTGCACTTGCAGATGTAGTGACAAACTGTAGTTACTTACAGTGGTTTTCTGAAGTGTTCCTGAGCCCATGTGGTCATGTCCTTTACACACTGATGTCGATTTTTGATGCAGTACCGCCTGAGGGATCGAAGGTCACGGGCATTCAATGTTGGTTTTCGGCCTCGTCGCTTACGTGCAGTGATTCCTCCAGATTCTCTGAACCTTTTGATGATATTACGGACCGTAGATGATGAAATCCCTAAATTTCTTGCAATAGCTCGTTGGGGAATGTTGTTTTTAAACTGTTTGACAATCAGCTCACGCATTTGTTCACTAAGTGGTTACCCTCGCCCCATCCTTGTTTGTGAATGACTGAGCATTTCAGGGAAGCTGCTTTTATACCCAATCATGGCACCCACCTGTTCCCAATTAGCCCGTTCACCTCTGGGATGTTCCTAATAATTGTTTGATGAGCATTCCTCAACTCTCTCAGTCTTTTTTGCCACTTGTGCCAGATTTTTTGAAACATGTTGCAGGCATCAAATTCCAAATGAGCTAATATTTGCAAAAAATTACAAAGTTTACCTGTTCGAACAATAAGTAACTTGTCCTTGCAGTGTATTCAATTGAATATAGGTTGAAAAGGATTTGCAAATCATTGTATTCTGTTTTTATTTACGATTTACACAACGTGCCAACTTCACTGGTTTTGGGTTTGTACATGTGGAATATGTAAGTCCATGAGATAGTAAAAAACTGAGTAAAAATATAATGCAGTATACTTCAAAGAAGCCAATATGTATGGTAAAAATATTTTAATGTGCTTATTCTTTTGATAGTAGCCAAACTGCAAGCCAGTATACTTGAACATTATGCAAGAATATTTTAATACTTTTTTTTAGTGTTATAATCAAAAGTTCAGGTACAAGTATTAGCCAAATATACTTAGACTTTTCTGTGTAATTTTCAGTATAAGCCAAGTATACTTAAGTAGGCCTATTACTTTGCTAAGTATATCTCTGATAAGTACATCAAAAGTAAACTGAAAGTATACTCTCTTACTTTTAGTTTAGAAGTATACTAATAGCACACTTAAATAAACTTCATTTTCGTAAGGGAAATCTGACTCGAGCTAGCGTGGGATGCCAACAGCTGGTGCGAAGGGACGCATGAAACAGTTACGGCACCACGTATAAAACGCGCAGGCTCGAGTTCATTAACATCATGTCACTTCGCATTCTCCCACACCGATCTATAAATACCCCATGGAATTCCCCCACATGTAGATTTTCTTCTTTCTTTTTTGTCACACATGAAAATGTTACTGCGTTTTCCAGCTCTCTGATGTGGCTCTTAATGTTGTGCATGTGCTTGAAACCGCACAATAGCGGCACTCGAGTATTAAAACATTTTCAGGGAACTCGAAATGGTTTTGAAGCCTTAAAAGGAAATTCTAAATTAAACGTCTATTTCAGCGAACTATTTTTTTTTATTGTTGGCCACAGACCGTCCGCGACTTTTCCGCTCTACTTTGATAGATTTACATTAAGGATCAAAAATATGTCCGGTGTCTTCGACAGAGGGCAAAAAAAATCTTTCTTTAATAATTTTTTTGTAAAAGTGAACATTACATATGTTCTATACACATATACATATACACTAATGAAGCCATGACCTTGACACACTTTTACAGTTTTCGTCCTGAATGAAGCATATCGTGGAAAAAGGTAATTTCAAGGAGAGGCTGCTTGCATGTAACACTCTTTAACATAGGCTATTTACTAAAGATGACTGTACGAAAATAACGGATAGAGCGGTAAACGCAAACTAAAAATCGGAGGGCCAGCCTCGACCTATTGCGACTCTGAAGGATGAGCACTGATTGTTGGCTACGTTTTCTAAAAAATAACCGTAGCATGGCTTTTTCAGTCGCCTTTTGACAGTAAGTCGTTCACTGAAGCGCCAAATTCTGTCAATAATTTGAAAGAGCGCGCGTTATAAGGCATAGACCTCCGTCTGGTGAACTGGGGCATTCCTGGCAGTGCAGGGGAGAAATGTGGAATGCATGCCTGACTCAGCCTGGAGGGTCGTACGTGCGGGTACTACCCCCTAAATGAGTAACACAGGAAGAGACTCCTTTCAGCCCGTGATCTCAGTTCACTTGTACCGCAAATGCTCTACAGCACCGTGAACCATCGACTTCTCTTCGGCACGCTACCTATTATTCGAGTTCTGCAGATTTTAATGCCACAGTCAAACGGCTTATTTTTGCAGCTTATGTTATTATAGGTCGCAAAGGTTTGAGTGGCTCGCAATACACTTTTTACTCAAAAACCACAACGTTCCAGCAGCTATTGGTAATCGGTCCAAATCAAAATAAGGCCCATGTTTAAGACCCTACAAAATCATAAAATGTTACACCAATTTCCCCTCAAAATTTAAAGAACATAGGCAGCATTAATGTGATGTTGATTGCTCTCTATGTCTCGGCTCTTGCGCAGTTTTAACACAAACCTATCGGTAATATGATCGTATTTTTTTCCTAAGACTGACATGGGTAATTTACATAAATGGGCGTGGCATTACCACGGAATACCCCACACCTCTGCCCCACACCAGTATGCTTCATCAGCACTATATGCGCAATCCCGAAGAGGTACGCATGCGCGAGAATGGCGTAGAGCTTATACACATGCCCATTCATGCAAATTCGTCCTCTCTATCAGTCAACATTGGTTCAGGTCGCTCATTATTTTTTATTCATCAACAGTTGCAATTTCATCATAGAGTTACAAAAGGGCCCAACACCACCAAGGCATTTTTTTCAGAGGAGCATTTTTCTCTGTTTGCTGGTAATGCTATGAAAGGAAATTTCAAACGGACAAGTGTAACGTGTTAAGGTCAAATAGAGGTTTATTTAGGCTGAACATCAAGTATATTGACTGTCACATAAAATAATGGTAGCACTTGAAACATGGCGAAGATGGGCCTTTTTGTAAGTAAACGGACAAGATGAATGGACTATACTGATTCCTCCGATGAAATTTGAACTGATTTTCAAACTACAATATTGCTTCTGCATAGGGTACGACAGGTCTGCTTTACTTCCAAAATTCTGCCAGTGAGTGCTTGTTCATTGGGTTGTTCACCTCTTGTTTTTCTTTCATTCTTCGCTTCCCCCTTCCTATTTTCATACTCCTTGCCTTCTGCTCTTAGCCTTTTGGTCTTACTTGTTTTCCATTCTCTCTCATTTCTCTTCCTTTTTGGTCTTATTTCATCCTTAGAATTGGACATGTGTTGTTCTGTGGGAGCTTCCATGTTTGAACTGGTGCTGTCATCTAGCGGACACCAGTAAAATTCGTTGAAGAGGGGCCCAACTCCTGGACTTGGGCCGTTCTTCAACTCAAAGCTTAAGAATTCACCTCAGTTAACAGCTTAATGCACTGGAGTTGGGCCTTTCTTCAATTCATTTTCATAGGTCTTAACCCAATATAAAGGATAGGCAGATAACCTGGATTTCTCAAAAATCACGGAGTTGGGCCTCTTTGTATCTCCATAATTCAATTGCAGGATTTTAACAAGCAGTTAAACCTTCTCAACTCGTTTATGATTATAGTAGTTATTTAACCTCTTGAACCACATTTTGACAGAAATATCTATGCATGCCTTGAAGAATAAATATTGCATGTCCAGGCTGAGATGAATAGGTAACAACTGCAAAAAAAAGAGGGAAATACAATCAAAATTAAAGAATTCAAAGGAAATAGAACAACCAGTAGGTTCTTATTTGGTGAAACCATGGACAAAGAATCTAGAAAACTAATAATTTTATTAGGCACACTGATGATTGAGAGTCAAACCTGTTTTTCAGTCATGTTCTGATTATGAAGGTAAAGTTTGTATTTTGAAAGAACTTGTGTTCAGAAACCTAGTTGGGAGCTTACTGACTTTCTCAATGTTTAATTTTACCTGTTGAACAATTTCGAGACCTGAAGTTACTTGCAATATACAGAATCAGACCAGCATGTCCCAGGGTCTATTATTCTAGATGGCATATTGGTATATTCTTGTTAAAATCTGGATTGCAGTGTAGGCTTGAATAACTACTGCTCTGAACATAAAATCCAATTAATTAAAATGAAAAATTATCAGCTTGTTAAAATCCCTTTGATTGCTGTTGTGGTTGGAAAACCAGCACAGGGGGCCCAGGACAGACATTAATAGCCAATGCTTCAGGAACAAATATCTGTATGAAGCCTATTATCTGGTATGGTATTAGGTTACCGTTCAAAAGCAGGGAGAAGTCAGGTAATTTGAGATACCAGGTAAAATGGGACAAATATGATCTGATATTTTATGTTTTGTGACAATAAGCTGCCACTCACTAAACTTGTGACTGCATTGTTGTCACAAATGTGCTTTACATGAAACAATCATTTTGATTGGTCTGAGACAACTATGGTGGGCAGAGCAAAGGTTTAAAAATGTTATTGATCCTTGAACTTTACAATGTAGGCCGTGTGCCATGCTGATTTCTGTTTTTTGTAATAAGAAAACAATAAAACAATAAGTGTAAAGCACCAGAAATGCTTTTAGAATGTTGCATTTTATTAATAATACTCTTTCACAATACAAATAACTTTTTATGGGAAAGGGTTTTTTGAGACTCGAATTTTACCCAAAATGCATTAGGTAAAATGGGACGAAAAATTTAGCTAAAATGGGACATTTTTCTGAAGTGAAGCCTACGTGATTTCAGGCTATCAAGTGCCATAAAATTCATAAGCTACTATACAATTGTGTGCCGACCTGCCACATTTCAGAATTTTTTTGGTATTTTTGATGCGTAAAAAATATTGCAGATGATGCAGGGAGTCCATATCAGCCACAAGAGTCCAGAATTAGCCGTCATCGTTAAATGCAAGCAAGCACCAAACCTGTGTCTGTGTATATCACACATACACAATGCAAGGGCTTGTGTGTGTCAAACTAAGACACACACACACACACACACACACACACACAAGCACATCCAGCCTAGTGACATAGGGAGGTAGTTTGAAAGGGAATAATACAATTTTTAATATCCACTCCAGACAAAATGGCATCAAGGAAACTGGCAGTAAAAGAACATTTAAATCTTGTAAAAAAACAAAACATGAAATACAATTGTTCTTCAAATAAGGTGATATGTTTGGTGTCCTTTTTAACCATCAGTGACCGTCCCATTTTACCTTACCAGTGGTTCCATTTCTCTTGAACATGTCATGAAATGAGGTGGGGGTTCTTAATTTGTTTAAGGAACCATGTTTTTAAAAGCATTTTACTCGGCAACATTCAAAGGATTTCAGAGTGAAACGAGACATACCTAGTGGGAAGTGGGATATGTTTCATTTTGCTTGGAAACCCTGATACAGCTGAGATCAATACCAAGTTTTAAAAATAACAATTAAGGAAGTTTTCAGTTTTTTAGGCAGTGTTAAAGGCAATATACCAAAACGTTTTCAAAATATCCTGACTTCACCCCACGATTTACCCTTAATTATTTCTCTGAGAATCGAGAACTGAAAAAAAGACACTGGTGTGGCTGTCAGCTTGCCAACACTTGTGGCGAGACGACCAGTCAGTTATCTCTGATCAGCTGATGTGTTTTTTCCGTCTAACATTTCTGCGCGCGATCATTCCAATTTAGCTAAAAGACTAGGCGCCACCCTCTGGACACTTAGTGCATTACGCCTAAATCTCATGACAGCACGTCCTCTGTTCCACTTAGCGGGATTCTGGACGTGTCGCTGATTAATCAGACTTTGTGAACTTAGAGTTGAGCACGCGGTTGTGTTGCTCTCTGCTACACCATTAGGACTCTGAATCGTTACGGTTCTTGACGCTTGGGAGGAAAAAGCAGGAAAATTTCTGGGACTGGACTGTGCAAGTTCTGCTCTCTGCTCCAATCAAGGGACACTAACTGCAGCTTTGAAGCCCCAGAGAAGCAAGTTCTAGTTGAAAAAAAAATCATTGGATTTGTTGGCTTCTGCATGCCTGCCTTTGACTGTTCATCCTCAAACAAAAAGTATATAATTCACTAATAAGCTCCTTTTTGCATGTATGCCTGTACTCTCATTCAAACTGATGACAAGGGCAGGGTCTTTCTGCTGAGTAAGCGACAATAAAACAATAACTTTGGGAAAGCCTCTCCACTGACTGCATTCCTGTGTCTTGACGGCATAGAAATGTAGAAGTGATTTTCTGTTTGGAAACTTGCAGTGAGCCACTTCGTTGGCCCTTTATTGTTGTTTAACAGCATTACTAAATAACTCACAGTGAAAAGCCTGCAAGTACACAGTTATGTCGGCATAATTGTGTCCATGTATAGTTTTGTGTGTATGCATGCATACTTCTGCATGCGCATGAGAGAGAGAGAGAGAGAGAGAGAGAGTGTGTGTGTGTGTGTGTGTACACATGGGTATGTGTGTGTGTGTGTGTGTGTTTGTGTTTGTACATGCATGAACTCAGGCTTTTGTGAGGTTAGTGGCGCACATTTAGCCAAGCCTGGCGGAATCATCCAGAATGTTATAATAATGTTCAGAAATAACGGAGTCCCGAGTCATTCCCACACCGGTGCGCGCGTGCCACTGGACCAGCGTCCTCCCCACAGGAACTTGGAACAGAACAGAAAGGGAATAAAACAGAACTCCGACAGGGAGAAAAGTGAGGGTTTTAAAAAAAGCAAAGCAGAATTTAAGTGGCCCTTTTGATGTGCACCAGCAGAGGAAAGCTGGCCTTGTGAACGGGATTGGAGCTCCAGTAAGTTGAAGCAGAAGGTAGGCTGGCCATGGGTCTTTGATGGCCCTGTTTGAAGTGGTTTTTCTTCGGGGTGGGGGGAAGGGGGGAGGTGGTGACAGCCCAGGCTGGGGCAAAAGGAGGGAGGGATTCCTCAGCCCTGTATCCTGACGTGTGCTCATTAAGGCAATGAATTATGTTTGCCGCTTGCAGTTGCAGTTGAATGATTTTAAATGTATAATTACATTCAGTTTGTGACTTCACTTCTGGATCACTTTCTGTCCTCCTCCTGCAGCATTAGAAGGGTGTCAAATGGTGTCTTCTGCTAGTGCATGGCACTACCTTCTCAGGTACTGCGTTATCTTTTAGTTTATATTTGTGGAAAACATCAAAAGCATATGAAGAGTTTGTTTCCAAAATGCAGTATATCCATTTTTATCTTTTTGAGCAAATCAGCTTTTTCTATGTCGGTGCCTCTTTCATTTTATAGAAAAACAAAAACTTTGACCATGAAAAAATACACCTTATTGTGCGACTTTATAAAAACAGATTTTTGCACCTTGTGTAAGAAGCTCAGGGCAATGCATCTACAGTATTATCTCAATTTTTATTTTGTAATTTTGGCACTTATTGCGTTTTGGAAACAAACTCTTCATATGTTGGCAAACATTAGCTAACATTACCAAACATTAAAACTTGAGAATGTCCATCTGGTTTAATTTTAGAACATTTCTATGGCCTCTTTAAGACGGATTTCCACACTTCCCACACCTTCTTAATTATCGGCTTTAAAACAACGAAGCGACTCTGCATCACTGTGAGTTTTGTTTTTAGTCGAGCCCGGTTAGCTTCCTACACTTGACCTGCCATTCCTTTGCTGCTTTTGTGTTGTGTGGAACATTACTCAGCTCTTTTTTACTGAGAACAGGGCAGCAGTGGTTGGGAAACTACCTTACATCATGTTCCACAGGCCCCCTTGCAAACATTCTGACTCCCACTGTATGAGCTCAGTTCTGCAGTCATGCTATAGGACCGGGGTGTCAAACTGGTGCGTAAAAAGGCCGAGGGGCGGCAGGTTTTCAATCCAAACAAGCAGAAGCACACCTGACACAACACATTTAATCACCTGACCTCAGTCAGCGCAGTTGATTAGTTGTATCAGGTGTGCTTCTGCTCAGTTGGACTGAAAACCTGCAGCCCCTGACCCTTCTGACACCCCTGCTGAAGGACTCACCTGATTCTTGATTCTCAGTGCAGGATTACAGAGTTAGCTGGATTAATTGCTGGGGGTAAAGCCTCAAAACCTACATTCGTGGAGACATGAAGCATTTTTCTAAACCCACGGGATACAGCCTGCTACAGTCTCCATCCCACTGCGTCTGACTGACTGACTGAGGGGCTAGTGATTTAGTTTGTTTGTACACCTGTAATGGAATTGGCCGCTAGTTCGATGAGGAATTGTCAATCAATCAAGCCTTATTTATGTGACACAGGTCATGCAAGAAAAGCAACTTAAAGTGCTTAGCATAAATTCAGATGAAATTTAAAGAAAAAAAAAAAACAGGAAGACAGAGGACAAAACCAAGTAAAGATAATTAAATGAAATAAACTTCACTAAAAGCCTGTCTAAAAAGTTGTGTTTTGATATTTCTGTAAAATTTGTCCACACTCTCAGCCTCAGGTAAGTTGCTCCATTGGCTTGGTCCATAATGGGATAAATCAACCTCTCTGAAGACAACTGGCAGACGACCTGAAAGGTCTAGCTGGCTCATGTCTTATAAGTATGTCAGACATGTCGTCAGGAGAGAAGTAATTCAAAAATGTATAAATTAATAGAAGTATTTTGAATCCATTCCACAGCTCACATGTAATTAATGCAAGGACTTAAAAACAGGAGTGATGTGTTCTCACTTTCTGGTTTTAGGTAAAACATGTGCAGCTGCATTTTGTGTTAGCCGGAGCTGACTAATGGTTTTCTTTCGTAGACCAAACAGGAACACATTGCAAAAATCAAGCCTGCTAAAGACAAATGCATGGGATATCTCTCATTGTTGGCCCACAAAAGAAATGGCTGCACTCCAAAAATGTTCTTTTAATGGTAGGAGGTTGATTTTGTCACACTTTGGTAGTAAGCATCAAGATTAAGATTATATCTCAGCATTGGTTGTGAGCATCAAGATTAAGATCCTAGTTTAGCATAACACCTTGGCTGGTGCAGTGGACTAAGTGCAAATGACTGCAGTTTGGTCGTTAGTTTTACTCTAAACCTTTCGTCTAATGATTAGCATGTCTGTTTTGTTCTGGTTAAGCTGGAGAAAATTTTGAGCCATCCATGTGTTTATATCTAAGACACATCAGTGGGGATTGTGTCATCAGGATTCACAGCCATATAGAGCTGAGTATCATCAGTGTAACCGTGAAAATGTATGCCATGTTTCCAAATGATACTGCCAAAAGGAAGTATATACTGATTGAACAGAACAGGGCCCAGTGTAGAGCCTTGGGGAACACCTATTGTAGCTCTTAGAGCAGTGTTCATCATTGGCGACAAATAATTTCTTCCTGAGAGATAAGACTGAAGTGAACTCAGAACAGTGCCAGAGAGACCAACATATTTTTGTAGTCTATGTAGACAAATAAAATTGTCAGCCATATCAAATCTGTGCAGAGTTCTAGAAGAACAAGGGCAGCAATGTTGTTGGCATAGTCCTGAGATCATTCATAACTCTTACTAAGGACGTCTCTGTGCTGTGATGTGGCCAGAAGCCAGACTAAATTTTTTTGAGAATGTAATTTGAGTGATTAAAATAATTTAATTGGTTAGGAGATAAGTTCTCTAAAATTGGCCTTACATTGTTTGTGACTGAAGGATCAAGGATGGTTTCCTCAGAGGCGTTTTCACAATGGCAGTCTTGAGTGAAGTGACGAAAATACTTGTCGAATGATAATAATTGACAATAATTAGAGTTTCATCTGTTTGGAAGTGAAAAATGGTCCCAAAGGAATGGAATCAAGTGCACAGGTAGACGATTTGAACTGCGCCATGACCTTTGAGAGCATTTCTGCACCAACCAGCAAGTGTGGCTAAATGCTGTTCTGTTGCTGTTCCATTTCAATATTGTAAATGCTGTTCCTCTTAAACATCTTTAACTTTTGGTCGGTTTGGGAATTAAAGCAGAGTTTTTCTGTATTAATCATACAACTAGTAGCCTGCCCGGCCTAGGAAGGATTTTGTCGATTCATTCTACTTGAAAAGCCACCTAGCCAGAAAAAAAGACAATGTAGCAAAAAGGCGCCAATACAATGGGCTTACATCACAATTCACTTAGCAATTATTAAGCAAATGATAAAAAGTTAAATGAGTGATGTGATGAAAATATTAATCGCCAAGCTTGGTAGCTTCCTAAAATGGTATCCTTTTAAAACTAGGAAACAGATTTATTATAATCAAGTGACCTTGCAGTTGAGGGATCATTGGTTGGGTGGAAAAAAAAGTGAAAAAATAAAATGTACTTGAACAAGTTGACAGAATGCGCTGAAATGATTTATTTACCACACTATGAAGCTGGAGCCAAAAAGTTAAAAAGAGAAATATGTGTACCATAAACTAATTAAGGTGCAACAAAGCGCTTGATTCAAGATTTTATATTACCATGGATGGACGATCTGTAACACCCATGAGATGAAAAATAAAAATACTGTGCAATGCCTTACCAATTATTGATGCCATCAGATTTTGTCACTGCGCCACTTAAACCCTTTCTGCAGATGTAGACGCTTGCGTCTATAGATATGCAAATTTAAGCACTTAGTTACAGTACTTGACCATGAGATGGCACCCCTGGATCAGCTATTGAATATTCACAAGCAGGCAGAGCTGAAACATTTAGAGTACGGAGAAGTTCCCTCCAATTCCTGTTTTTCAGGAGTTGCATGAATTAAACTCCTCAGCTAAGCCTGATGTGCAAACTGGTCAATATCCTTGCCCATAGTATTGATCCAGTAGTTTTAAAAAATTATCACATGCGACAGAAAAAAACTTTGTACTCTGTAGCAACCATTTTAGCTACAGTGAGCCAACAGTATTCCAATTAGTGGTTAAAAAAATACGTTTTGCGAAGCAAAAAATCCGACATAGTATTGATTCTCTCACATTCTACTCCCAATTACAGTCATCACACACAAAATATGCGTAGTTCCCTCCCATGGATTAACGCGTATATTCCTCCATTGACAAAGTCAGTGGTCCCTTCTATCCACCCAAGTACTGGTGTTGATAGCCAGTCACTCAATTATATACTCAGATTCATCTGCGTAACTCCACAGTCATAGTTCACACCCTCGTAAAGCTTCCCTGGTAGCGATGTATTGATAGACTCGTTTCTTATCCAATTCCCGAGTGTATAAACTTTCCTCAATAACTGAAATATATTGATCGGACAATGAGAATAGGATACAAAGCTAAGCGTAAAAGTATGGTCGGTTGTGTTCTTCGAATGTTGGCCATGGTTGCACAGCTGAAAATGATGCGACATTAAAGAAACAAAGACACTCGAAACCGGCATTAAGTGTTCAGTTTCATTTATGAGATACATGTTGTATGGACGCGGTCAATGGGAATTATTATGAATGAAACAGTACTGGAGGGTTCATTCTACCTGATACATCTGTCTCTGGAGGAGGGCATCAATGAAGAAAACAGGTTATACTTCTACTCGGTTTGCATTTTGCTCAATATTGCTTTTTGCTGTATAATTTATACCGCGTTTAAAGACATCGAATGCTGAGATTATCGTTTCTTCAAATGCATGTAGCCCACGCACGTCCGTAGATCCCTCGGTACGTTCATTACACCATTCTGTTGAATATGGAGGCATATGTCGTTTGATTTTTCCTGAAAGTGAAATTTCTGTTCTGTTAAAATAAGGTGTATTTCAGAATTCAGATATTACTGAGTTAGTGAGTTTTTACCCTTATAAGGTGTAAGATTATGAGCTCGGATGTGAGAGTGGTTAGCTGTTCATTGCAGTGTGAATGTTATATCTGTTCAATCAGCACTTTATTTAATGCTTGGGGGACTTCGAAGAAAAATGGACAATAATTTTAACTTTATTATGGAGAAAAGGCATGTTTTGTGTTTGGAGAGGTTACTGGTGTCCAATGATATTCAACTGTGCTGATATTGATAAATTCATGCAAAACTCAACCAAAAAATCATTAGTTCATGCTGAATTTCATGCCCCAAAAGTTAAGTTGTTTTAAATATATGATTAATGTATGATTTGACAATGAACCATTTTGATGGATCTCAGACTTTGGGGAGACACCTGGATAGCTGTCTAATTTGGCACATAGCAAGCGAGTAATCTAGAATGTAATGTTCAAGATGAATTGTACTTGTGGTCAAGAAGTTTATGATCCCAGAAATGTATAGTTTTAAGTTTTTCATTAGTCAGTATTTTTTTTATTTTTTTTTGCTATTTCAATGGTGACTTTTTATGTTTACAGCCCCTTTTCTCCACTAAAATCATAAAAATAAACTGAAATACAATGGGAGTCTAAATGCTTCAGGTGTCTAGACTCAATTGAGCCAAAGTTTTTCTGTCTTTGAAGCTGCAATCTTGAATTATAAAGCCTTAAATCAGGTAACACCTAAAAAGCCAGATTTGGCTTCTGCGCAAAGGGGTTAATATTTTGATAACTGTGCATTTTTCAGTTGTTTCCGTAGCACAAGGGCCACCAATTGAAAAACTCCACAGTCCACAGTAGATTATACAATGCAGAATGTGTTTATCCCAGTCAAGATATGGTATATGGCTTGTTCATTCATGAACATATGGCCATAGCAAGCTGACACATGGCCTAAATGTGGCCAAAAGTTTCTGACAGTCAGTTTTCCATCAGAGACTTCAATTTCTGAGCAGTGGTCGGACAGTCCAGTTCGACAGCCAACAGAAGGATTGCAGCACTAAACGGCAAGCAGAATCAATGTTGGATAGCCGGCAGAGGATCGGTAACCAGGGGCCGTATGCATGGAGGAGGGATAACTTTACCCCCCAGATAACCCCTATCCTTCGGATTACTATCCAATGGATAACTGCCGCGTGCTCTCCGTATGCGTGAGTCAAGGATAGGGTAGGGAATAGCTGTCCCAGGTTTACACGCAAGCGCTAGGTTTAGAAAGGGGGACTCGCTATGTTTTATAGCATTCTGCGCATGTCGGTACGGGATTCCTCGTGACACACCAACATAACAACACATTCCTCGTTTTATAGTTACACAACAAATAGCTATTTTCTACAACATACAATGCAGTTTCACAACTGAAGCGGCAGCTGAAAAGTAATTTTTCTGACACCAAAATCCGTGTTCTTTTAGAAGAAATCTCGGAGGAATGTACAGTGCTTTTTACAGCTAATACATGTACTGTAGCGAACAAAATTAAAATTGAAATTCGGACCCAAATTGCTGCAAAGGTGAATTTGTGCGGCTGCGCAGAATGCACTGTTTCAGAATTGAAAGATAAATGGAAGTCTCTGAAAGCAGCTGTACTACACGGGCAGCGAGACCAGCGGAATCCGTGGAATAAAGCCGCTATCCCCTAATGAAACTGGGTATAACTTTATCCTCAGATAAGGACTGCGGATAGTGCTATCTCCTTTACATGCATACCACTTTAACCTCGCTATCCCGGGGATAGTCTCTAACCTCCACTAATCCTGGTGTCATGTGTAATGTGAATATAGGCCACTAGATGGCAGTATTTACCTTTTTTTTGTTAAGCTCAGACTGGAGTCATGTTTAGACATGTCCTGGACATGTCTGGGGCAAGTCTCAGAAAATTAAAAAAAAGAGGTCTGAATGTGGGTGGGGTCTGCAGGGGAGTATATAAGGAAAAGAATTGAGACAGTAAAGTAGTAGGAGAAATTGCAAGAAGATGACCAGACCTGCCATTCTGTTCAAGACCTGTGACGTTTCTTTTGTGGAATTTTGCCTTTGTAACAGCATTTTTTCCTCACCCAGCACATCACCAGGGACTGTAAATATTCCTGTTTTTTTTTATCAATCTTGGTCAATAGAATAGTTGCTTAGTCGTTATTGTCTTTGTTTTAAAAATTAAATGTGTTTTAGTTGTCAAAACTGTGTCTGTCATCCCTTGCTGTTGCTGTTGCGTTGTAAATCTAATTACAAATTGGGGCCATAACAAATTGGGGGCTCAAGGTCCGGGATAGACCATTGTGTGAGTAATTTATTGAAAATCTAACATTTCAAATTGTGAAATTGTTTTTGTGAATTTTCCTAGATATATATTGACAACAGCAATGGATGATTTCTTGGCATCACCAACCGTAGGGGTTTTGAAGTCTTTTAAAAAGACAAAACTGCTAGAAATTTGCAGACAGTTGGAGCTGACAGAGGTAAAACCAGCCATGCGAAAAGCAAGACTGGCTAGAGAGATAGTTGAATATTACATTGATGAAAATGTGTTTGCACCAGGAGATCTGGAACAGTTTCCAGTGGAAAATCCAAATATAGAAATGGAACTTAAATTAAAAATGCTAGAGATTGAAAGGGAGGAAAAAGAAAAACAAAGAGAATTTGAGAGGGAAGAAAGAGAGAAAGAAAGGGAAGAAAAAGAAAAACAAAGGCAGTTTGAGTTGGAAAAATTAGCAAGAGAAGAGAAAATTGAGAGGGAAGAAAAAGAAAAACAAAGAGAATTTGAGAGAGAGAAAGAGGAAAGAGCAGAAAGAGAGAGACAGAGACAGAGAGATTTTGAATTAGAGAAATTCGATAGAGAAGAAAGACTCCAAATGGAGCAACTAAAAATTAAAATTGAAACTAAAAATAAATTTTGTGCCAGTCAGGAGGTAAAACTGGTGCCTCCATTTTCGGAAAAGGATGTTGACAACTATTTCCAGTGTTTTGAAAAGGTAGCAAAGAGTTGCCAGTGGCCAAAGGAACACTGGCCTCTGATGTTGCAAACTGTCCTCAAGGGTAAAGCTCAACAAGCCTATTCGGCTTTGTCTGCAGATGATTCCTCTGATTATGAGGTTGTCAAAAAGGTTATTTTGAGAGCTTATGAGTTGGTTCCAGAGGCTTACCGACAGAAATTCAGAGGTCTGAAGAAATCTGAAAATCAGACTTATGTTGAATTAGCTAATGAAAAGCAGGTTTGCTTTGAGCGCTGGTGTACTTCTATGGAGGTCAAGGATGATTTCAACTCACTGAAAGAGATGGTGTTAGTTGAAGAATTCAAGAACTGTGTTAAAGATGATGTTAAGACCTACCTTAATGAGAAGCAAGCACTGAATTTGCAATCAGCTGCCAAATTTGCAGATGAATATGTTCTCACACATAAGTCCAAATTTCAGTCTAGCAGTAATAATAGATGGTCCCAATTTCAGATAAAGGGTTATGGTGATACCCAAGATTCCTCACCCAAAGACAAAGACAAATCTGGTGATGGTGCTCAGAAATCCAGTAACAGGTCTGATCAAAGTGTGAAAGCTGACAGTGACAAAAGTGGTCTAGTTTGCAGTTATTGCAAGAAATCTGGTCATGTTACAACTAACTGTTGGTTCCTTAAAGCTAAGAAAGAAAAAGAAAAGGATACCAAACCAAATGCCTTTGTGAAAACAAGGTTAGAAACCCCTGTAGTAGATAACCGATCTGCTAAATTGCCTGCTTCTTGTGGGGCTAAAAAGCCTAATACAGCTGACTTTGTGAGGGAGGAATTTCTTCCATTTGTGTCAGAGGGATTTGTGGCTCTAAATGAGCATACTACTCCTGTCCCCATATATATGCTAAGGGATACCGGAGCTTCTCAGTCACTTTTGTTGATGGACTCCTTGGAGTTACGTGATGAGACCGCTTCAGGGGATTTCATACTTGTACAAGGTATTGAAGGGAGGACTGTATCTGTACCCCTGCGATCTATATTCTTGAAGTCAGATTTAGTTACAGGACAGGTAAAGGTGGGACTTATGTCAAGTCTACCTATAAAGGGTGTTTCTCTGTTGCTAGGCAATGACCTGGCTGGGGGCAAAGTAGTTCCCCCAGTACATCTTACTTCACAGCCGAGCACTGAAGATGGGGATGAGGACCCATCTCTGTATCCTTCTTGCGCAGTGACTCGTGCTATGGCCAAGAAGGGTAAAGAAGAAGATGATGTGGTGCCGTCCAGTACATTGAATAGTCAGGACTCAGGTGGTTCGCCTCATGACTCTGATTGGCCTACTATGGTTTCTCCGTTTGAGGACTTATCAGATACTTTTATCAGTTCTCTATTCAGCCAGCCGGATGGGTCTGGTGATTCTGATGTGTCTGGAGACTTGTCTCTGTCCAGAAAGCGGTTGATTGAGGAGCAAACTAATGATCCTGAAATTTGTGTACTAAAGAAGAGAGCCCTTCCTGATAAAGAAATAGACGCAGTTCCAGTTGGGTATTATCTCAAGGATGGTGTGTTGATGCGGAAGTGGCGCCCTCCTGATATCCCTGCCAATGCAGATTGGGCAGTGGTCAAGCAAATTGTTGTTCCGAAGGTCTATAGGAATGAGATCTTAACAATGGCTCATAGTTTACCTTTAGGAGGTCATCTTGGTGTTAACAAGACTGTTGATAAGATCATGAAACACTTCTTTTGGCCTGGGCTTCGGAAAGACGTTTCCAACTTTTGCAAAACCTGTCACACTTGTCAGGTAGTTGGAAAACACCAGTTAGACCCACCTGTAGCTCCATTGCAGCCTATCCCAGCATTTGGGGAGCCATTCTCTAGGGTCATTGTTGATTGCGTTGGTCCATTACCCAAGACTAGATCTGGAAATCAGTACTTGTTGACAATCATGTGTGCATCTACCAGATTCCCCGAAGCCATACCTCTACGTAACATCAAGGCAACTGCAATCTCGAAGGCTTTGATAAAGTTCTTCACGTTGTTTGGACTTCCCAGGGAAATTCAGTCAGACCAGGGTAGCAATTTCACTTCAGGATTGTTTCAGCAGGTTGTGTATGAACTAGGTGCAAAGCAGATTCTTTCTAGAGCCTATCATCCAGAAAGTCAGGGTGCCTTAGAGCGGTTTCATTCCACTCTCAAGACAATGATGAGGACTTATTGTTATGACCATGAGAAAGACTGGGATGAAGGGGTTCATTTGCTGTTGTTTGCAGCTAGAGAAGCAGTGCAGGAGTCTACTGGATTCAGTCCATTTGAGCTAGTGTTTGGTCATGAAGTGAGAGGACCTTTGCTATTATTGAGTGAACAATGGCAAGAGGAAGAGCCGTACATCAGTCTGTTAGACTATGTTAGCAAGTTCAAGGAAAGATTGCGTGCAGCTTGTGACCTTGCCAAAGAGAACTTGAAATCAAGTCAGGGAAAAATGAAAACTTGGTATGATCATAAGGCTAGAAGCCGTGAGTTTAAACCAGGAGACAAGGTCCTTGTGTTGTTTCCCTTGCAGTCCAATCCATTGCAGGCTAGATTTCATGGTCCTTATGAAATTCTGACAAAACTCAATGATCTCAATTACATTGTGAGGACTCCAGATAGGAGAAAACCAAAACAATTGTGTCACATTAACATGCTGAAGCCTTATCATGACAGAAATGCTACGGTTGCATCTGTCACTTCAGATTCTCCTATGGTCAAAACGTGTGAAGATGAGGGGGAGTTTCAAGATGATGAACCAAGAATTAAAGCTGAAGTTCTTTCATGTAAATTGTCAAACACTGAAGTGTTGCAAAATCTTGATGTAAAACTCCAGCACTTAGAACCCTCACAGAGAGATCAGTTTGAAAGGTTGATCAAGAAATATGAGGATTTGTTTCCTGATGTTCCAAAGAGAGTTACTATAGCCTCTCATGATGTAGATGTTGGTGATGCCAAACCAATAAAACAGCATCCATACCGGATGAATCCTGAAAAGAGAAAGATTGCTGAGAAAGAGGTTGAGTACATGTTAAAACATGATATTATCAGACCCTCCAACTCCGATTGGAGTTCACCCTGTGTGCTAGTTCCAAAACCTGATGGAAGTACTAGATTCTGTACAGATTATCGCAAAGTCAATGCTGTAACTAGAACTGATGTGTTTCCAATACCTAGGATTGATGATTGTATTGATAGTGTAGGGCAAGCAAAGTTTCTAACCAAGATTGATTTATTGAAGGGTTATTGGTGTGTGCCTTTAACTGAGAGGGCCAAGAGAATCTCTGCTTTTGCCACACCATCTGGATTGTACCAGTATGAAGTCCTACCCTTTGGTATGAAAAATGCCCCAGCCACGTTCCAAAGGATGATACAGTCTACAATCGCCGGATTGCCACACACGGGTGCGTACATCGATGACCTGATCACATGGAGTGACTCCTGGGAAGAACATCTAAAAGATGTAGAGACGTTGTTCCAGCGCCTGACCCAGGCTAACCTGACTGTTAACCTGAGCAAGAGTGACTTTGGTTGTGCTACTGTCACCTATCTTGGCTACGTCATAGGCCAGGGTAAGGTGGCACCCATAAATGCTAAAGTCCAAGCCATCATGGACTTTCCAGTTCCTGACAACAAAAAAGCTTTGCGCCACTTCCTTGGAATGATCGGGTACTACCGCAAGTTCTGCAAGAACTTTGCTGAGATTGCTCTCAGTCTAACTAACCAACTGAAGAAAGGCGTAAAGTTCACCTGGGATGATGCATGCCAGAGAGCCTTCGATCACCTGAAGTCTCTGCTGTGTCACTTCCCCGTGCTCAAATCTCCTGACTTCAACAAACCGTTCTCCATCGCGGTCGATGCTAGCGACCAAGCTTGTGGATCTGTGCTCCTACAGAGAAGTGACTCTGATGACATTGAGCATCCCGTGGCATACTTCTCCAGGAAGTTCAATCGCCACCAAAGGAACTATTCCACAATAGAGAAGGAACTGTTGGCTCTGGTCCTTTCTTTACAACACTTTGAGGTTCATGTTTGTACAGGACAAAAGCCAATGATTGTGTACACTGACCACAATCCGTTAATGTTTTTGAGTAAGATGAAAAACAAGAATCGGAGATTGTTGAATTGGAGTTTGATTTTACAGGAGTTAGACTTGGAAATTAAGCGTGTGAAGGGTACAGAAAATGTAATTGCTGATTGCTTATCCCGTGTTTGAATGTGTATATATATATCATGTGTTTGAATATTGTATGATATGTATATATAGACAAGTGTTCACTTCACCATTTTGTATTGAAAAGAAAAATTTTGCCTTTATGAGTCAAAATTTTTCCCTTTTGGAATGGAGGTGTAATGTGAATATAGGCCACTAGATGGCAGTATTTACCTTTTTTTTGTTAAGCTCAGACTGGAGTCATGTTTAGACATGTCCTGGACATGTCTGGGGCAAGTCTCAGAAAATTAAAAAAAAGAGGTCTGAATGTGGGTGGGGTCTGCAGGGGAGTATATAAGGAAAAGAATTGAGACAGTAAAGTAGTAGGAGAAATTGCAAGAAGATGACCAGACCTGCCATTCTGTTCAAGACCTGTGACGTTTCTTTTGTGGAATTTTGCCTTTGTAACAGCATTTTTTCCTCACCCAGCACATCACCAGGGACTGTAAATATTTCTGTTTTTTTTATCAATCTTGGTCAATAGAATAGTTGCTTAGTCGTTATTGTCTTTGTTTTAAAAATTAAATGTGTTTTAGTTGTTAAAACTGTGTCTGTCATCCCTTGCTGTTGCTGTTGCGTTGTAAATCTAATTACAAATTGGGGCCATAACAAATGCATAAGGCCCCAGGGCCTACAGGGTAAGTCACAGGCGAATAAGCAAAAGTGAATCCAAAGTACGATCTGAGGTTGTTGCCATAACAATTCGGAAAACTAGGCGATCTGAAAAATTGTAAACTGGTAAACAAAGGAAATCAAAACATAGAAGGCAAATCTCTAGAAAAAGGCTTTTAAGACTCAAAAAACTCTGAGACAAACTTGTGATGCTGGACTGCAAATGGAGGGTTTAAATACTCTGGGATGATTACAAACTGCTAGGCAGGTGAACACAGAGGTACAGAGCAACAAGAGGAGTGCGATTGCAAACAAGGAAACTCGGAGCAGTAATTTCAGAGATATCCATTCATTACTTTTTGAGTTATCTTGTTCACAAACAGACAAACAAACAAAGTTAATAATACAAACGGAGGTAATGATAACAAAATAAGAACATAATGAATGGGATAAAACTGAAACTAAGGCATAAAAATACTAACATTAATGACTGAACAGTGACAATAACTTTGTCCAAATGAAGACAGAAAAACTTGTCAATGCATGATATAATTCTAATAGCCTAATAAAATCTAATTGATTTTCACTTTTTCCTGGTTTACCTGACCTGCATTGTTTGGCTTAAACTAGATGTCACCTGGTTCTTATTTATTCTGCGTAATTATGAGGTTAACTACTGCGTTGTGATAAAACCCTTCCTTGTCTCACCACCTAGATGAAACACGAAACACGTTACTTTCTGAGAGTGCGCAGACCAGCGTTTGCAGAATCACTAGCATGCCATGTTTTGGATGAGCCATCTCGCCATTCTGAGCCATATTTCACTGATGCCTCTCAAAGCTTCCCCACATCACTCACCGTGAAAAATTAAGCCACAATTGAGCTTCATATTTGTTCTGTGGGTGACATATTTGATTAAAGGGGACCTATTATGCTGATCCTTCTTTCAATACATATTAGTAATGTTATAATGTTAGTTGTCCATGCTCAACCTCTAAGCATAAGATACAGGGGTTTTGCCATGATTTAAGAACGTTATTTCGTGAACGTGATTTGCTCTCTGAACAGCTCCTCCCGAGATCTTCGCAAGATCTAGTCAAAACCTGACGTCAGGTTGTGCCGTCCAATTAGTACAGAACAAGCCAGAGCCAATCACGGTGCTGGACCTGCCCACACCGGAAACTATTCTAGCAAGCACTAACAACAGCAGATCATACAATGCCTTAATAGCGTTGACACTTTTAGAAATACAAAAGAAGAAGTGCAGATCATTTGAGGTGCAGTTTTGTATCTCTCCCAAAGCTGCTTGTCTGTTTACTTTTGGACGCGAAGAAAAACAAATATTTCTCTTCCAAAAGAGGATGCCACCAGAAATCAGTGGATAGCTTTTTTATTTGCTGGCAGCAAACAGCCACGGCCAAAGGGAATGTAAGCTGTTTGTGCTCAGCATTTCACCAAAGACAGCTTTGTCAATAAAGGCTAATTCAACACAGGATGAGCCTTTCAGCTGCTTGTCAAACAGTTGCATCGATTAAGCGCTCAGAACCACAAGCTGCTAGTAAATATATAATCGCAAATAATGCAAGTGAAGCTAACGTGTTGCGGGTGGCAAGCAGGACCACTAGCGATAGTTAGCACTAACAACTGGCCTCAAATGCAGGCTTTGTAAAATATCTGAAGATAAAGCCTGTATTGGTGCGACTGTCCGTGACTCACAGACATACAAGCTGTAAGTTGCTTTTACTGCATAAGCCAACCTGACGTGATAGCTAGTTGATTGTGGCTATAGCACTGCGGCTAACGTAGCCAAGTAACTGTTGCTAATGTTTGTGTCCGAAATATGCAAGGGTGATATCAGTGGAAATTCTACAGGAGATGTGTGAACATAAACCTCATTTGAAGCTAACTATTAATGCTTGTTTGTAACTTGGATGTTTGATACAACTGTCCACGGTAACAGAGCTTGCTGTCCGTAAAACCTGTATTGCAAGGGTTTGTCTCTGTGACCGCTCGGTTACCAGCTACTGCATGTTAGTTTGCGTGTCATGCTAATTTAAAATGGTTATATGCAGTAATTCTGATCAGTATGCGTGTGTTACTTCGGTAAGCATCAATGTGGCAGTTTCATCATAATGTTGCCCGATTCCAGCCACTACAGTTAGTGATCGCTTCACTTATCCATGGCCAGCCTGATACATCTCCAATGTCTGGGCAAGATTCTACCAGTGAAAGCAATAGGGAAGCGCATAGGCTATAACGTGTCCAGTATAACAAACGATGCTCTGCATTGCCATCACTTGAATAGTAAATTCTTTCCTGTAAAAGTGATTGATTCTCTAGCTCCACATAAGCAACGGTTCACACAAACGGAATTTACAGTCTGTAAAACCTGTATTATGTTCATGACATAACCTGAGCTCTTTCTAGCTTTTGAGCAATATCCATAACTCGCTCATTTTTCGCAAGGAAAAGCTGGTCATTCCTATGCAATGAGTAAACCATTACCACGGACAATTTCCGAAAAGGCTGTTAAGCCCGGATTTTTCGCCCCTTCGTCATATACCAGCACAGAAGCTGTTTGTTTCTCCATGTTAACGACACACCACAGCCATGCACACGAACCCGCAGGTCCTTATAACGCACAGCTAAGCAGTCCATAAGCTGTTGGTCCACTTTTAGCTGCTCCTCACTGTCCATGTTTCCCTCTAAACTAGGACCCACTGGATTTCTACGGTCTCCGGTCTACACTTGGGCATGTCGACCCGTTCTACAAATGTGTCTATATGGGGTGGATTCTAGCTTTCCCTGCATCCTAGCTATACAGTAGAAAAACTGCTGTACTCACCACTGTTGCCGTAGCAAACTGTAGCCGATAGCAAATTTGAGCTTGAGGTGCCAGACTTTCGCACTGCGTCCTCCACTTTCACTGCTGCGTTTATTAGAACAATTTCATTTCATTAGATCTATACACATATACTACGTTAGATTGCGGAATTTACTCGCTGATTCTTTATCAGATGGCAAGGGGGCTCAGGTTTCACTCAGGGGAGATGGACCCGGAAAACTGCGTTCTGCTGCCTCGTCCCGCCCAACTCCGCCCTCCACAGAGCTGGCCAGTCAGAAGAAAGTGGGCACACGGGGAGTGGGGGCCATAGCGGAAGAGCCAGCCCAATGAGGCGTTTCAGGCAGAGACTACTATGGATTACAAATGGGTTTTTTTGAGGATGACCTATTGGACTTGGACTTTGAACGATCAGGAGTACTCTAAGGGAGACCAAGATCAAAATATAAATTTGGAAATATAGCAAAATAGGACTCCTTTAATTAAATATTGATGCTGCTCCATGGGGTTACTTATTAGTGAGGTAGCCCCCTTGTACAAAGACTCAATATCCCAAAACCACTGAATCCCGTACACTATGAGATACAAAGGTAAAACTGGAACAAATGTTTGTTGTCCAGGAAGTGAATTAGGCCGATGTTTCCTGAAGGGTACAAGTTCTTTGGGAACTAATACAAACCCTTTACAAACATGAAAAGCTCTCATGATTTATATATCACCGGTTACAAATTATATGTACCTGTATGGTACCCAGTAACACTTTTTTTTAGGCCTCACAGGCACTTCTTTGCACTTTTTTTTCTAGAGTGCAGTTTACATTTAAATCCTCAGTTTGAATCACCACCTCCACCTCTAACCGGTCTTTGTGACGACGTGACTGTTAATTATCATTCTGGTTGGATGACATTTTTTTCGACACCCATGAGAGAGAGGGTTATGAGATGGGAAAGGAATGATAGACCTCATTTAAGGATACTTATGAAGGATAAAAATTTTAAAAAAATTTTTTTAAACTGATATGCATTTCCATCTATAGATGAAGACTGGGACTAAATCTAAAATAGCTGCCAAAATGAAATGTGGAGCCAATGACTGGATAGCAGGTCCGTGTCAGCACTTCCGCCTTTCCAACACACTCAGACGCTGTTTCTTGATGCCCCAAACTTACAAATTGGGCTTTTCTCACCCCCTTCCTCCTTGTGGAGATTGAAAGCACTTCGGGCTCACAGCACACCTGTGTGTACAAGCTAGGAGCCATCACACTGCAGCTGGCGTCCAAAGCTGTAAAATCCAGGTTCATACAGCAAAAGCCCACAACATTCCTCCCATTTGCACAAGGCATAACATTTACCTTCAAACCATTTACTTACTTGCGGTCAGAGACAGTCCTCCACCAAAATACACCCCCAGAGGTCGTTTGTACAAGCAGATTATTATGACCTTAAGTATCTGGTGTCCATCGTCATCGTCGCTGTCACTACATCCCCAACCTAACCCTAACCGGAACCTTAACTCTCACTCAAACTCGAGCCCTAACCCTAACTCTACTCCTGCTATCAGTAGGGGCGCTAATTTAAGCAACACTTATCGATCGTATTAAAGGGTAGGAACAAATAAACGATCTATTTGGGCGTACGGTCGGAGGACAGGCAGTCGGGTCAGCAGTACTGTTAGTGCTCTGCCCTGCCTGATTGCCCACAGTCTACCGCCATTACTGACTAGTCATAGGTTACACTCACTCGGTGCATCAGGTGAAAATCAATCCCTTATTAGAGGGGAGAAATGTAACTGGACCCTTTCTAATTCTGGGGAACACCTGAGTTTGCTGGTTTCAGACACCAGGGGATCCCTAAGTTTGCTGGTGTCTGATTCTGGGAGACGCCTTTGTTTCCTATTATATGATTCTGCAGGATTCCTCTGTTCGCTGTTTTTGATTCTGGGGAACCTGTGTTTGCTAGTTTTCATGCAATCGACAGTTGCAACGTGATTCCAAAACTGTAACAACAGGTTAATTTCTCATAATTGGACAAACTCCACATTTTAAGGTATTATCAATGCTCAAAGCAATTACAAGATGTGACTTTTTGGATTACCAGGGTTTTGTTATGCAAATAAATCACTCGTTCGAACACATACTGTTTTGAGAAGAAAAACGTTATACTTTGCAGACCCCAGGAAACCTGCCGGAACTACTTTCGCTTTGACCAAAACTGGACAGAACTTGGCTCACAGGACACTGTCGGGGGAAAGCCAGTGTGTGTGCATGAGACTAAAGACGGTGATGCCATACAGATTCATGTGAAAAATCCCGAACTATCCCTTTAAGAGGCGATAGTGACAAAAAGATTAATTCACCTTTATGCTTTGATTTGAGACTGCAAGGAAGTAAATCTTAATAATTAATTTGGAGAAAATCTCAACTCACTCGATTCTCAGTTCTGTATATTGTTTTGATCTTTTGTTCATCCGATTATGAAAGAAGACTGAAAATGAACTCCTTATTTTTTAAAAATGGCATTAAAAAGTACATGTTTATGGGGGGCTATACTATCGTAAACGTATTGACCTCACATTGAAAGCTGCATAAGAAATGTTTTAATATTTATTAATGGCATTGAGTTTGCATGCTGTCTCATGAGCATTTTAAGTTCGATGCACTGAGCAATAATGTCTTGGATGGAACTGGCATGCCATGCTGCCATTTAGTCTTGTAAACAAAAATATTAACGCAACACTTTTGTTTTTGCTCCCATTTGTCATGAGATGGACTCAAAGATCTAAAATTCATTCCAGATACACAATATTACCATTTCTCTCAAACATTGTTCACAAATCTGTCTGAATGTGTGATAGTGAGCACTTTTGCTTTTCTGAGACAATCCATCCCACCTCACAGGTGTGCCACATCAAGATGCTCATCAGACACCATGATTAGTGCACAGGTGTACCTTAGACTGTCCACAATAAAAGGCCACCCTGAAATGTGCAGTTTTTGCTTTATTGGGGGTCTGGGGACTCAGAACCAGTCAGTATCTGGTGTGACCACCATTTGCCTCATGCAGTGCAACACATCTTCTTCGCATAGAGTTTATCAGATTGTCAATTGTGGCCTGTGGAAAGTTGGTCCACTCCTCTTCAATGGCTGTGCGAAGTTGCTGGATATTAGTGGGAACTGGTACACGCTGGTGAGTATGCTGGCCATGCAAGAACTGGGACATTTTCAGCTTCTAAGAATTGTGTACAGATCCTTGCAACATGGGGCCGTGCATTATCTTGCTGAAACATGAGGTGATGTTCATGGATGTATGGCACAACAATGGGCCTCAGGATCTCATCACGGTATCTCTGTGCATTCAAAATGCCATCAATAAAATGCACCTGTGTTCCTCGTCCGTAACAGATGCCTGCCCATACCATAACCCCACCACCACCATGGGCCACTCGATCCACAACATTGACATCAGCAAAGCGCTCACCCACACAACGCCACACACGCTGTCTGCCATCTGCCCTGAGCAATGTAAACTAAAATTCATCCGTGAATAGAACACCTCTCCAACGTGCCAGACGCCATCGAATGTGAGCATTTGCCCACTCAAGTCTGTTACGGCGACGATCTGGAGTCAGGTTAAGACCCCGATGAGGACGACGAGCATGCAGTTGAGCTTCCCTGAGACGGTTTCTGACAGTTTGTGCAGAAATTCTTTGGTTATGAAAACCAATTGTTTCAGCAGCTGTCTGAGTAGCTGGTCCTGGGCTGGTGTGGTCACACGTGGTCTGCGGTTGTGAGGCCGGTTGGATGTACTGCCATATTCTCTGAAACGCCTTTGGAGACGGCTTATGGTGGAGAAATGAACATTCAATGCCCGAGCAACAGATCTGGTTGACATTCCTGCTGTCAGGATGCCAATTGCACGCTCCCTCAATGCTTGCGCCATCTGTGGCATTTTGCTGTGAGACAAAACTGCACATTTCAGAATGGCCTTTTATTGTGGGTAGTATAAGGTAAACCTGTGCACTAATCATGGTGTCTGATGAGCATCTTGATGTGGCACACCTGTGAGGTGGGATGGATTGTCTCAGCAAAGCAAAAGTGCTCACTATCACACATTTAGACAGATTTGTGAACAATGTTTGAGAGAAATGGTAATATTGTGTATCTGGAATGAATTTTAGATCTTTGAGTCCATCTCATGACAAATGGGAGCAAAAACAAAAGTGTTGCGTTTATATTTTTGTTATAAACAAATAGTAGTTAATCAATCCTCAATTTGCAAATCAAGCAAAGTAATAGAGTTATCGTTTGTTTAATAGTGAGGATTCTGCCTACCCTAACTGACCTCTGATGGCACGTCACTGCTGTGAAGGCACCATTAATGCTGAAAGGTACATACAGGTTTTGGAACAACATATGCTGCCATCCAAGCAAAGTCTTTTTTAGGGACGTTTCTGCTTATTTCAGCAAGACAGTGCCAAGCCTCATTTTGCACATTACAACGATGTGGCTTCGTAGTAAAGGAGGGCGGGTAATAGACTGGCCTGCCTGCAGTCTAGACCTGTCTCCCACTGCAAATGTGTGCCAACGAAGACCCTGAACTGTTGAGCAACTGAAGTCGTACATCAAGCAAGACTTCCAAAGAATTCCACCTAAAAAGCTTCTATAATTTGTGTCCTCAGTTCCCAATCGCTTATTGAGTGTTGTTAAAAGGAAAAGTGATGTAACACAGTGGTAAACATGCCCCTGTCCCATCTTTTTTGTAAACGTGTTGCAGGTATCAAATTCAAAATGAGCGAAAAATTTCCAAAAAACAATAAAGTTTATCAGTTTGAATATTAAATATTAATATAATATATAATGCCATATAATATAATGCCAGTGCTGTGATCAGAGGATAGCAGCTTAGTAGCTTAGAAAAATGCTTGCACTATAAAAAACAACAAAGCCAAACAAATCTCTTTTACGATGACAAACATTTTAAAGTATTTAATCATACTATGTCAAATACTCATGCAAATATGTCGAGTCCTACATTAGACCCAGGTGATTTAAATTTTTATAAAAATTGTTGGTGGTTAGGCTACATAATTCCTGTTACTATTGTGGGAAATATACTTCCTCTTGCTTTCCTGTTGTAGAGATTAATAGGAAATATCGTGAGCAATCAATTGTCCATGTATACTATTTGGTTAGCAAGCCTTTCTCAGTGTCATGACATCTGAAAATTCAGGCAAGGCACCAAAGAACAAACACTAAAAAGCGAGCAAATCATGAACATGGAGAGGAAAAGGGTAAAACCGCCTAAATTAGAATCTTATTCTTTGTCTTCTCGTGCAATGTGCAGCGGAACAGCTGACAAAAAATAAATGGTGAGCACCTGTTGGTAAGCAGACATTTACCCAAGCCATCCTCAGTGCTATCTAGCTATCTAGCTAAGTTAGCCGATTAGCTTTCTGGCTGCTGAGATCAAGAGAGCAACTCTGCTAGCACCATTTTTCCTATTCAAGACTGTTGACAGCGTATGTAACATTAGATACCGAGCTAGTGCCCGTTTTTCACAAAAAAAGTGGATACTGAATTGGAGATTTTAGATGTACAAAAATGAATGATAAAAAATAAACGAGTAAGAAAAATCGTCATGGATCCATAAATGCAAAAACGCTCCCCCATCCCCCCCACCCCCTTCGCTGTAATGGGTTGAAATGCCTTCAGTGGCATGACAATTACTTTTTGCTTCGATTGACATATTTTATTTACTGTTATTCAGATTTCCCAACTTCTTTGGCATTCACAGCTGTCCTTTATTTTGTCACATATTTTTGGTTGTATGTACCCTTTCTAAATTTGGACGGGGGAGACGTTTGCAACTTTTACCAAAAAGTCCAAAACTGGGTTCTCTTTGAACAATTCTTAGTGTTAAAATAGATGTCTATGAAGAGATTATGTGGGATGATCAGGCTGGCATCAGACCATTGCTAGATCATTAACAAGCTAGCGATCTAAAAAATAAATTATAGTCATAGTAGTGTTAGCTAATAATGCAGTAGACTATCATGTTATCAAATAATAAATTACAAAATGATTTATCTATGGTTCAAGATTGTTAAAGTGCATAATAAATATTAATTACATTAGCAAAACTTGGTAACTTGTAGTTGTTTTTATAAGATGGTTGGCCTGCTAATCTGCCGTGCAAGATTTCTGGAAAACTATATTGCATTGGGCTATTCATGGGTAGTTTCACTGTCCTGATTCTGCATTTGTCTCACACATATTTGTCTAACACAGGCATAAAACTGAAAGTACTTTTGAACTATTTTCTGATAAGGTAATGTAAAACACTATACACTCTAAAAATGGAACCTTTAAAGGTTCTATAGCTTGGTACATATATGACACCCTCAAAAGGTTCTATATAGAACCATTTCAGAGGGTTTAATTTAAAAAACCTTTAGGGTTCTTACATTTTTTTAAATAAAAGGCTTCTACATAGCACATTAAAAAGGTTAATTCATACCTCAGACCTTTTACCTTTATTTTTCAGTAGAAATGATTAATGGACTACATTTATATAACACTTTCTAGTGACATGAAATGGCCCCAAAGCGCTTTACAATTATGCCTCCGCCCCTGATGGTGGAGGCTGCCATGCAAGGCGCCAACCTGCACATCAGAAGCAGTGTGGGGGTGTAGGATGAGTGTCTCTTGGAAGGTTCCATAAGGGGTCGTTGAAGTTCAAACAATCCTCTCTTGAAGGAAATAGCACCTTTCTTGAGCTAAAGGTTTCATTTCTTTAGCAAGGAACCCAATGGTTCTACATAGCACCCTCAAGAACCCCCTTTTTTAAGAGTGTACACTGGCCCAGAAAAAAAGAGGTGACATAAGACCTGTTGCATGTGAGGTAAAATTGTGATATGAATCAATGAATCCCATTCTTTATTTATCTCACTCTATATGCTGATGTGTTGGAAAGGACAAGCTTTGATAGAAAATGAGGTTTAGGTCAGCTGATGTTGCACTGGTCGTACATTTTATAGAATATGTTTGTTTTGATAAATTATTAATTAAGCCAAGAAGCACAAAATGAAGCATTAGTGGTATTTGCATCCATGCTATTCAATCAGAGTGGTCCTCATGGTGTTAAATTAGTGTCGGATAGGGCATTTTAATTGATGGAAAATTCATACTGTCTTATGGCAAGCATTTTTTGTGCTGTAACCGCAAAGCCATTCCATCAAGCCTCTGAACATTTGAGAAAATTGTCACCATTGTTAACAAGTCATCAGAAGATGACATTTCCCGCCAGCCCCCGCAACCTAATCTCAGAAGTTTCAAAATATCAAAAGGCACCAGTTTAAGACCTGATTAATGCGCACAGCAAATTTCGCTGAGAAATACTGAACAGTGTTCGGGTTCTGCTCTGGAGACAAAAGGATTTCAGACAGACGAATGGACGCACAAACAGATCAACATACTGATGACTACAACCCCGTCATTATATGCCAAGAGTAAGGCAGTAAGTCTGCTTCCAGCCTAGTGGCCCATCAGGCCGGAGTCTAATCTCGGTTTCCGTGGCATGAAGCAACTGGGGGTATCGCTATTCCCCCTGGATGGGATGCCAGTCCATCGCAGATATTCCTCCAGCTCTGGTATTTCCCTGACAATTTGCTGGTACCCATTTGTACACCTGGGTGGAGTGAGGTGTTTTGCCCAAGAACAAACCACCGTGGCAAGGACTTGAACTCAGGACCTCCTGATCTCAAGTCAAGCACACTAAACCACTGCGCTACCGGGATAATAAAAATGTATGTTTTTTTATTTGTTTGACAGCAATAATGGACCTACATTGACCTTGAAAATAAAATTAGGAAAATTAGATGAGGCATGAGGCATTAGATGAGAATGAGGCATTTTAAGAGCATAATTAAAATAGCGTTATTCTGAGCTTTGAGCAGGAACTTTAAGTCAGTTTTTTGGATTTTATCCCCTTCAAGATAAAATAAAATATTCACTATAATATGTAAACGGACTTGCCGAAGAGGAACCAATGGCTGTAGCATGTATCCGTGTTGAAATAAAATAAAAATAGATAAAAGAATACATGATGTTATAGGAATGCAAAAATTCATGAGGTGCACCACAATTTACCAAATCAACAGAACTGCTAATAACAATGTATAGTTTCTTTTTTGGAAGAGTATATGAAATATGCTCAAGACTGTTAAACTGCCCTCATATTACATAGGGCAGAGACAGCGAATCAAAGATGCTATGCGCATTGTGGCTTTCCTAACACACTGACTGATAAAATGCCTTCATATTCTGCCAGTATATTGCTGTTAGTGTGTGCACACAAAACTAGTGGGATTAGATCAGGCGTGCATTTCGTGAATGACTGGGCTTGGGGGGCCCGAAAATAATTCTTGCACCCGCATCCATCATCACTCGCTTCCACCACTGAATCAGGCGGAAACCTGGACGTATGAGGCAGAACTGTGCATGCCATAAAAAATTGGCACCAAACACATTTACCTGACTCCTACAGTAGAGCAACGTTAGAGCGGAAAGAAGTTAATGCTGGCCGTGATAGAATGGCATCACAGCACAGTGCATAACAGCTTGCTGCATAAGAGACTGCGTAACCGCAAAGCAGTCACAATGACCATGCTGATCCCTGTCTACCGCTGAAATCGCCTATAATGGGCATCAGCATCAGAATTGGACAATGGAGGAATGGAAGAAGGTGGCCAGATGTCATGAATCAGGTTTTCTTTCACATCATGTACAGCTAGATGGCCAGATGTGTTGTTTGCCCTCGGGAACAGATAGCACCAGGATGCACTGTGGGAAGAGCACAAGCTGGTGGAGGCAATGTGATGCTCTGGGCAATGTTCTGCTGGGAAACCCTGGGTCATAACATTCACATGGATGTTATTCTGATGTTAACCACCTATCTAAGTATTACTGCAGACTAAATGCATCCCTTCATGGCAACAGTATCACCAGAGAGCAGTGGCCTCTTTCAACAGGATGACATGACAAAGGTGTTGACTTGGCCTCCAATTGCACAGAACTCAATCTGATCAAGCTAACCATGGAGGCACCACCTCGCAACTTACAGGACTTAAAGGACCTGCTGCTAACATCCTTGTGCCAGATACTACAGGACACCGCCCGAGAGGTCGGCGAGTCCATACCGTATACAGATGAGTGAAAAATTGATGAAAAAATCTGCATGTACAGACTAAGTGAGATGTGGACCTCCCCTAGCTGACAGCTCTGCTACCAGCTTCAACATACCTTAGCGCAGAATTTACAAGTGTTAAACTTTACTGCTGAGGTGAAGTACTTTTTTTCCAAGAGATATTCTAAGAGACATTTGATGTTTCGATGATGGTGACGCAGAGCACTGTCTGACACATTCCTAAATCTCCCATATGAGTTCTGTTGGTTTGAGTTCAGGTTACTGTGAAGGTATTGGCATGTGCTGAGGATCATTTGCATACTCATAAAACCATACAGTGGCCCTTTGAGCTCTGTGGGGCTTGGACCATCATCCTGGAAGAGACAACTCCCATCAAGGTAGGAAGGTGTCATCACAGGATTTACAGGTGATCTTACAGAATAAGAAAATAACATTGTTACCCAACAATAACATTGTTACCCAAACCATGCCAGGAAAGTAAACAGAAGTCTCTGTATTCCTTAAGTTTTTCCACACATTTACAACCCCAATTCCGAAATAGTTGGGACGAAGTGTAAATTATGAATAAAATCAGAATGCCTTGACTTTCAGATCACATGAGCCAATATGTTATTTACAATAGAACGTAGATAACATTTCAAATGTTGAAACTGAGACATTTTACATTTTTATCCAAAAAATGAGCTTATTTCAAATTTTCTGGCTGCAACAGAAGTTGGGACACAGGCAAAAAAGGGCTGAAAAAGCTATCGTACAACGTATTTCGTTTTTTTCTTTAATTTGTCGCCTATCTGTATATATACACAAACATAGCTTACAGACCATAGTGACACAACACGAGGGGTGTTGAATCTAAGTCCAGGGAGGCAGTCTGGGTATATTTTATACATACAGCGCACAGTCAAAAATCTTTATTATTGAGCCCAAGATGGCATGTTGCAGATATTAGTGAAATCACAAAGTCCTGTGTGGCTATAGGAGACTTGGGATTCCCCATGCATGACAAAGCATGACCCAGCACAAGGTTTAGGTTAGGTTAAGCAGAAAGGAGCTGAACCTTTAAGATAACCGCTGGCTTTCTGATAGCGCAGTGTATCTCTTACATCTCAGTCTAAATTCAGTGGGCGTCATAGTGCGGCGCATGAGAGAATTTCCCCAGCAAGGTGACTATCTGTGGTGAACAGATGCTAACAAGCGATGGCGCGGACAAGGGAAGTGCCTGAACGGAGTAACCTTGGCAATTACACCCCCGTGTTACTTCCTTCCAGATATGCATAAAGAGACCTCCCACAAAGTTTCTACTCCCTACTGTAGCTGCAGGCAACTTGAAATCTGCATATGAAATCATTTTCAAACACAACAAACCAGAACATTCACTTACTGTAGATCTGCTTCTAATGGCACTTCTCATAGATAAAAGTAATTTCATTTTGAAAGAAATTTCCAAAATCACATATAATGGACCGATTTCCATTGTACATTGTCTTATGACCTTGTCCCTCTGCAAGGGCTTCCAGTCTTCTCTGTGAGTACCTCCACCCAGATCCAGATATGTAATATGTTTTCTGTATGTTGAGGATTCTACCCTTTTTATTTTGCACAAGGACAAGAGTATGGTTGAGAGCCATCTGTGTAGGGAATTGGAGAGTGTTATTAAATGGCTCACTGATAGTAGGTTCTCTCTCCATTCAGGTAAGATAGAGTCTATTCTTTTTGGGACTCAGGTGAAGCCAGGTAGCTTACCTGGCTTCAGTGTTACGGTTGGAGATTCAGTCATATCGGCAAAAATTATTTTAGTTATTTGGGCTGTGGGCTGGACCAGTCACTCATGGGGGAAAGGATGGGTATGAAAGTTATCATCAAAGTCAAATTTTCAAGATACAAATGTCCAGCATGCGATCTATGGTGTAGGCGGGGTGCCTTTGATGAGCCGTAGGGGAGGCAGGGAGCATGAGGGAGGACTGTAACAAGGAAGAGAAACAAGCTTAATACAAGACACAGGAAACACTGGGTGAATTCTACGAATGGGGAGGAGCCTGACTCCAGGGGCATTTAATGCTCGTGTAATGGTGCATGGACTAATGAGCTTCTGCGAAGCATCCTTGGGTGGGATGTCCTTCGTAGTCAGCCCTACCTTCTGTCCCACTTGGTTGGCAGAAGCTGGAGGACGATGGCGGTTGCACTGCTTCTGGAAGGTCAAGACGTGAGTGGAAGTGCACGGGCTGTCTTCCAATCATGCCAGGTGCATTGAACCAGGAGCTGAGCAGAGGGAACTGCCATTTCCCTGTCTTCTGCCTGGAGCAGAGGTGATAAGTAACCCACACAACATTGGAAAGGTGACCTGCTGAGGTCGGCAATAGATATGGAATTGTGAGTTCCACCCTGCGAAGAGAACTGGACCACGTAGTGTAATTACCTTCCAGCAGGCAGCACAAGGTTTTGTCAGCTCCTGGGTAAGCTTCTCCACCTGGCTGTTTGTTTTAGGTGGAATGCCAAGGAATAACAGGGCGTGGTGCCTAGCAGGACGCAAAAGGTCTTTCGCTGCTGACAAATTACAGGTGTGGTCAGAGACCACGCTGTGGAAGTGGACCACATGGTGTAATAGGAGCTCAGCAATCTCTTTGGGCAGCTTTGGTAGTGGGACATAATGGGCTGCCTCTCAAAACCAATCCACGATGGATAGAATTTTAGCAAATCCATCAGACAAAGCAACCTGATGATGAAGTTTATAGCCATGCCCAGAGCTGATGAGGAACCCTCAAAGGCTGGGTAAGACTGCTGAACTTAGACTCGGCACGCACAGGACAGGCTACGACAAACTCACAGATGTCTGGTCAGATGGTGAGCCAGTACAAGCTTTGGTAAATGAGTGCCAGGGTCTGAGTGATACTAGGATGACATGAAAACTCAGAAGTGTGGGCCCAGAACAAGATGTTGGTTTCTCAATCCATCAGGAGAGGTGTATGGTGAAGTGTCTGGTGGTGGGAGACAAAACCAAAGTGCCTCTAGAACCTTGTACTCTACCTGGAGCTTGGTGGCTGCCAGAAGACACTGATTTAGGAGGATGGTTTCAGGGAGTTTGTCGGTCAAAGGAGAGTAAAGACAGAACTAGGAGTCAGGCTTAGTATTTTTGGATCCAGGACAATAGATCAGGACGAAGTTAAATCTGGTAAAGAAGAGAGACCAGTGGGCTTTCCTGGGGTTCATACTCTTTGCAGTGGAGAGGTACTCCAGGTTGCGTTGGTTTGTCCAGATGACAGTGGGACGGCTGGAACCCTTCAGCCAGAGTATCTACTCCTCAAATGCCAGCTTCACCGCCAACAGCTCATGGTCACTGATGGCATAATTTCTATTCTCTAAAGACAGTCATTGGAAGAAGATTGCACATGGATGGACCTTGCTGTCAGCTGCCTGTTAGGAGAGGACCAATCCAGCAGCCACATCAAAGGTGTCTACGTTGTATTTCCACAATGAATTGGCGGTCAGGTAGCGTGAGGATGGGAGCATCTATCAATTGCTGTTTAAGCTGGTGGAAAGCAGAGGCTGCCTGGGGGATCCAGCTGAAGGAGGTCTTTGAGGACCTGGGCGCTGTCAGAGGGGCTGCTGCCTCTGTAGTTCCAGTTCCAGTAGTTTCCGGTCCGTATGGTTCAGCCAGTCTAGCACAGCCTGTAAACCCTTTTGGTGATCTATTTCTAAGCTGCCTTACAACACGGTGAAGCCCAGGAATAACACATTAGTGCAATGGAATTTGCACTATTCAGGTGTGAGATAAAGGTGATTATACAGCACGACTACACCTACATGACAGATGTGTTCCTCCAGTGTTAGGGAAAAAATCTGGATATTGTCAGGATAGACATAGACGAACTAGGAGACCATGTCTTATCTTCAAGAACATTATTAATGAGGTTCCAGAACACAGCGGGAACATCTTTGAGTCTAACTGGCATCCCCTGATATTCATACTTCCACAGAAGGTGTTAAACGCTGTCTTCCACACATCTCCTTCTTGTATGCGCACTAGGTGGTAAGCATGGCACCGCTACAGCTTGGTAAAATAGCAGTAGCCTTAGAAGTTGGAGAATGCCAAGTCCATCAGAGGAATAGGGTGGCAGTTTTTAACTGTCATAGAGTTAAGGTCTCAATAATCTATGCAGGGACACAGAAATCTGTCTTTTATTCACCACAAAGAAGAAGCCAGCTCCAGCTGGGACAAAGAAACTCAAATGAATCCGGAGGCTAAGAACTGGTTTATGTACTCCTCCATACCTTTGGATTCCTGTGCTGTTAGGGAGAACAGCCGGCCCCTAGGGGATGATGTTCCATTAAGATGGTCAACGGTCCAGTGATAGGGTCTGTGGAGCAGAGGCCACGTAGCACATGCTCTATTGCAGGAGTCGGCAAGTAACTTGGGCTGTGGGCTAAGATTTTTCCTCGCCACTAGCTGGCGGGCCAGAGGCCAGGCTACAGCCTATTTAGATGCTGGGATAGGTGCCCCTAAGGCCCACTCGCAAAAACCAGACCTACACAGAGAATGGTGAGTCTAAAAAAAATAACTAATGGCAATAAATAAACTATGTGGACTCTGCACAAGGCCATCGGCAGTCTCTTTCGATAATTTAATAATCTTAATGTAGCATCTCTTTCAATATCGAGTTATCTGCAATTATGAAAAAGGCACTGATGGCAATGATAGTGATAAGGACAAGAATATGATTGAGAGCCATCTGGGTAGGGAATTGGAGAGCGTTATTAAATGGCTCACTGATAATAGGTTCTCAATGATAGTGCTCGAAGCAGAGTGTCTTAGCACACAGGTGAGACAGGTACTTGTGACCCTGCCTGCCAATCCTGCCACCTCTCCTGTACCTGGGCATCTAACCCCAGTACCAAGTCGACAAGGCCATCCTCATCACAGGCAATGATGCAGGTAGTCAGATCCTGAACCTGATCTAACAGGCTAAACAAGAAGGTGTCTTAGAGAGTTCAGGGGTTCTAGTGCGTAGAGATAGCCTGGGTCGAGAAACCAATTAAGTTCTCCAAAACAGGCAGAGTGCCTTGGTGCAGCTGGAAAAGGGTCCGGGCTACGGCATGGGTGGACCTAGAATAGTCGGATACTTTATCTCCTCAACAAAGCCAACAATAGTTTGAACTACAGATTCCCTAGAAAAGGCGGCTGCCTGGCCTCTGGTTCGTCCAGCAAGTGATGATGGATGTGACTCTGGACTGTTCGGTCAGGAATGAAAATCGTTGGATCTAGAACATTGAGCCAGAAAGCTTAGGCAGGTGCATGGATTACCGTCGTAAGGGTCCGATACAGCCAGGTTGGGTTGTGACTGGCTGAGTTTGCTGCAGGATGGAGCTGGCTGCTTGAGTGTCAGTGGCAGAATCCTTGGAGATGTCAGTGATAGCCACAAATTGATTGGAGATTGCGCCAATGGATTGGCGTAGCTGGTGGAGCTCTGCCTCTGGCTGACCAATCCAAACCCCTTGGTTCCTTAGGGCTTCAACTGGGAAAGGGGAAGCTGCTGGTTCCATTCCTTGGCTGGATTATACTGTTATGATCCAGACCAGGAACCAAACATAGATTTAGGGTATAATCCACAAAGAAGAGTTTATTAGCAGGAATATGGTAATAGAAGAAGGAATTGCTGTAGAGGAGCAGTCCAGCTAAGGTGGTATTGACTGAAGAAGGCAGGGATGTGTATGTACCCAGGCCAGTATCCGTCCTGATTTAGAAGCGAGGTGGTAAATCCCCCTTGCCGAGGCAGGACTGCTTGACATTAGAACGGAATGGTTTAGCAGGAACACAGTCCCAAATCTTGAAACCAACGAAGGCTTGTGAGGTGCTCCTAATAAATTGACACAGAGAAACAGGCAGGAACAGAGGATTAACAAGTATGCGGTCGCGATCCTGGAGACCCACTTTACGACTTGGGAGCTTGCTCCTTTTGATTAGCTTCCAAAGAGTAGTCACGTTTTTCTTGATCATTAATATATCAATATGCACAGAGGAAGAGCTCAGCTCAATTCTACAACACGAAAAATGATCAGAAGGTTTACTGGGGTATGACTGTTTACAATCCAGCAACCACACTGACACCACAAAAGACATATATAGACAGGACATTCACAAAAGGGCTGAGGCATACAAATGATATGACAGGGGAGCAAGGGAGATTAAATCAATTAAAGGAGATAAACTGCAAAAACACATGGACTGCTGGAACAAGCGAGCAGCCAATTAGGGACACACAAGGGCTGAGACATCTGCATCTGTGAATCAAGCCCTGTGTTCAAACGATAATAACTCTGCACTGATGTCCGCAAATATGCCAAAGTTAAAAAGCTGATATATTGGAGGTCCTGACACAAATATTCTTGCTGAAGTTCAGAGTACATTATTGTATTAACCCTATAATGTCCAGACACAGACATCACTATAGGAAAAATATGACCCAGTAATATTTTTGAAGTATTGAAGGGTAGTATTCAGATCCACTGTCCATCATTAGGTTTTGTGACAGCAAAATTTACATTGCTGAACAGACCTTCTTCTAATTCCAGGAGTGTCATATGTGGTACAGCCAAAAATCAGCGCACCTCCAGAACTCAACAACACTCAAAATTTCAAATTATTTATATGCTCTCTACTATCTATAGCTATCCCTTAACATGTATAAGAATGAGTTTTTGTGTAATATTTACCTTGGAATGCCGAACTGCACTGCCAAAGTCCAAGGAAATTCATGAATTTCCATTTACATGTGAGCTACTATGTTGCTAAGTGAGTGACTGGGGGAGAGACCACTCCTGTAATCTCACTTCTTCCTTCCAGGTGGCATCACTTTGTATCAGATACACTGAAAAAAATGTTTTGTTGAATGAACATAATTTTTTTAAGGTAAGTGGTTGCACAAAATATTTTTATCTGAAGCTAGATATTTTTATTATGTTGACTATTTGAAATTACTCATATTTTTTAAGTGGAGTTAAATAACACAACTATTTCTATTAAAATATGCTTAATTAATATATGGAACATTTACTTGGGGTCAAAATCACTTTTTTCAGTGTATGATACAGTGAGCAGTTGTGGTTGTGTTGCGTCTTACCAGGTGGACATGGTCCTTCAAATTAGGTGTATCATATATGATACAGGGGGGCATTATAGGGTTAATAACTTATTATTTTCACTACTTCACACAATGGAAATTGGGTTATTGTGTATTATTGCCTGGTAATTTTATGAAGGGCCAATTTTATAGACACAAATTAAGTTTACAGTAATTCTAGACTAAATTCAATTTTCACAAAAGAACCTCCACACCAAACTATTTAGTCCTGGACTATGCCTAATTCATGTCTGTGAAACCGGCCCTTAGGGTGTTATTTGCTTTAATTTGCCGATTTATGATTCAAATATGTTCTTCAGGTACACATATAAGCAAATAAATATGACCTCAAAACCTTCACAATATAAAAAAAAACAATAAACCCGTGGCTTAGAGCCTGTGGCCACAAGTAAAGGGTCCCTCTAATCGCGACTGAGGATTGAATAACATAATTGCTTATGGGCCTGCGCCCATCAAACATTTTTTTCGGAGCATCCGCATCTTTTTTCAATTGTTTTCAGTGAGGAGAGCTCGTACATGGCGGTCTGGAAAAAAAGTGCTGCACCCAGCATCTTTTTTCAAAGTGGATCGCCTTTTTGTGTTGTTTCTCTGAGCCCTTCGAGCTGAAAATCCCTGAAATTTTCAGAAAGGCATTGGGCTGGTGTCATCACAGTCACTCCTTCTCAGGCAACCAATCATATATGAGATGGAATGGGACTCGTCACCTTGGTGATGATGTTAGTTCGTCACAGTGCATAACAGTGGGAGTGGCGATATGTTGATATTTCAAAGTTGTTGTCATAGATACAAAAGCCACACAGTCTTTTTTTCTCTCTCTGCAAAAGTGTCGGGAAGCATATCTCAGCACTCCCCAGCGCCCTGCTAGTGCTTTTTTGCAAGAAAAAAATCTCGGTGAACAGGCCCTAAAAGTTCCGTCATCTTGATCTGCATTGACTTGGGGAGTGTGACCTCTCAGGAATGCCTCTCTCTGGGTAATGAGCATGTTGGCTGGTGTACAGGTAATGGGGGGGGGGGGGGGGGGGGGGGCAGGGGGGGCAGAGGGTGAATTCAGGTGGTACCACGGGTCTCAGGTACCAAGCGAATTAGGGAGGAGAACCTCTCATCTTCTTATCTCTTTCAGCATAACACGCTTTATTGCACATTGATGCAGGGCAGCCAAAGCATCGCTCTCAGAACTCAGAAAATATGTATTAACTATATTCAACTAATAAAAAAAAATACAATTATTTATTTATGAGCACAGTAAAATGATACTAATCATAAGTAATAACTATATAAACATTACGCATGCATCACAGGAGTACTCCTGCCGGAACCCCCGACCCAGGCTCTGGCTTGAATTCGCTCCGCAGGTGCTGCACTGTGGCTGCCCACTGCATTTAACCAACGAGAGGGCTGAGCAGCAAAGAGCAAATTACCTCACGGAGTTCAATAAAGTATGTTCCCTATTTTCAAGAGAGCAAAACAAAGACAACAAAAGAATGGCCCACCACCATCGTAGAGAAGTGATTTTTACACTTAAGGGGGGCACTGTGAATGCTAGCGACACTGAACACTGGCTAACTTGCTAGCACTACATGGCTAAAGGATTTTCCATCATGGCCGCTGTGAGATGCTGAGTATGTCATTACTTGGGCGCGCAAGAGCTGTCGACACCGCGCTGATAAGTCGGCCGCGTGGAACTTGAGCAAACGAAGCTGCACTTCAAAGAGAGGCCACATTCCCTTGCAGTGCCGGCTGCAGTGACGCTTCCATTTACAGCAAACACAGCCGCATGCTCTGAAAACACAGCACCCGGGTGAAGTTTGTGTCCGCCATCAGGGACTGCCCACCGGTCGAGTCAATTCTGGCCATGTGTGGTTGGTGCAGAGTGAGAGTGAGTGAGTGTGTATGTGCCTGCTTTTCTAAATGTATGGGCTTGTATTCGTGAGTGGGCCTTGTTTGAATAATGAAAAGAAAGTTTACCACAAAGTACTTGGCCCTTAATTTGACAATTGCAGAGAATGAAGACAAAAGTGTTTATTTTTTCCAAATATCTAGGACACGGACTAAAAATTACTTCACATCAGAAGGTCTGATACAAAGCCTGATCTTCAAATGCAAAGAAGGTAATCTTGGTATGAGCGCCAGCTTGATTTGTTAGCTATAGTTCCGCACGGATTTTGCTCACAAATTTCTGAAGACATGGCATTTCTCACTATTCAATTTAATCTTTTTTCTAATTTTCTGCTTTGCATACATGTGATGGAAACGAATGTGAAAAGATCAGAGATATCACGAGTGAAAAAGTGCATTAACAGACAACTTGAAACTGAGAGTTAGACAGATCTACCCTGTTTGAACTCACAACTATGCTGTGGCTTAAACAATTACAGGCAAAAGAGAAAAACTTCAGTCAATGTTAAGAAGTGCTTAACCTATTACGTATCAGCAAATAAACAAATTGCAGCTTACACCTTCAAATTATAGTTTGAGGGAAAAAAATCCACCAGTTTGCATATTGAGCGGTTTTGGACTGAATAGATTGAAATTGGGGAAAAACGTTGTAGGCTTTCTGATAATAACAAAACCACACAGTTATGTTTATTTTTGAAGGCGACATGGGCATGTTTAGATGGGTACCGTGGAGGGACCAATATGGATCACCTTTTAAGGGAGCTGTCTCCTGATTGGTCAGTTCCTGACACAGAGACTGTTGGCCATTCTGGTTAATCAAACAACATTCTCCCACTCATGTGGGCAAACTTATCAAAAATTTAAATCAAGTGGTGAGTTGAGAAACTATTTGATTTATGGTGCCCTCCCTGATGATTTCAGGACCCCCTCCCTCTCTCCCCTCCCTCTCTCATCGTGTCTCTCAGCCTTCTCCCTCTCTTCTCCTCCCTCCTCTCTCCCTCTCACCCCCCTCAGCCTGTTTCTCTCCCTCCCTCTCTGCCCACTGTGACAGTGCGGTGCCAGAACTGGATTGTGGTCCAGGCCCACAGCTGCACCACAGCTGCACTGAAACACTGGGGTTTGGAAATCAATGAAGGAAAAAGAAGAAAAAAGAAAGGGGGAAACCAGTTTCAATAAATTGGCACTGGAAAAGAGGGAGGAGGGTGTGCGACCCAGAGAGAGAGAGAGAGAGGGACCAAGAGAACAAAACACTGAAAACGGAGAGAGCTGGAGAAATAAGAACTAAAAGAAAGCGGGAGAGAAGAAGAGGGAGGGGAGAGAGAAAATGGGGGAGCGTCAAAAGAGAGGAAAGTGATGCATGAGAAGACTGTTACTGATAGTAGTGATGCCCAACAATACATTTCATATAAGTGCAAAAACGAGTCACAGAATGTGTTTCTCAGTTTACAGTTGAAAACTGATTTCAAATGACTTTTTTTGGATGTTCAAACTCCTAAACATCACTCTTCACCTCCTGCATGAGGTTTTTTTTTTCACGACCACAAAAGAGATGTGTCACTTTGTGTCCTTGAATCCTTTCCTGTATGTTACATGTGCCACACATTGCTATTAGTGCGTAGATATGCGCATGTGCCCCAGTACTCTATTTTAATACAGTAAAGATAACTCGGTAATTGTCTAAATTCACTAGCGGAACCAAATTTCTTTTTTTTTTCAGCTTCAGACTCAGTCCATCCATATTCTCATGTGGAGAATCGAGAGAATCGACTCTGCCATCTGGCTGCAGTGAGAAACAATGAGGGCCCAACTTCATTCAAGATCAGTGAACATGAAGTTTTTTTTTATTATTATTTGATAGATAGGCTTGCCATCAATCAACATTGCGAAAATAAAAGATGGTTGGCGTTTCCTTCTAGGATGAAAGTTCCACTATCAACCCCTTTTTTCTCTCGTCCATCGTCGCCAAGATCACTACTTTTTCTCACAGGCGGACGCGCAGCACTTCCCTCCGTCCAGCTCTCGCGTCCCTCTCATGCACGCGGATTAAAAAAGGCGCAACGTGCAAATGGGTGTAATACACTCGTCAAGCCCATACACATTCAGATTATTTCAGAGCTGCTCGTTTTTATTAGCAGCCTATCGTATTCTTTTCGAAATATGCCACACATGTATTAAAGGAAATTTTTTTTGAGAACACACGCATTGCCAAGAATTGTTTGGAACTTTCACGGCAGCTCTCCGCCGCCTGTTCCATCTGTACCGCATATGTGTACACACATAAGATCGAAAACGCACAAAGCAAGGACAGCTTTGCTTTCCAAATGTGTCCTTTCTTTGAGTCGGAGTCCACAATGTATGCACATCGAGATCAGACGCGTGCAAAAAAATATTAATTCCGCTCCGACAACGTAGAATAGGCCTACATGTTACTTAGTCCCAGCATTAAATATGAAATCAATCAGACATCAGACACCGCGCAATTTGCAAATTTTATTGGAAATAGAACTTTTCATGTGCTGGTTGAATTTGTCAGTAGTCTGGAAATTCATGTCAGCAAAACTACAGCCACTCTATTAGAAAACTGAGTTTTTATTCAGCACATTGAAAAGAAATCCATGTTTATTTGAAAGCTGTCACTAAAGCCTAGGATTATTATTGGCATCTGCGAAGTACTTCAAACTATTTAGTCTAATAGTTGAAATTGAAATTGAAATAGTCTAACTATTTCACCTTGTTTTGCTTGTTTGATGCTGGAAATATTTATGGCATTTTGGATATGGGAGGTGATTAAATCCATCCATCGATTATCTAACCCCCAAACAAGTGGGCAAGGTTGCTGGAGCCAATCCTACAATACATTATATGCGCAATAAGCATGAACAGTCTGGCAATCTGCCTGTGCGTCACAGGGGTCACACACCATTCACTTACACTCTCACACCTATTGGCAATTCAGAGCCGGCATGCAAGTCTTTGGACCGTGGAAGGAAAGTGGAGCGCATGAAGGAAACCATGTGAACATGGGGAGAACATGCCGACCCCACACAAAATGGCCCCAGGTCAGAATCAATCCCATTCCCACCTGATGCAAGACAACAGCACTAATGACTGCGCCACTGATTAAATTAATATTCAAAGTGTTGATAAACTATTCTTTCAACACTTATCACACTTCTCTTCATAATCTGAATATCATGTCATAACTTTTCTATACTGCAAATTCATGCTAAATTTCAGCAGTTTGTAAGTGTCTGGTAAGAACCGCACTTATTTGAAGGTAAAATAACTATTCTGCTCTCGGTCACATTATGTCCACTCATAAACAGCTATTTTTGGAGATGTACATAAAGTATGTATTTAATTGAACCTGACTCTGTTTCATTTAGGAACTTTGTTTGAGTTATGGGAACCCGACCATGAATTTACCTGATTAAATTGACTGAGTTTACACATGCCCATGGCATAGTCATTAGATTCCCTTTCTTCAATCAACAACTGAGAACTTTATTAATTGTGGGAGGATATGGACTACATGCACTTTGTCAGGCTTTACGCTCACCGTCAGAACTTTATTTGAATTGTTTGCGTGCTGAATGCAAGCCATGTCACTTTCAATGAGAGCGTGTAGCTAGTCTGGACGGCAAAGATGGCAAGTGGCATATTGCTGTGGGTTTCAATTAGGCAATTTGCTCTGCGGCATAGTATTGAACTTTAACCAGCCCTGTCGAAACAGCAATAAAGACCTATGGAGTAATAAGTTTTCCCATTTATAATGTTATCTTTGGAATGCTAATGAATATATTTCACCAGCAACAAAAAAAGGTAAAAATAAAAACAGGGATGCCTGAACACACTTAGACAAGTGGCACAAATATAAAGGGCCATAATTTCTTGATGGCTCTATCTCTGTGAATAGCGGTTGGCACCTGTATCGCACCCACTGCCCCATCCCCCGCTGCACCGCACACACCAGCCGCTGTGTCACTCCAGAGCTAAGGGAGGGACATCTGAGGTGATGAAAAAAGTGTTCATTTAAAAAAGCCAGCTTCACAGATCTGTGACGGCGTGACCCACGGAGTCTGCTGTGTCCTCTGAGTGACTTAAGAGAGCAGCCATCGCACTGCCCTACTGAACAACTTTTGGTAAACAGAGGTACTGGGGTATTTTCTGTTAAACGTGAGGACTTCATTCTCATTAAGGGGGGATGAGAGGCAGCAGGCTGTTGCAGACTGTCTCTCTCTCTTTCTCTCTCTCTCTCTCTCTCTCAGTTAGTTAAGGCTCCACACTAAAGAGAGCACTGAAGTGCGGTCGTGCTTTCATCTATGAAGTCACCGACATGTATGTGTTTCATTATATCCTACAGCTAAATTTTGCCCGAAGTTATTTCACTGCTATATTTCTTCATTAAATAGTGCCAAACATTCACACCAGACGTACAAACATTTTTGTTTGTGAATGCATGTGCTCGTCTTCGTGTTGGTGTGTGTGTGAGTGTGTGTGTGTGTGTGTGTGTGGGTTTGTGTGTCGGAATGCGTCCATATGTGTGCGAAGGCTTGCATATGTGTTTGTACACATGCCTGTCTGTAAGTGTGTGTGTGTGTGTGTGTGTGTGTGTGTGTGTGTGTGTGTGTGTGTGTGTGAGTGAGTGTGTGGGTGCTTATGTTTGTGTGTCTTCTTGTATGTGCACAACTAGCATGTGTGTGCATGCACTGGTGGGAGTGTGTGTGTGCGTGTGTGTGTGTGTGTGTGTGTGAGCGCGCGCGCGCGCGCGTGTGTTTGTGCGTGTGTGTGTGTGTGTGTGTGTGTGTGCCTTTGCATGTGTGCATACAATCTTGTGCTTTTTGGTCACTCTTCCTCTCACCTCCGCGCTTTCCAAAAATAAGTTTAACAGTCATATCAAGATATAATTCGACAGGACTTGCAATCACTTTGGTAGCTGCAGAAACACTTGTTTAATATGCTAATTCCAAAACTAAAATATTGCTGCGCTCTGAACATTATTGCGCTATTTGAGCAACATGTTTGTTTACTGAAAAAAAGACTTCCAAATTAAACTCTTGGCACTGAAATAAACGCCAGTTTTTTTTTTTTTTTAGTAAGGTATTCGTTTATGCTACAACAGGCTATTCACTGAATTCACTCGTTCTAGTCAATTCGCGTGAACTCGTGGGTCCCGCGAGTGCGTATTAGCGCAAATTGTCGGGAAATAATATCCCTCTGCAGGCGTCGCGTAATTGTTTCAAATCGTCTTCAAGCGACAACTGTCAGTCAAGGTACGCAAGGCAGCGGATGGTAACAGAAATATTTTGGATGCGAAGTCTGTTTAACATACCAGGGAGTGTTTCTTTCAAACTTCACACATTTCTATAGCGCCTAGAGCATGCGGGTTTACACTCATTTCTTGAAAGCAGAAAGCTTCTTGGTTAAGCTATAAAAATAGTCCCCCCTCGTATAAAAGTCAGTTTCACCGGTCAAGCCAACAGTGTTAGTTCACAATTTTTTATATCTCTGCTAGTTTGCCGATATTGTTTGACCTTTTTCTAGCAAAATGAAACAAGTTTACTGTAGGTCTGAGCAGTCGTCTTTGCGGGTTACAGATTGGTTTCCCAAATAATTTTTGGTGATAGCATTCAGTCGGTCTATTCCGGCCCAGGTCGGTCTTATTTTAATGCATAGCCTAGGCCTACTTAAAACAGTAAAATCCCAGAAGACCATAAAAGAGCGCGCATCAGGCCTTAACCTAATGAATACTTGTTTTTTGACTGCTTTGGAGTTTATTGATGTTTTTTTTAAGTGTACCAAATACGAAAAATTCATCATTGTGGAGAGAATAAAAACACTTCAGCTGCATTGACAGAGTAATGCACAGGACCTTCAATATTTAAAGTGCATACCATGGCCGTTAAAATAAGTAATAACATTAATATTACCAATAAACTTGTTATTTTTATTGATTTTACCTGCTGCAAATGAGCGGATAGCTACTAACCTAATGCCAATTTGGCATTTTCAGTCCTGGCTGACACTCGCAAATTTCCCACGCTGTCTTCAGTTCCTGCGTGGCCTTTAACAGAAGCACGCAAGTTTCTTACAATAAAGTTGTGATTTGGGAGCCCGCGGAAAGTTGCTCATAGTGAGTGGAAACGCGAGGCGTCGTTATCATAACTCAATCTTTTATGACAGTAAAAATGCAACCTTAAAACCACCTTCATGTTCGTTTGCATTGGACTATCTAATGTTTCAGTAAAATGGGTCATATACTGAACAGTGAGAATATATGTACAACTCGGTTGTATTCTGGCGAAGTTTTTGAATTAACAGAAACTCTCGCACAATAAAGCAAGAGTAAGCAACAACTATTTCAGAAAACAAACAACCGCACATGGTAACATTTCTTTAAGTTCAGCAATGCTCAGTGAACAGATACTTAAGGTAACGAAACAAAGTATATGAGGCACAATAGAAAAAACTGCTGAAAATGTTTTAATGACGAACTCCCCTTCAAATAAACAATCACGTACAGAATTAGACAGAAATAGAGACAATCTCGATGCGTCATAAAATTGATATTCACGGCTCCGCAAAGTTTCATAACGGAGTAAGAAGTGCTTACCTTGCTTCCGTCTGGGGTTAGCCTGTTTCCTGCGCTTCCCGCGACTCTCATCGGCCATCCTGCCGACGATGTAAGTAGTATTTGTCCGTAAAATAAGGCACTCTGCTCTTCAACGTGGGTCCGAAGAGATGCTGCAAGATGCTCCACATTGCCGTCGCCCGCGGCGGGTGTCTGCGAGAGTCTTGCCGAAATGCGCGTCGCAGAGCGGGTGGAGATGTGATGTCATCAGAGGCAGGTCCTGTCCGTCATACCAGGCCATTTCAGGCGAGACCTGTCCGTTCACCGGGCATCAGTCTGCGAGTGTAGCTACTCATTGCATATAATGACGAAATAACTCAAAACAAAACTTTCGCGCTCAAAGAGGGGAATTGAAATTCCAGATGAATTTGTTGCCGTATCTTTCCTTGTGTCTTCTTCCCCGTTATTTTACAAGAAAAGGTGCAAGTGTAACTATTATAACCATAATTAAAGGCAGCTTTATGTCTGCAGAAAAATGGGAACGTTTTTATGATTTTTAAGCTTTAGCTATAATTCAACTGCGCGTCCAGTGAAATGCCAAACTAAATCTCGATCAAGGTCTGTCTACAGCTTATCATGCAGACATTGGGATAGTTTTTATTTCTGCAAATAAGATGTAATATATTATATTCTACTTGACGTCAAATCGCTCTGAGAGTGTCTCTTGAGTATCAACTGTGTTGTGTTATCCTACATTATTTTTCGTCAGGCCATTCAGTTTTTATTCCTTTATTTAAATTTCTGCATTTTGATTAAAACTCGACCACAATCTTAGGTTTTTTTTCTAAATTTTATTGATCACAGCAGCGAACATCATAGGACGTAAACGAGCACCCAGACAGAAATCGTGAATAAAGATGTGGATGAAACGGCAAGGTAGCACACATGGGGATACACTAGATAGGCCTACTTGGGGACTTGTTGGATACGCATCGCACCTGCGCTTGATGGCTTCGTGTGGCCCCCCGTGCTGAGCGCCTTTCTCTCCTCGTTCTCAGTAGGAAGTGCTGAATTGTCCCGGGCTTTGTGCGAGTAACTGAGTTCTAATCTGTTTTGCAACTCAACAAAAAAACATCCGTTAAAACACCAACACGCCATTAAGGAACCCCTACCATGACATTCTAACGCATGGAATCCCCCCCCCCCCTTTTCAATGAATGCTTCCTTCGCAAGGTAATGCAAAAAAAAAAAAAAAAAAAGTCGAGGAAAAAGCAGATATTTTGAAATTCGCCCAAACCCCATTATTTATTTATTTATAGGTCTACACCAGCATACAAGGACAACGAATATTAACTAGGCTATTGTTGTTGTTGTTGTTGTTATTATTATTATTATTATTATATGCCAACGAGGGGATAAAAAACGAACGCTTTGAACGATCCTTCATTCACCACAGTCGAGTCGTACTGGCTGCAAGGAAAGTTTAACTCATTTTAAGCATTTCACCATTTGTGAAATTATATTCCACCATTTTCTTTGCGCATACAGTTTCTGTGTAGGAAAAATATCGTTTTTGTGCGTCCTGGAGATATTCAGTATAGCGCACAGACTGCCGCATCAACACAAAGTTTGATTTGAATTTAAAAAAAGCAGTAAGGTTAGTAATGGTAGTGGGGCTATTTTTAAACAATTTGCACTCACAACATCGCTGTTTATTTTACAATGATCTTATATATATACAGGTGCGCGCAGTCTGAATGTAATTGGAATTAAATTTCTTGTTTTGATCGATTTCGATTATGGACCAACGTCGCATGATTATTATTATTTTTTTTGTATGATTTTTATTCTATTTTATGATTATTATTTTTGTGTATGTGTTTTGATCACCTTGTCTCATTTTTAAAATCTGCCAAAAGCCGGCCAGAGATCTGCACTACAACTCAGTTCATAAATCGAGACGAACATTTTCTAGTGGTGCTGTTACCGCATGCAATTCAGTAGTAAATTCTACTTTAAGAGAGTAGTCCTCTCCAAAACCATTTAGTTGCAATCATAGCAAATTATAGTTATGATTGAGCTGATGATGATGATGATGAGGATAGTCACATTTGAAGACTCTTCTCATCAGCAGTCTCATATGATATGCTAACGAACACTTTTTGAAAGAGACTAACCCAAGTGTTCATGGGTAGGGAGACGGAGGGTTGAAAGGTCATGGGGTCTTTGTCCTGGGAGGGCAAGAGTGGAGCAATAAACTACTACATTTATAGTTCAGGTGTGAGTGAGTGTGTGTGTGTGTGTGTGTGTTAGTTGAGGGGGGGGGGGGGGGGGGCTTCTGCCAATGCTGGTTATGAGGACATTTGGGGAAAAGACATTTTTTTTGTGGTCGTCACAAACAGTAAATTGGTTAAGGTTAGGTTAAGGTTAGGGTAAGGAGGGCATAATTGTCTGTGTTTCAGAAATGGTCCACAGGATAAATGAAAATCAGTACAGTGTCCTCACAAGTATAGCTAAACTACCATAAGTGCATGCATGTGTGTGTGTGTGTGTGTGTGTGTGTGTGTGTTTTCATTGATGTAGATGTGTGTTTGGCTGTTTGATTCTTTGGCAGCTTGTTTTTGTCTGCGTTTGCGGTCATTTTTTTGTTGTTTGTCAATTTAATTTCATGCTTGGACAGTGTGCTTGTCATCTTTTTAAATCAATTTTGTGAACTTAAATGTTCCTGCTCTGTTCTGCAGTGTTTTCCTGCGCTTCAGAAACGTGACCAGAGGCATCCAAAAGCCATGTGTTTGTGTATGTGTGTGTGTATTTGTCTGTGCATTTATATTTGTGTCATACAGTACGTGTCTGCATGTTTGTGTAAGTGAGTGTTTTTGTGTGTGTTTGTGTGAGGCAGCCTGTATTTGTATATTTGTGTGAGGATTTGTTGGCAGTTGAGTGTAATAGATGTAAACAACTGCAAGGGCACACACATGCCAACACACAACACATTTGCACACACTTTCAGGCATGAATGTGCACTCATAGCATCTCTCAGTAAAACATATGCATCTCATACACAATGACTCACACCCTCACACACTCATATACTCACACAGATGCACATACTCTCACTCACATATTCACAGTCAAACACACACACACACACACACATGCACACACTCATACATTCATATATGCACACTTGCTCTCACGCATAGACCACAGTCGCATTCTCTCACGTGCACGCTCGCACAAATATGCAAACTCTAATACACATGTGCGCTCACACTCACACGTGCACCACAAACACAGTCTCTAACACACATGTACTCAAACGATCATTCACACATACCGCTCTCTCTCTCTCTCACACACACACACACACACACACACACGCACACACGCACACACACACACACACACACACACACACACACACACACACAGCTCATTGGGGGGTGATTTCGGGGTCCTGTCCCACTGAGGCATTGTGTTGATGGGAGTGCTGGGGTTCAAAGCAGGAGCCTGCAGAGGGGGACCCCTTTAATAGCACATTAAGGGAGAGTTAATTATATGCCAGCCTTTATGACAATGGGGCCGAAAGCCTCTCTCCTGAATGGGCAGTGAAGAGAAAGGAAAAGTGATAATTCTGCCTCCCTCTTTGCATCTGAAACAAAAATCTCTGCTCTTGTGTCCGCATTTCCATTCGTATTGAAATGAACGGAGAGTTTGGCTCATACTGCTCACTGTCTCCCTCCCTCTCTGCCTCTGCCTTCACAGCCGCATCATCCGCACTGGCGTTCACTGCCATTATGATGCTTTCTGTCCCATTCAGGGACTGCCTTCAATTACTCTAAGATGTTCATACTTCTCAGGCTGTCCTCCTAGGAGAGGTAATAATAATAATAATAATAATAATAATGTCACACAGCAGTATGCAGTGATGATTATGCACTTAAAAATGAAGATAAATCAGGAAGAAAATACTACTCAAATATTTATTTCAGGTAATACTGGATCATAAGTAAAATAAGTAAACCGAAAACAGTTCATAGTAAAAAAAAAATGTCTTTTTGAGAGATAAAGTCTAGTGTGGCCACCCTTTGCTTTGATTAAAGCATTTAATCTAAAGGCATAGTTTTCACATATTTTAGATTTTCTCACTCGCTAAACCTTTCCGTATGGTGATGTTGATGTTGATGTTACAACAGATTTGTTTATCTCAATATCAAGTAAATCCCAGATTTGCTCAGTTGGATTAAGGTCTGGATTTTGAGCAGGCCAAGGCATAACTTTTTATGTCACCAGATGATTCTTTCCGATTGAGATTATTTTGGCACATCTTAGAAGTGTGTGTAGAGTCATTATCTTGTTGAAAATAAAATCCCCAGCCAATCACTCTTTCAGATGGCAATGCATGCCTCATAAGGATGCTGTGATACGTCTTTTGATCCATGATTCTGTCCATTTTTTTTTTAGTTCACGGCTCAATTCGAGCAGACTAAACCCCAAACCATAATATTACCACCTCCATGTTTTACTGAAGGGTTAAACAGTCATTATTGAAACACTCTCTGACTCTACAGTGCACATAAGTTCTGCGTTTGGATGAGAAATTTTCAAATTTTGATTAATCGGTGTAAAGGATTTGTTCCCAGTCTGTTGGTGTCCAATCCTTGAATATCTTGGCAAACCCAAGTCGTTTTTGACGTTGCCAGCTCTAAGAAGCAGTTTTTTGGCAGCAGAACATTTTCACAGAGGCGTCTGGAAATAATAGATCTTGATACTTTCATCTCTTCACTGCTGGTGCTATTAATATTATCACAAAGTTGTTGTGCTGTCAACTGCCAATTTATTTATTTATTTTTTACATGTCATACGCAGATAACAAACATCAGTGGCACTCCATGGCACCTCCATAGTTCCTAGTTTTCAGTGAACCGGTTTCTTTAAAATGCTAAAAATGATGGAGTTTCTTACTATGCCATGGGAGCATTTAACATCTTCAGCATCATGTGAGGCCACAATGTGGCTGTGAACAATCTCAGAGAGCTCCATCTGTTGTGCCATCATGTCTAACTTTGTGACACTGCTCAAAGTTCATGTCGCCTCATGTATTAGAACAAGTGACCATCAGAAGTAATTTTGCAGAGCTTGCCTCAAACCAGTTTAAACTATTTTTTGGCCTTAATAATCATGGAATGACCCTCCAAACATTCATTCATGCTATGCAAGTGTCAAAAAAATAAAATTTGCGACTCTTTAATTGTTATAAAAAAACTAGAGGCACTCTTCGAGTGCAAACCTCCGCCATAGCAGCACAGTCCAAATCTTCATGAGTGGGAGCAAAGTTGACTTATCGCATGTCATATGATTTCAAGATGGCTGCCGTGGCGGCTATATTGTTTCGCTGATTGCGGTGAAAATCAATAGAGTCCTTCCTTGCTGTAATAACAATGCACCCACAAAATTTCAGACAAATCCGTGCATTACTTTTTGAGTTATGTTGTTCACAAACAGAAAGACAAACAAACGAACAGGGGTGAAAACATAACCTCCGCCCCAAATTCGTTGGTGGAGGTAAAAATGATGTTTTCAGTGATTTTGTTTATTACCCATAGTTTAACATCAGTATACTTGTGGGAATTAATTTTCTGTTAACGTTGCCTACAATAGTATTTTTCAATACATTTTCACCAAAGAATCAGAGAGAAGTAATATATTTCGAACCCTTTTAGATGAAAATGTTGGAGTATAACCATCGGTGCACACTACTGTACATTGCAATGTTAAAAAAAGTAAAAAAAAGTATGTGCCTCGTGTGCCGCATCAGCTGCAGAATTTGACGGCTCCTTCCCCAGCCCACCCACACCTCCACGAAGTTTCATGAAAATCGGGCTGGTAGTTTTTCCGTAATCCTGCTGACAATCATACAAATAAACCAACAAAAATATTATACCAAAAACATAACTGTATTTATTATTATTATTATTATTATCATTATTATTATAAACTGCTTGGCCTAGCAAAATTGCTTACTCTAATATTTTGTTTGACCAGCTTCACTTTGATCACGGTGCACATTCTTTAGAGTATTGTTTTTACAATTTTTTTACAAAGCCAGATATGCTTTAGGGGCGTGGCTATCCTCTGGTCCTCGTCAGATACGGTCAGATCCACTCGTAGATCCACCCCTCACTCCGCGCTAGATCTTCAATTCACACTCTCTTCCAACTGGAATCACATCCAGTTTTAAAATGACAAAATGGAGCTGTTAAAATAGCCAAAATTGAGGCTTCCTAAATGGTATGCTGAAACCAGTGGGTGACGTCACGGTTGCTTTGTCCATCTTTTTATATAGTCTATGTTCAATCCATGCTGTCATTGTGGCAATCATGGTTAGGTGACGTTAGGACAAGGAGTTTTCAGTTGTTCATAGTCTCACATTAACATTATTAGCCCTAGCCTACAATTTCAAAATAATAGAGAAGTGGCCACATGTAGTGAAACTACTTGCAAGACCAAAAATCACTCAGTAATCTATATTCCCTAAGAATGGGTTGCTAGCAAGCCTAAAACATCATTAGGGAGCACTGTTGCCCAACAGGTAGTGGACAGACAATCACAGACCAGTTCAACATAATTGTTGTAGATAGGAAAGAATTCCGTACTCAACTTTTTTTGGCTTACCTTGATGTTCGGGCACTCATAAAAACATTTAAGCATTAAGAGAGAAGGATATTAGGTGCTCATGGGATAAAAAAATCTTTAGGTTGAAAGAATAAATTTGGTGCTCTTGGAAAAGTGGGATGAAAGGACAAATAAAACTAATAGGTCTTCCAGGCACTCAGAAAAATAGTAGGTTCCAAACGAAGCCTAAGATAAAAAGTTTTTATTAAAGCTTGGTTGAAATAAATTTAAAAAGCCGACATGTTTTGACCTACACGGTCTTCATCAGGGCGTAACAAGTCACATGGGTAAAGACTGACATTTATAGATGATTTCAACCAATAAACAACCAGACTAGTGTCACCTGATGAACTGCTAAAAGCAGAAGTAGGGTGAGTTCAGCTAAAATGGACCATCAGGTAAAATAGACCGGATAAGGTTAGAGCAGGAGTCCCCAGTCTTTCTCAGAAAGGGCCAGTGTGAGTGCAGGCTTTCATTGCAACCAAGCAACTACACTCCTGATTCTACTAATGAAGCATATTAGCAAAGAGTCCAGGGGCTGATTAGTAGCATCAGGTGTGTAATAGATTGGTTGCAATGAAAGCCTACACCCACACCGGCCCTATCTGGGAAAGATTGGGGACCCCTGGGTTAGAGTGTCATAGTACTTTAAATTTTCACGGCAAATCAAAATAGCTGGCTTTGCAGTGTTGCTATAATTCTAGTTGACATGTAAGAATAGTTTACATTGGCTTGAGGTTGCTTCAGTGGGTGGGACACAGTATTATGTGCAGGATGTCAGAGAAATTGAGCGTTAAGTATGTATGGCATATCAGATTTCACTCATTACTAATAAGGGTGATAAAGGAATTATAAGTACCCTTACCAACAAAGAAAAGTGTGTATGAACAATGTTTTGTTAGGCTCTTTCTAATAAAAAAAGTTTTGATTGTAAAGAGCCTTTGATTTTTATATAATGTCATTTTAGTCACTGGTCCATTTTAGCTGAACCACCTCAGCTAAAATGGACCGCTCTTTTAAGATAAAATGGATCGCATAGACACACACTGGCTGCTAAGTAACTAAGCGCTCCCCATGAAAATGCTCACTTTGAGCGCTGAGCGTATTTTAGAACCATTCTGCTCTATCTGACAAGTGATCTATCTCAGAAAATGGCAACAAGAGCCTTAGCGGTTAGCAACTAGCCACGAATGATACTGCTCTGCTTGTTTTCTGAGCAAATATCAACTGCCCAGTTGTCAAATCGAACTACCAATAAACTCTTTATGCTAGCCAGCAAGCAATAGTGTTCCCACTGTGTTGTTGCCTGTTTGACATTTTGATTTCGCAGTAATTCAGCACCACCATTATATCCATGCAAACTTTTGATAATCTTTTTGTTTAATTAGCCTGTGTATCACAGACGGTGCTCCAGGATGGATTGAGAAGGAGAGAGAGAGAAAGAAAATGGCAGGAGGTCAAAACATTTTTGGCAAAATTAATTTTTATTTAATTTTTATGAAATATGCTCTCTGTGATATTGTATGAATTTTTTGACAAAATGTTTGTCCTGAATAAAAGATTTAATCAGAAACTACTCTTGTTCTCTATTATTACATAAGTCCATTTTAACTGACAACGGGTCCATTTTAACTGAACAACTGGCCCATTTTAGCTGAACTCACCCTACAAAAATAACACTAAAGTTAACAAAAATAATCGAGCAATAAAATAGAGAGGTGACAGAGATAACACAGACAGGTGGTTGTAAAAACAACAATAATGATAGCCCTCAGTCATTAACCCCTTTGCGCAGAAGCTAAATCTGGCTATTTAGGTGTTACCTGATTCAAGGCTTTATGATTCAAGATTGCAGCTTTACAGACAGAAAAACTTTGGCTCAATGGAGTCTAGACACTTGAAGCATTTAGACTTGAATCGTATTTCAGTATAAATTTATGATTCTAGTGGAGAAAAGGGGCTGAAAACACAAAAAATCTTCATGAAAATTCAACTTTGAATTAGCAAAAAAAAAAATAATACTGACAATTGAAAACCTGCTGGGGCTTAAAACTATACATTTCTGGAATCATAAACTTCTTAACCACAAGTACAATTCATCTTGAACATTATATTCTAGATTAACCGCTTGCTATGAGCCAAATTAGACAGCTATCCAGGTGTCTCCCCAAAGTCTGAGATCCATCAAAATGGTTCACTGTCAAATCATACATTAATCATATATTTAACTCAAATTAACTTTTGGGCCATGAAATTCAGCATGAATTAATGATTCATGATTTCTGGTTGAGTTTAGCATGAATTTATCAATATCAGTGCAGTTGAGCATCATTGGTCACCAGTAACCTCTCCAAACACAAAACAGGCCTTTTCTCCATAAAAAAGTTAACAATATTGTCCATTTTTCTTCGAAATCCCCCAAGCATTAAATAAACTTCTGTTAAACAGCTATAACATTCACACTGCAATGAGGAGCTAACTGCTCTCACATCCGAGCTCATAACCTTATGTAGCAAGCCAAGGGAGGGCCCAGGCGGGGACTTGAACCTCCAGACTCCCGGGTAAGAGACACGTGCGCTGACCACATAGCCAAAGAGCCAAGCTTGTTGGCAAGGTAGCCAGGGCAGGTGCTTATTAGGAGACACTTCCAGTGACAGGACCCCTCTACTGTCACATCTAATGTAGCAGACCGAAGGAGGGTCCAGGCAGGGACTTGAACCTCCAGAGTCCCAGGTATGAGTCATGCGCCCTGATGACATTACGCATGGCAGCATGTGTAAAGCATGGAGCGTGTGGACACACTCACGAAAGAGGGGGATAGATGTGACAGTAGAGGGGTCCTGTCCCTGGAAGTGTCTCCTAATAAGTACGTGCTCTGGCCACTTTGCCAACGAGCCTGGCTCTTTGGCGAAGTGGTTGGCGCGCGTGTCTCTAACCTGGGAGTCTAAAAGTTCAAGTCCCTGCCCGGGCCCTCCCTCAGCCTGCTACACTCACACCTCACAAGGGTGAAAACTCAGTAATATTTGAACTCTGAAATATACCTTATTTTAACTGAACAGAAATTTCACTTTCTGGAAAAAATAAAATGACATATGCCTCTATATTCAACAGAATGGTGTAATGAATGTACCGAGGGATCTACCGACGTGCGTGAGCTGCATGCATTTGGAGAAACGAAAACCTCGGCATTCGATGTCTTTAAACGCGGTGTAAATTCTACAGCAAAAAGCCATATTGAGCAAAATGCAAACAGAGTAGAAATATAACCTGTTTTCTTCATTGATGCCCTCCTCCAGAGACAGATGTATCGGGTAGAAGGAACCCTCCAGTACTGTTTCATTCGGAATAATTCCCATTGACCGCGTTCACACAACATTTATCTCGTAAATGAAACTGAACACTTAATTCGGGTCTGTTTCGGGTGTCTTTTTTTCTTTGATATCGCATCATTTTCAGCTGCGCAACCGTGGCCAACATTCGAAGAACACAACCGACCTTACTTTTACGCTTAGCTTTGTATCCTATTCTTATTGTCCTCAGTTATTGAGGAAAGTTTAAACACTCGGGAATTGAATAAGAAACGAGTCTATCAATACATCGTTTCCAGGGAAGCTTCACGAGGGCGTGAACTATAACTGTAGAGTTACGCAGATGAATCTGAGGTCGATACTATGGGCAAGGATGTAGACCAGTTTGCACATCAGGCTTAGCTGAGGAGTTTAATTCATACAACTCCTGAAAAACAGGAATTGGAGGGTACTTCTCCATTCTCTAAATCGCGTTTCAGCTCTGCCTGCTTGTGAATATTCAATAACTGGTCCGGGGGTGCCATCTCGAGGTCGAGTACTGTAACTAAGTGCTTAAATTTGCAGCTCTATAGACGCCAGCGTTTACGTCTGCAGAAAGGGGTTAATCAAGCGCGAGACAAGGCATATTCGCTTAGTCGGGTTAACCTGTTAAATAAACGCAAGCGTAAGAACCGCCCACAATCTCGGCCCTTCTTTGTGACAAAATACAGCACTCGAGCTGCACATATCAGAAACATCATAAAATCCAGTTGGTCCTTCATTGAGAGTGATCCCAACCTCCGCAAGGTTTTTCCCGAACCACCGATGTTTTCTTATCGATGTGCCCACACTCTAAGAGAGAAACTTATGCAAAGTTATCTCCCTGCCGAAAAAAGAACTAGGCCCAATTTTCTTAGTAAACCCGTTGGCACTTTCAAATGTCATAATTGCAATATCTGTGGCAATATCATTCAGACCAAATCTTTTTCTGATTTTAAAATGGCAAAAATACATGCATACAGATTTAATTAATTGCAATTCTGCCTATGTGGTCTATCGTCTTTCATGTCCCTGTCCTGGAATTTTTATAGGCCTATTGGCCGCACTAAGGGGTCTATTCTTTCATTAGCGCGCAAGTCATTTTTTACGCAATTCGAGTAAAGCGCTTTTGAGTTATGCATATTCTCCCCTATGCGCTTCCATCACGCCCACAGCGCTTAACTTCAGAATGTAGGCGGCCTTATGAAAGAGGTGTGACTGATCCAAAAGAGAGGCAGACTCTGTACAAAGCTCATTGATTATGGCTGTCAGGAAAACATGGAACAAGGATTTTCTGATTAACCATGAAAATGCAGTTGTGGTCCATGGAAAACGCAAACCAGACTTTAAATTTGAATATCATGGGCCTGCTGATAAAACCTGTCTCTCCAAACTGATAAGAAACAAAAACTTTTATGTCCACTATTCTCCGTTAGTCATGCAGAATTAAACATGTTTTATTTTATTTATATTCAAAATGTATCAATTTATATATATAACAAAATATATACATATATTCTTTATTTTATAAAATGAAGGAACCCCTTGCGCTTCAGCCCCTCTGTTAGTGGAGGTCGGTGCTCGCAGAAAGGACAATAAATCCGAATATAAAGAAGAAACTGGAGCACTCAAATCACCAGTATAATTTATTAAGGTGCCAAGACTGACGTTTCGACGCACTGCGTCTTCCTCAGAGTCAAACAAGTATGGTAAATCTGGGACAGCTAAATACCCTCCTACACACAGAGAAAAACTTTCCATTGGAAAATAAGGGAACAGGGAGGTATCCATAACATACCAATACTGTGACCCCATACAAGAAGGAGGTGTTACCAAGAGAATCACCGTAAATCCACTAACAATCATAGTAAAACAAGATGTAACACAAACAGTGGACACAGAACTTACAATCCAACATTTTACAGAAAACAAGAAAGGTTTAACTCTTCATTTAATCCATGTGGTTCCACTGTATTTAATGTGTAGATCCAGTAAGCTTCTCTTTTAAGTAATTTATTAATTTATTATTGAGTTCTACTCAACCTGATGGGATAGGCAAAATTCTAAACAATGTGCAATCAAGCAGGACGAGCTGCTCACACGACAAAATCAAAACATTTTTCTGAGCTTTTAAATTGTAGTTGATGTATCATGGCTCAAAACCAATATCCCATTTTATGGACACCAAATATTTCAAAATTGTATGTGTTGCGTGGAGGTTTTGGTCAGTATATATATATATATATATACACATATACAAATAATACAATCTGCTAATAAACACATGATATATACACATATTCAAACATGGGATAAGCAATCAGCAATTACATTGTCAGTACCCTTTACAAGCTTAATTTCCAAGTCAAACTCCGATAAAATCAAACTCCAATTCAGCAATATCCAATTCTTGTTTTTCATCTTACTCAAAAACATTAACGGATTGTGGTCAGTGTACGCAATCATTGGCTTTTGCCCTGTGCAAACATAAACCTCAAAGTGTTGTAAGGATAGAACCAGAGCCAACAGCTCCTTCTCTATTGTGGAATAGTTCTTTTGGTGGTAATTGAACTTCCTGGAGAAGTATGCCACGGGATGCTCAATGTCATCATGCACAGAGTCACTTCTCTGTAGGAGCACAGATCCAAAATGCTTCATCCCAGTGAACTTTACGCCTGTCTTCAGTTGGTTGGTGAGACTGAGAGCAATCTCAGCAAAGTTCTTTGCAGAACTTGCGGTAGTACCCGATCATTCCAAGGAAGCGGCGCAAAGCTTTTTTGTTGTCAGGAACTGGAAAGTCCATGATGGCTTGGACTTTAGCAGTTATGGGTGCCACCTTGCCCTGGCCTATGCCATAGCCAAGATACGTGACAGTAGCACAACCAAAGTCACTCTTGTTCAGGTTAACAGTCAGGTTCGCCTGGGTCAAGCGCTGGAACAACGTCTCTACATCTTTCAGATGTTCTTCCCAGGAGTCACTCCATGTGATAAAGTCATCGATGTACGCACCCGTGTGTGGTAATCTGGCGTTTGTTGACTGTATCATCCTTTGAAACGTGGCTGGGGCATTTTTCATGCCAAAGGGTAGGACTTCATACTGGTACAACCCAGATGGTGTGGCAAAAGCAGAGATGCTCTTGGCCCTCTCAGTTAAAGGCACACACCAATAACCTTTCAATAAATCAATCTTGGTCAGAAACTTTGCTTACCCTACTCTATCGATACAATCATCAATCCTAGGTATTGGAAACACATCAGTTCTAGTTACAGCATTGACTTTGCAATGATCTGTACAGAATCGAGAACTTCCATCAGGTTTTGGAACAAACACACAGGGTGAACTCCAATCTGAGTTGGAGGGTCTGATAATATCATATTCTAACATGTACTCAACTTCTTTCTCAGTAATCTTTCTCTTTTCAGGATTCATCCGGTACGGATGCTGTTTTATTGGTTTGGCATCACCAACATCTACATCACGAGATGCTATAGAAACTCTCTTTGGAACTTCAGGAAATAGATCTTTATATTTCTTGATCAACCTCTCAAACTGATCTTTCTGTGAGGGTTCTAAGTGCTGGAGTTTTACATCAAGATTTTGCAACACTTCAGAATTTGACAATTTACATGAAAGAACTTTAGCTTTCATTCTAGGTTCATCATCTTGAAAATCCCCCTCATCTTCACAAGTCTCGGCTATAGGAGGATCTGAAGTGACAGCTGCAACCTATCATGATAAGGCTTCAGCATGTTAATGTGACACAACTGTTTTGGCTTTCTCCTATCTGGAGTCATCACAATGTAATTGAGATCATTGAGTTTTGTCAAAATTTCATACGAACCGTGAAATCTAGCCTGCAATGGATTGGACTGCAAGGGAAACAACACAAGCACCTTGTCCCCTGGTTTAAACTCATGGCTTCTAGCCTTATGATCATACCGAGTTTTCATTTTTCCCTGACTTGATTTCAAGTTCTCTTTGGCTAGGTCACAAGCTGCACACAGTATTTCCTTCAACTTCCTAACATAGTCTAACAGACTGATATAAGGCTCTTTCTCTTGCCATTGTTCACTCAACAATAGCAAAGGTCCTCTCATTTCATGGCTAAACACTAGCTCAAATGGACTGAATCCAGTAGACGCCTGCACTGCTTCTCTAGCTGCAAACAACAGCAAATGAACACCTTCATCCCAGTCTTTCTCATGGTCATAACAATAAGTCCTCAACATTGTCTTGAGAGTGGAATGAAACCGCTCTAAGGCACCCTGACTCTGGATGATAGGAACTAGAAAGAATCTGCTTTGCACCTAGTTCATACTGTAACGGACAACCTATTCCCTGTAGGAAGTACGGGAGACTAGTTTGAGTGCCACGACACTCTCCGACTCATAGGCTGGTAGTTTGGGAGCACTACTATTACTAATATCGGTTTTAATTAAGAATACACTCATCTAGTGATTTCACTGGCTGTCGACTGATTGGGGGTGATGGGGGGGTGTGACCATGTGATGTTTTCACCTGCGTGAAACCTTATTGCTGACGTGGCGGATATGGAGGGGAGACACTTTTTGAAACGCCAGCGGGAGCAAGGAGCGTGTGAAAGAGCCACCCTCGAAATGGTGTGTGTTACCTGCAATCGGTCCTATAACTAGACGCCAGGGAAATTTGAAGAAAACCCGAACTGAACTGAACTAAACTGACGACTGGGAGCTGTTCGTCCAGCGTCGGACTTCGCCTGCTGCTCCGGCCGTACGCTGACGACTAGTCGGGGAAGTGGTTCTCAACCAGCCTCGGCCCGTGCTACCACCCGTGGAGCTTGTGGGGAGGTAAGTTTGCACCTCCCAAGAACCTCAGTCAGGACGACAGCCACTTTACTGACCAGCTAGCTGGTCCTAGCTATTACCGCTGCTGTGGGGGAAAGGAGCGTTTTTCCTTTTTCCCTAGACAACGAGTTTTCAGTGAATTCCCTCACAAGTGGGTTCGGTAATAATACACTACCTGCTGAAACAATCCGGAAGTGAAATGGCTACCTTAGTCTCACTGAATTTCCCTGGTAAGGCCAAACAATGTGAAGAACTTTATCAAAGTCTTTGAGATTGCAGTTCCCTTGATGTTGCGTAGAGGTATGGCTTCAGGGAATCTGGTAGATGCACACATGATTGTCAACAAGTACTGATTTCCAGATCTAGTCTTGAGAAGTGGAGTAACACAATCTATGATGACCTTGGAGAAGGGCTCCCCAAATGCTGGGATAGGCTGCAATGGAGCTACAGATGGGTCTAACTAGTGTTTTCCAACTACCTGACAAGTGTGACAGGTTTTGCAAAAGTTGGAAACGTCTTTCCGAAGCCCAGGCCAAAAGAAGTGTTTCATGATCTTATCAACAGTCTTGTTAACACTAAAATGACCTCCTAAAGGTAAACTATGAGCTATTGCTAAGATCTCATTCCTGTAGACCTTCGGAACAACAATTTGCTTGACCACTGCCCAATCTGCATTGGCAGGGATATCAGGAAGGCGCCACTTCCGCATCAACACTCTATCCTTGAGATAATACCCAACTGGAACTGTGTCTATTTCTTTATCAGGAAGGGCACTCCTCTTTAGTACACAAATTTCAGAATCATTAGTTTGCAAGTCTCTAGACACATCAGAATCACCCGACCAATCTGGCTGGCTGAACAAAGGACTGATAAAAGTGTCTCATAAATCCTCAAACGGAGAAACCATAGTAGGTCGAACAGAGTCATGTGGCGAACCACCTGAGTCATGACTATTCAATGTGCTGGACGGCACCACATCATCTTCTTCTTGAGCCTTCTTGGCCATAGCACGGGTCACTGCACAGGAAGGATATAGAGATGGGTCTTCATCGCCATCTTCAGTGCTCGGCTGTGAAGTAAGATGAACAGGGGGAACTACATTGCCTCCAGCCAGGTCATTGCCTGGCAACAGAGAAACACCCTTGATAGGTAGACTTGACATAAGTCCCACCTTTACCTGTCCTGTAACTAAATCTGACTTCAAGAATACAGAGCGCAGAGGTACAGATACAATCCTCCCTTCAATACCTTGTACAAGTATGAAATCCCCAGAAGCGGTCTCATCGCGTAACTCTAAGGAGTCCATCAACAAAAGTGACTGAGAAGCTCCGGTATCCCTTATGACATATATGGGTACAGGAGGAGAATGCTCATTCAGAGCCACAAATCCCTCTGACACAAATGGAAGAAATTCCTCCCTCACAAAGTCAGCAGTATCAGGCTTCTTAGCCCCACAAGGAGCAGGCAGTTTAGCAGATCGGTCATCTACTACATGGGTTTCTAACCTTTTCTTCACAAAGACTTTTCGTTTGGTATCTTTTTCTTTTTCTTTCTTAGCTTTAAGGCACCAATAGTTAGTTGTAACATGACCAGATTTCTTGCAAGACCACTTTTGTCACTGTCAGCTTTCACACTTTGATCAGACCTGTTACTGGATTTCTGAGCACCATCACCAGATTTGTCTTTGTCTTTGGGTGAGGAATCTTAAGTATCACTGTCACCTTTCTCCTGAAATTGGAACCATCTATTGTTACTGCTAGACTGAAATTTGGACTTTTGTATGAGAACATATTCATCTGCAAATTTGGCAGCTGATTGCAAATTCAGTGCTTGCTTCTCATTAAGGTAGGTCTTAATATCATCCTTAACACAGTTCTTGAATTCTTCAATTAACACCATCTCTTTTAGTGAGTTGAAATCATCCTTGTTCTCCATAGAAGTACACCAGCGCTCAAAGCAAACCTTCTTCTCATTAGCAAATTCCACATAAGTCTGATTGTCAGATTTCTTCAGACCTCTTAATTTCTGTCGATAAGCCTCTGGAACCAAATCATAAGCTCTCAAAATGACCTTTTTGACAACCTCATAATCAGAGGAATCATCTGCAGACAAGGCCGAATAGGCTTGTTGAGCTTTACCTTTGAGGACAGTTTGCAACATCAGAGGCCAGTGTTCCTTTGGCCACTGGCAACTCTTTGCTACCTTTTCAAAGCACTGGAAATACTTATCAACCTCCTCCTCTGAGATTAGAGACACCAGCTTTACCTCCTGGCTTGTACAAAATTTGTTTTCAGATGCTATTTTGATTTTTAGCTGCTCCATTTGGAGCCTTTCTTCCCTATCTAACTTCTGTAAATCTAAATCTCTCTGTCTCTCTCTCTTTCTGTCATGGTTCTGCCTGCAGGCCCTTCCCCCTGTTACATTCCTCGCCTCCACCTTAACGGGCAACAGCTGTGGCTCGTTAAGGTGGAGGTGAGGTTCTGTTATTTAAGGGCTGGCTGCACCTCATTTGGGTGCAGCGGTATTCTTGTTTGGAGCCCTGAGATGTTATTGTGTGCTGCTGCTCCCCTCTGTGAAGTTATTTTTTAATTTAAATTAAAGATTTTTATATTTTTACTCAGCCTGTGCATTTGGGTCCCTGGTCCTGCCTTTGGGTACATGGTCCCAGTCCCCGCCGGTTTCTTGTCTTCAGCCGGCGGGGGCAAAACCATGACACTTTCCTCTTTCTCTCTCTCAAATTCTGGTTGTTTTTCTTCTCTTGCTAATTTTTCTAACTCAGACTGCCCTTCTTTCTCTCTTTCTTCCCTCTCAAATTCTCTTTGTTTTTCTTTTTCCTCCCTTTCGTCTTCTGACATAAGTGTTTAGGAATAAGAGGCTACACACTGCATCATTCAGTGTTAAAAGGATTGCAGCCAGCAAAAGCACACTAATCACAGCAATAATAATGAAATCATAGGCTGTTAAATATTCGCTTATTTAAATCTAAATGGCCTGGGTGGGCGCATATGTTGTTGTAAAACCTTAATACACTTTTCAGCATTAATAGTGCTTTTCCATTAGTGAAAGCTGCCCACGCCATAGGTACTAATGCAACCCACCTATACCATCAGAGGTGTAGGCTTTTGAACTGTGCGCTGATAATAAGCTGCATGGTCCCTCTCCTCTTTAGTCTGCACATCACGGTGTTTGTGGTTTCCCAAAAAAATTTCAAATTTTGATTAATCTGACGGCAGAAGAGTTTTCATTTTGCCTCAGTCCATCTTAAATGAGCTTTGGCCCAGAGAAGACAGCGGCATTTCTGAATCGTGTTCACATATGGCTTCTTCTTTGCATGATACAGCATTAAGTTGCATTTGTGGATGACGCAGCGAACTTCGTACACAGACAGAGATTTCTGGAAGTGTTCCTGAGCCCATGCAGTGAATTCCAGCGCAGAATAAGGCCTGTGTTTAAAGCAGTGCTGCCTGAGGGCCTGAGATCACGCACATCCAACATTGACCTTTGGCCTAGTCCCTTTCTCCTGATCCTCTGAATCTTTTGATGATATTATGTACTGTAGATGGTAGGATATTCAAAGTCTTCACATTTTTGCATGGAGGAATATTTTTTTGAAATCGTTCTGAGAGACTCTGCTTCTCTAAAACGTTCCTTTAATACCCAGTCATGCTACTGATCTGTTGGCAATTAACCTAATTAGTTGCAAAATTCTCCTCCAGCTGTAAAATAAAATTATTTCTGTCCAAATGGCGACTTTTTTTTTCGCCAGGCAATGTAATTAATGGGTGGCACAGCGACACATTGGGTAGCACTGTTGCCACACGGCAGATAGGTCATGGGTCCAAATTCAGCCTGGGGCTGTTCCATGCGGAGTTTGCATGTGACAGGGTTATATCCATAAGTGCTTAAGTCCATATTCATTAAATATCAGGTAACACAACAAATCCATTCTTTCATTGATGAGGAATATGCCTCACAAGCTAATTTTGACAAGAAGCTCTCAAGTACAATATAAATGAGTAGTGAATTGGAAATTCCCCAAGAAGCTACTGTTAGCAGTGGCCAAGTCCAGTCTAAATCTTCTACAAGTACTTAAGTCTAGTCAGCCAATCAAAGCATTGCATAGACAATTGGTTGGCCAATTGCATCCGCTGTAGCTTTCTTACCTAAACAAAATGGCTGACTCTACAGGCCAGGATGTGTGTGTGTGGACTCAACCCAAAAGAGCTTAAAAAAAAACTCAGGCAGCAAGAAACATTCGCTAAAAACAAGTGAAAAAGAACTCTTGCAAAAGGTCATCTTTTTTAGCTGTTTATCCTTTGGCTCAACTTTCTACTTACCGCGCCACATCACTGTAGATGACGAATGAAGTCCTCAAACCTGTTTGGATGGTGGTTTACCTTCCATCTTACTGTATATATCTTCCATTCATTTTGTTCAGGAAGGTTTTTGAAATCCATGACTGTAGTATACTGATGTAATACTGGGTCCGATTTACTTTGATTTATTCACTTATTGCTCACTTGCTTTACTTTGGGGGCTGTAGAGAAAAGAAACACACGGGAACACTTGGTTCGGGTAACTTGCTTGCTTTTCAATTCATTTTCCATCCAACTCTCGAACTGACACACTACCTCAGATACATACATATCCTTACATCAAATCAATTCGCTGATCTTGACCAACATTAACAACCTTACAGGAAAGGTGGACCATATCATGTAGTTCCCGATGTAAATTAAAGAATAGAATACTCTTTTCACTTGTGTGTATTCATCATTACCCAGACTGTAAATTATCTCCAATATGAGAAACCAAACATGTGCGACATAACTTTTCCAAAAATAAATCTCTCCTTACATTGGTATGTACGGAGCCCAGGAAGTGCAATGACACGAAAAAATTATAAGTGAAATAATAAAATTTAATGCTGTGAATTTTTTTAATCAAGTTCAGTTTTCGTTATTTTGAGGCATTTGCTTCTAAAAGTACTCAAGTCTGCAGACTGGTTGAAATATCTGGGCGAAGAATATATACCCAAAAAAGCATGCATTCTAAGTGAATTAGAGACTCTAAATTGCACATATACAGTTGCAATAAAAAAGTATTCAACCCCCATTGCAAAGTTTAATAGCAAAATTTACAAACTTTCAGCTGTTTGTGCTAAACAAGAACATTTTAAATAGCTCAACACAACTAATATTACAAGGAGATTCTCCAAGTTAAACACAAAATGCCGCTTTTAATGACTACTGCAGTCTCAAAATTATTCTACCCTCTGAATAGAATCTGTCATAACAGCATATCTGCAAGTCAGGTGTAGCATCAAGCCCACCTATTGCAGCAAATCAAGTGCTCAATTAGTTGCATGAGGTTTGCTTGAGATACAACACATCAAATACTTGCACTAGCTAGGGGTTTGTTGGCAGTGACATTTGATTGCATATCAGAAATATGGCTGTCAAGAGAATTGTCCAAAAAGCTAATAGAGGAGATCATTGCCTGGCACAAACAAGGAAAAGTGTACAAAAAACTAGCATAAGCACTGAATTTTCATAGAGATACAGTTGGAAGCATAGTTTGCAAGTTCAGAGTTAATGGAAGAGTGGCTACAGTACCAGGATGTGGCAGAAAGAGGCTATGAATGGCTGCCACCAGATTCCTGAGTTGACGGGTGGTCAAAAACCCTCGAGCGACTGCAGGAGACCCGCAGCAAGATTTGGAGGCAGGAGGCACTGAGGTTCCAGTTTGCACAGTAGGGCACATACTAAACGTTGAAGGTCTCCAAGACATACATCACAACTGATCCAAAAGCACAAGCTCCAATATACTCAAAAGCATATAAATTAGCCACAGAGGTTTGGGGATATTGTTCTGTGGAGTGATGAAACAAACCTGGAATATTTGAGGATTATGAATCAGTGGTATGTCTGCAGGAATAAAGAAGCATATGCTGAAAAGTACACCCTGCCTACAGTGAAGACTTGTGGGGGCTTTTTGATGCTCTGCAGCTGCCAAGCCTCCTCTGGCACTAGAAATCTGCAAAGTGTGGAGGGCAAGATGGATTCTGTCAAGTACCAGGATAACCAAGGAGAAAATGTCATTCTGTCTGTAGGGAATCTGACGCTTGGGCATCATTGGACCTTCCAACAGGACAATGATCCTAAGCATATCTCAACATCCACTAAGGCTTGGTTTCAGAAGAAGTCAGGGAAGATTCTAGAGTGCCCATCACAGTCGCCTCATTTGAACCCCATAAAAAAAAAATATCTGGTAGGATTTGAAGAACACAGTTGCAGTACGCAAACCCTAGAATATTAGTGAACTGGAGGCCATTGTCCATGAGGACTGGGCTAAGATTCCTTGGGAATGCTGCCTAAAGCTCACTTCTGCCGATGCATCACATTCCAGCAGGTCATAGCGGTAAAAGGGTTTTCTACTAAGTATTAAAGATGCTTTAAGGGGCTGAATAATTTTAAGCCTGCAGTAGTTATTAAAAGTGGCATTTTGCGTTGAATTTGGAGAAGCCACTTGTAATATTTAAATTGTTCTTGTTTGATTTGTTCATTGCAAACAGCTGAATGTTTGTAAATTTTGCCAGTAAAGCTAATTTGCAATGGGGGTTGAATAATTTTGAGTGCAGCTGTAGGTATGAGTGTGGGCTCCTAGACGGATTGGTGAGCTGTTCAATGTGTGTCCCTGCTTTTCGCCAATAGTCGGATGGGATAGGCTCCAGCTCCCACCGCGACCCTGATGTGGAAGATACTGGATGGATAGATGAAAATAAGTGAGGGTATTTAGTTTGTTCTGATTTCAGTTGCATCTGAATGTTACTCAGACTGCAGAGTTGGTAAAACAAATTCTATTTTCATGGTGATGTGCAGATCACTTTAAGTCTCTGCTGCTGGTTGGGGTGTTGAGAATCATAGTTCACAATTAGTTTACTATGTCTACTCACCCCCAAAAAATGAAGAGAGAAAAACTGAAATAAGAGAACTGTTTTTTTGCACTCTCCTGATGTGCAAGGGAAAAGGCTTATTGGTTTTGTCAGGTCCATTTCTTATCAGACATGATTACTCTAAGTCAGGGGCAGAGGTGTGTTTGATAATGGACCCGGATGCAAGAATAATTTTCAGGCCCCCCAAGCCCACTCATTCAGAAAATACAAACCAATCCAATCGTGCCAATTTCCACATATTAATGCTCAAACAGACAGCAATATACTGGCAGAATATAAAGGCATCACATCAGTTAGTGTATTAAGAAAGGCACATTGTGCATTACATCACTGATTCACAATCTCTTAAGATAAATAGCCCAGTGTAATATACCTTCCCAAAATCTTGCACTACAGATAAGCAGGCCAGACATCCATTAAATACAAATATAAGTTAACAAATTATGTTGGTGTAATGAAAATTTATTATGAACCTTAACATTGTTGAACAATTAATAAATAATTTTGCAATTTATTCTGTGTTTCTGTGTAACTGCAACATCCCACTTGGTTTCAACATAGACAACAAACACAAGATTTTTTGCCAAAGAACCCAGATTTGATCTTTTGGGTCTTTGTTTCTCATGTTCCACTCATCAGATTTAAAAAAAAAAACACAACCACAGTATATAACAAAGCATGGCGGTCAATGTTGAAGCAGTTGGGAAATCTTAGCCACGACAAAAATGTATCAATTGTAGCATTAAGTTATTTTAGTGCCCCTTTGTAGCACTTTGACCCACTTCACTGGGAGGAAAGGCACTCTTTCTTCCTTCCATGTTTTCAGAAAAATGTTATGTTACTCTGATTCAGTATCCACTTGAACTTTGCACAAAAACCTTGGCATTAGTTAGGTACCTAATGTAACACACCCCCATTGGGAATTGGAAAAATGGACAAGCTGGAAACAAGAAGCCAGCAGGATCGAAAATACAAAAAACATGTTGGTTCAGCGGCATCTCTGCTGGGCAGCCAGTCAGGTAATTATCTATCTAAGCTAGCTTGATAACACCTTGGCTAGCTAGGGTATAAGCTTACCGACAGGCACAAACCAGATGTTGTTAGTCAGTCGTTCTTCGGCTGCATATCACGCGAGAAGACAAAAATAAGAATTGAATTTAGGCAGTTATATCCTCACCCCCTCTTCCGCTCAACTTTTTCTTCTTTTGTTCCCATCTTTGCCTTTGTTCTTTGATGCCTGCATTTTCATTTAAATTACGTGACTGGGAAAGGCTAGCTAACCAAAATAGCTTACTTAGACATTTGATTGGTCACCACCGTTCCCATAAATCTCCATAACAAACAAGCCAGAGGAAGGATATTTTCCACAATATTAACAAAAAATATGCAGCCTTACCATTGTCAATTTTAATTTAAAAAAATGTCATTACCCGGATCTAATGTAGGCCTCTACATACAACCCCAATTCCAAAATAGTTGGGACAAAGTGTAAATTGTGAATAAAATCAAAATGCAATGACTTTCAGATCACATGAGCCAATATGTTATTTACAATAGAAGACATTTCAAATGTTGAAACTGAGACATTTTACATTTTTATCCACAAAATGAGCTTGTTTCAAATTTTATGGCTGCAACAGGTCTCAAAAAAGTTGGGACACATGCAAAAAAAGGGCTGAAAAAGCAATTAATATACAGTATAAGAGAATCAGCCGAAAGAACATTTAGCAAGTAATTAATTAACTGGCATCAGGTGTGTAACATGATTGGCTATAAAAGGGATGTCTTAGAGAGGTTGAGTCTCTCAGAAGTAAAGATGGCCAGAGGCTCTCCAACCTGTGAAGGTGTGTGTAAAAAAATTGTGGAATACTTTAAAAACAATCATCCTCATGGTCAAATTGTAAAGGCTTTGAAGTTCTCATCATCGACAGTGCATAACATCATCAAAAGATTCAGAGAAACTGGAGAAATCTCTGTGAGTAAGGGACAAGGCTGAAGACCCTTACTGGATGCCTGTGATCTTCGGGCCCTCGGACGCCACTGCATCACTCACCGGCATGATTCTGTCATTGACATTACTAAATGGGCCCAGAAATACTTCAAGAAACCACTGTCGGTAAACACAGTCCGCTGTGCCACCCACAGATGTCACCGAAAATTCTATCATGCAAAAAGGAAGCCAATGTTGAGCATGATCCAGAAATGCCGCCATGTTCTGTGGGCCAAGGCTCATTTAAAATGGACTGTAGCAAAGTGGCAAAGTGTCTTGTGGTCAGATGAGTCCAAATTTGATATTCTTGTTGGAAATCACGGGCGTTGTGTCCTCTGGGCTAAAGAGGAGAAAGACCACCCCTCCTGTTATCAGCGTTCGGTCCAAAGGCCAGCATCTCTGATGGTATGGGGAAGCATTAGAGCATATGGTGTGGGACACTTGCATGTTTTAAAAAGCACCATGAATGCTGAAAGGTGTAAAAAGATTTCAGAGCAATATATGCTCCCCTCCAGACGACGTCTATTCCTCTGAAAGCCTTGAGTATTTTCAGCAAAACCACATACTGCAGCTATGACAACATCATGGCTTCGTGGTAGAAGAGTCCGTGTGCTGAGCTGGCCTGCCTGCAGTCCTGATCTTTCACCGACTGAGAACATTTGGCGCATAATTAAACGAAAAGTCCGTCACAGGAGACCCAAAACTCTCCAACAGCTGTAAGCCTGTATTAAACAAGAGTGGGATCAAATTCCAATGGCAACTCAAGAAACTTGTCTACTCAATGCCCAGACGCTTCCACTCTGTGTTATAAAAGAAGATGGGATGTTACACCATGGTGAACAGGGCCCCTGTCCCAACTTTTTTGAGACCTGTAGCAGCCATCAAATTTGAAATTAGCTCATTTTGTGGATAACATTGTAAGATTTCTCAGTTTCTACATTTGCTATGTTATCTCTGTTCCATTGTGAATAAAATATTTGCTGGTGTGATTTGAAAGTCATTGCATTTTGATTTTATTCACAATTTACACTTTGTCCCAACTATTTTGGAATTGGGGTTGTATTTGCATGAGTATTAGACATAGTCACACGTAATGAAGGGTTTAGTGCAATAACTTGTTAAATGCCAATCTCTTATAAGATAGAGGGGGATAAACAATAATGTATTTTTGTTAAATTTTCTGGTACATAGATCCAAAAACAAAATATCATGAGAAAAGCAGATTTCTGACCAGCACACAACATTGGTAAATGTGAAACTACAACGTATATTCTTTGTAATACCATAAAACACAAGATTAGCATTTATCAAGATATTGTGCTGAACCCTTCAAATACTTTAAAACAGGGGTCCCCAAGCTTTCCCAGAAAGGGACGGTGTGGGTGCAGGCTTTCATTGCAACCAAGCATCTACCCACCTGATGCGACTAGTCAACCTCTGGACTTTTTGCTAATAAGCTTGATTAGTTGCATCTGGGGTGTGGCTGCTTGGTTGCAATGAAAGCCAGCACCCACACCGTCCCTTTCTGGGAAAGCTTGGGGACCCCTGCTTTAAAATGTTTGTCACCATGACAGAGATTTAATTAACTTCACTGCTGTCTATATCGCTGTTCTGCTAAGTGTTTTTTGAATTTGAGGCTGTCCTCTAATGACAGCATTTAAATGTCAGTTGATATCATCAATTTTGGATGGGACCATGGCAAAGAAAATTTTGCCTTAGTCACATGTTTATTTGTCAGTGGGCCCCCATCACACTCAGGCCTGGGTGTAATTTCACCCACTGCACTCCCGGTATTACTGCCCCTACCCTGAACTGATCTCAAATGAAGGTGATTACTCTCAGAAATGATCACGGCTGGCAGTCATTTCTTTCAGAGCTGATCCTGACTGCTCTGGGCTAATCCTGATTAGATGTGATTACTCTTATAGCTCAGCGTAATTTGATGTGATCGCTCTCTGAGTTGATCCTGATTTAATATGACAACTGTCAGTGTTGATCCAGATTAAATTTGATCACTCTTACCAGATCCTGATTGGATGCAATATTCTAAGAAGCTATGCTAACTGGATGTGTTTACTCTTCCTGTCCATGCTAATTGTAAATGATTATCCTCAGAGCTGAACCTGACTGGATGTGATTACTCTCAAAGCAGATCCAGACTGGACATGATCGCTTTCAGAGCAGATCCAGACTGAACATGATTACTCTCAGATCAGATCCAGTCTGGACATGATTACTTTCAGAGCTGATCCAGACTGGACACGATTACTTTCAGAGCAGATCTAGACTGGACATGGTTACTCTCAGAGCAGATCCAGACTTAACATGATTACTTTCAGAGCAGATCTAGACAGGACATGATTACTTTCAGAGCTGATCAGACTGGACATGATTACTTTCAGAGCTGATCCAGACTGGACTTGATTACTTTCAGAGCTGATCCAGACTGGATATGATTACTTTCAGAGCTGATTCTGATTGGATTAGATAACACTCAGAGCTGATCCTGATTGATTGTGATTATTTTTGATAATTACATCCTTAATTGGATGTAATTATTCTTAGAGCTGATCCTGATTGAATGTGATTGCTCTGAGAGCTGACTCTGATTGGATGCAGTTATTTTCAGTGCTGATCCTAATTGGATGGTATTACTTTCAGTACTGGCCCTGATCGCCTGTAATTATTCTCACTGCTAACAATGATTGTTTGAGATCAGTGCTCAGTGCTGGTACTGATAGAGTGTGATTACTCTCAATCCTGATCTTGACTGTACATGATTATGCTCAAAGCTGCTCCTGATTAGATGTGATTACTCTTCGAGCTGACTGTGACTCCATGAAAGTCTGCTCAGAGCAGGTGCTGATTGGATGTGATAACTCTCAGTTTTTATCAGAATTTGAAGTGATTATTCTTAGAGTTGACCACCATTGGATGTGATTATTTTCCGAGCGGATCCTGAAAATAATCTTGTTTTTTGCACACAAAGCTCCAGCACTTTCTTTTTCTAACACCTGTTTTTAGATATCTGCTATAATCTGGCAGATATCATGTATGTATCAAACAATAAATGTGCTTGTGTAAATGGGTCATGTCTGACTGTGAAGAACGGTATTTTGCTCCCATAGATGGCAAAATGTATACAGTACTGTGGAAGGAACAATGAAATGGATTCTGATTCTGATTGGATGTGATCATGCTCTGAGCTGATCCTGAATGGATGTGTTTACTCTTTGCACCAATCCTGATCGGATGCTATTACTCTCAGAGCTGATTCTGATGGGATCTGAACACTGTCAGACCTGACCTTGATAGAATGCAATAACTCTCAGAACTGATACTGAATGGATGTGATTAGCCTCAGTGTAAACCCTGATTGGATGTGATCATGCTCTGAGCTGATCCTGAATGGATGTGTTTACTCTTTGCACCAATCCCAATAAGATGTTAATACTCTCAGAGCTGATTCTGATGGGATCTGAACACTGCCAGACCTGACCTTGATAGAATGCAATAACTCTCAGAACTGATCCTGAATGGATGTGATTACTCTCAATGTAAACCCTGATTGGGTGCGATCATTCACAGGGTTGATCCTGATTAAAGGAATTGCTCTTTGTGCTGACCTTGATGGAATGCACTCATTCTCAGAGATGATCCTGATTGGATATGTTTATACTCAGTGCAAATCGTGATTAGATCTGATTACTATTGGGCACTATCATGATAGGATGCAATTACTCTTAGAGTAATTAAATATAGATTCGTGGCTGTTACAGTAGCCCCTCATCAAACCACGTAACGGTGTGTTTTATTAGTAAGAGATGTGATCGGCAGCTATTTTTGTTCCCCTTTATCTGGCCGTGTGAGGGAATGTTTTTTTTTGTGATTTTTTTTTCTTAGGTGACTGATATGATCGGCAGCTGTTTTAGTGCCCCTTCATTGGGCAGTGGAAACGTATGTTTTATTAGTGACATATATGAGGAAAGCTGTTTTGGTACCACTTCATCTGACAGTGGAAATGTGTGTTTTATTGGTGACGTATGTGATGGGCAGCTGTTTTTGTACTGCGTCATGTGACAGTGTAAAGGTGTATTTTATTAGAGACATATATGATGGGCAGCAGTTTTAGTACTGCGTCATGTGACAAAGTAAAGGTATGATTCATTAGTGACCTATGTGATGGGCAGCTGTTTTAGTATTGCTAACATGTGACACTGTGAAGCTGTGTTTCCTTACTGACATATGTGATGGGCTGCTGTTTTAGTACTGCTTCATGTGACAGTGTAAAGGTATGTTTTATTTGAGACTTTTGTATGATGGGCAGCTGTTTTAGTACTGTTTCATGTGACAGTGTAAAGGTGTGTTTTATTAGTGACATGTATGATGGGCAGCTGTTTTCGTGCTGCTTCATGTGACAGTGTAAAGGTGTGTTTTATTAGTGACATATATGAGGAAGGCTGTTTTGGTACCACTTCATCTGACAGTGTCATGGTGTGATTCATTAGTGACATGTATGATGGGCAGCTGTTTTAGTGCTGCTTCATGCGACAGTGTAAAGGTGTGTTTTATTAGTGACATATATGAGGAAGGCTGTATTGGTACCACTTCATCTGACAGTGGAAATGTGTGTTTTATTGGTGACGTATGTGATGGGCAGCTGTTTTAGTGCTGCTTCATGTGACAGTGTAAAGGTGTGTTTTATTAGTGACATATATGAGGAAGGCTGTTTTGGTACCACTTCATCTGACAGTGTCATGGTGTGATTCATTAGTGACATGTATGATGGGCAGCTGTTTTAATGCTGCTTCATGTGAAAGTGTAAAGGTGTGATTCATTAGTGACATGTATGATGGGCAGCTGTTTTAGTGCTGCTTCATGCGAGAGTGTAAAGGTGTGTTTTATTAGTGACATATATGAGGAAGGTTGTATTGGTACCACTTCATCTGACAGTGGAAATGTGTGTTTTATTGGTGACGTATGTGATGGGCAGCTGTTTTTGCACTGCTTCATGTGACAGGGTAAAGGTGTGTTTTATTAGAGACATATGTGATGGGCAGCTGTTTTAGTACTGCTTCATATGACAGTGTAAAGGTCAGTTTTATTAATGATATGTACGATGGGCGGCTGTTTTAGTACTGCTTCATGTGACAGTGTAAAGGTGTGTTTTTTCATGACATATATGATGGGCAGCAGTTTTAGTACTGCTTCATGTGACAGTGTCAAGGTGTGTTTTTTCATGACATATATGATGGGCAGCAGTTTTATTACTGCTTCATGTGACAGTGTCAAGGTGTGATTCATTAGTGACATGTATGATGGGCAGCTGTTTTAGTGCTGCTTCATGTGACAGTGTAAAGATGTGTTTTATTAGTGACATATATGATGGGCAGCAGTTTTAGTACTTCTTCATGTGAAAGTGTCAAGGAGTAATTCATATGTAGGATGGGCAGCTGTTTTAGTGCTGCTTCATGTGACAGTGTAAAGGTGTGTTTTTTTAGAGACACTTATGATGGGTAGCTGTTTTAGTACTGCTTCATGTGACAGTGGAAAGGTATGTTTTATTAATGACATATATGATGGGCAGCAGTTTTATTACTGCTTCATGTGACAGTGTCAAGGTGTGATTTATTAGTGACATGTTTGATGGGCTGCTGTTTTAGTACTGCTTCATGTGACAGGGTAAAGGTGTGTTTTATTAGTGACATATATGAGGAAGGCTGTTTTGGTACCACTTCATCTGACAGTGGAAATGTGTGTTTTACTAGTGACGTATGTGATGGGCAGCTGTTTTTGCACTGCTTCATTTGACAGTGTAAAGGTGAGTTTTATTGGTGACATGTATGATGGGCCGCTGTTTTAGTACTGCTTTATGTGACAGTGTAAAGGTGTGTTTTATTAGTGACATGTATGATGGGCCGCTGTTTTAGTACTGCTTTATGTGACAGTGTAAAGGTGTGTTTCATTAGCGGCATATATGAAGGGCAGCTGTTTTAGTTCTGCTTCAGGTGACAGTGTCAAGGTGTGTTTTATTGGTGACAAATATGATGGGCAGCTGTTTTAGTACTGCTGCATGTGACTGTGTAAATAAATGATTCATTAGTTTCATATGTGCTGGGCAGCTGTTTTAGTACTGCTTCATGTGACAGTGTAAAGGTGTGTTTTATTAGTGACATATGTGCTGGGCAGCTGTTTTAGTACTGCTTCATGTGATAGTGTGAAGGTGTGTTTTATTTGTATCTTCTCAGCCTGATACTCTGAGGGACCAAGAGAGGTCATAGAGGGAACAGTGATTGTTGGGACAACTTTAGCAAAGGGACAGGGTTGTGTGGATGGGGCTTAGGGGTTTAAGTTGTGGGAGTGGGGCTGCTGACTGACCTGCAGCCAATAAATCAGTCTGACTGCTTTCATTTTGTGGACAGGGAGGTTGAGAGAGACAGGCACAGAGAGGGTGAGTGGTAAACAGAAAGGGAGGGAGGGAAGAGGAAAACAAAGTGTGTAACAGAGAAACAGAGAAGAGAGAGAGAAATAGCCCTGGTGGTTTCTTTGTTCTCTTGGGAAGGGTTACGTCATGTAGGAACACATGTGTTGACTCAACAATAACAAGTGGTGACTCCAATTGAAGAAAATGGCATTTTTGGCTCCCGTAAAAAGAAAAGGGCATATTGATTGATGAATCCTGATGGTGCACTAAGCTGTATGTGTTTGTCTCCCTCTAGTGGTACAAAGAGAATTGCTTGTGGTTTCTATATAACAACACAGGGTGAAGCTATGTTCCCTATTTTGCTTCAAGGAGAACGATGGGCAAATTTTCATAAATTCACAAGAAATTTTATGTTATCACCAGAAATGACACAATTTCATTTCCCAGCTATTATCTATCACTCATAACAGGGAAAACGAGCCGTGTCACAGCCCAATGGGTATAAACAAGGTCTTAAATCAAGGCCGCTGCCAGATCCAGGATAGCCCGCAAAAGTTCTCAAATTGCGCACCAAAATCAGTGACATCACTGGCTTTTCACATAATTACGCAGCTCAGGAAACAACAGTGGCGCCTTGACAGTATTTCTACAGCAAAAATGTGCTGTCACGCCCCCTGCATGTTCTACTGGTCCGTCAGCCTCTAGTCAGCTTGCTCCTGCTTTCCCCTTCAGTTTATCCCACTTGTTTGTCGATTGAATTCATTGATTAGTTTCATTATTTAAGCCCCTAAGTCTCCGTTTGTCATCACAAAGCCTTAGTTGTTGTTAAACCCTCTCTGTGTGGTTCTGTAATGTATACGGATATAGACCAGATAACAACCCACAATAATAAATTTACAGGAAGCAGGAGAGGTTTAATTCTTCATTTAGTCCATGTGGTTCAACTGTATTCAATATGTAAATCCAGAGAGCTTCTCTTTTGAGCAGTCTATTAATAATGTCACTGCCTCTCTGAGAGGGCACGATTTTCCCAATGCCCCAGAATTTAAGTGATGCAATCAACCCATAATTCACTTGGGCAAAGGGTTTTGCTATTTTATAGTCCATGTTCTGATAATGAATAGCTACCTTGTATTCAGCGACGTAGAGTTTGAGGGGGCATTTAGTTTGGCCTAAGTAGACTAATCCACGCAAATTGTTGTGTTCTGGGATCCTGGCCTTTGGCCAGGACAGCATTTATGGTTTTAACAGTTTCTAGGATCAGGATGTTGCATTTCATAATTCATGTTTTTTGTCCATGTTTTTACTTTTCCATGTTTTTGCCAGGTCTGCCAAGCCACTCCACCGCTTGTCAGCGTTCCGCCCCGTGCCTTCGTTGTTGCACATTTTCAGAGCTCTGGTTGGCTTTGGTATTTCCCCCTTCCTTCTGTGCTGTGCTGGATTCGGGGCTGTCTAAGCTTAATTGGCAATTAACTGTTTTTAAGTTACTAACATTTACTAACACTCACTGGGTGGTGTAATTCTTAGATAGGCACATTACTAATATTACTAATTTAGACAGGGAGTTTGTTGTCATGATTCCTGCTTTGCTATTTCAAGATCTTGCTGTGCTTTTCTGTTCTTAACATTCATGCTGCTTACAAACTGCATACTTCATTGGTACTTAAGCTGAGCACGCTCATTCTCTTAATGAGCAAGTCTTGTCAACCAATCTTTGTCCATGTCCAATGATCTTGCCATGCCTCTTGTTTCTCCTTCTCCAGGTGTTGTCCCTCATGTGTTCTGATTTCTTAGCCTTTATCTGGATGCGGTGGAAGTTGGCTGGCAGACAGTGTCTCAAGTTTGTTCCAAGTTCATGGTCCCTAGTTCTTGCTCAAGCTCATGTTCAAGTCTTGCTTTTCGTAACCATAGTTTTTTGTATATAGCATTCTGTTTTCTTATCATAGATATCTTTAGTCTTTTATTTCTTGGATTTCTGCCTGGAGTTTCCAGTGGCCTTTTGTTTTGCAGTTTTTTGATCTTTTCGTTCCTAGCTCTGTGAAGCTCTCTTTAGTTTGTTTTTGCAACCCCTTGGGCAAAGTTTTTTTGTTGGCCCTCGTGCCAGTTTTGTTTTATTTTCAATAAAACCTAATTCCTTCATCCTCGCGCCTGGTGTCTACCTGGTCCCGTATCAGCAAATAGTACAAATGAAAACGCACCACTTGAAAAAAGTCGATATTTAAGTTCAAATGAACTTCAATATAATTTTTATACAACAACAACACTACAATGACGTCACCCGACATGCTAGGTGCAAGAAATGCGAGAATTTCAAGTTTACTGTAACGCCAGGCAATTTTTTGCAAAAACGTAACATCTTGCACGCACACCACGGGGAAAATGAATTTCACTCTGAATTTGTGCACACATTGCCTTTAAAAGCATGTGAATCCGAATAAAATTTCACTTCTTCACTGACACTTTTGAAACGTCGACACTATGCCGCGACTTACAGCCCCTGAACGGGAACGTGCCATAGGCATGCTTCAAATTGGTGCCAGGACTAGGGAAATTGCCAGACGACTACACTGCACACACACAACGATGGCAAGACTCCATCAAAGGTTTCTGCAAACGGGGAGCAAATGGGACCGTCCTCAACCGGGTGACAACGGCACGTCAGGACCGTCAGATCGTACGGGATCATGTCCAAGACCAAACATTACCAGCGACAAGAATGGCTGCTCAAGTCCAAGGACGACGTGGATTCATTCACCCCAACACCGTACGGAACCGTCTGCGAGCTGCAGGCCTGCATGCACGACGTCCTTATTTCGGCCCCATATTGACGGATCATCACTGAAACCAGCGTCTACAGTGGGCAAACAGGCACCAGAATTGGCGACTACGACAATGGCACAGTGTCATCTTTTCTGACGAGTTACGATTTCACTTAAGGAACACAGATGGCCGTATACGTGTTTGGCGGAGACGTGGTGAACGTGATAACGCTGATTGTGTCATTCAAATGGACCGTTGGGGTGGTGGCAGCGTTATGGTGTGGGGTGGAATAAGCTACCGTCACAGAACCCCTCTCCATATCTGCAGAGGAAGGGTGAATGGCATCTACTACCGGGACCAGGTGCTGCAGAACCATGTTGTGCCGTTCTTCAACCAACACCGCGATGTCCACACGTTCCAACAGGACAACGCTAGGGCACACACTGCAAGGGTGTCCATGCACGGGGATGTTCTGCTGCGCAAGGTACTGCATGGACACCCTTGCAGTATCTTGCACAGCAGAACGTCCCCGTGCTTCAGTGGCCAGCTCTGTCACCCGACCTCTCCCCTATCGAGCACTTATGGGATGAAATTGGACGACGTCTTTCACGTCGACGTCAGATGGACAACATCCGAGAACTTGAGGTTGCCCTTGTTCAGGAATGGAATGCTATCCCTCAGAACACTATCCAGAGACTGATCAACTCCATGCGACGACGATGCAACGCATCTGTCTATGCAAATGGCGGTCACACCCGTTATTGACTTTCCTGTTTGACCCCTACACCAGTTAAACCTCTCTCGCGCATTAACATTATCGTGAATGAAATTGAATGATGTTTACATGTCTTCTTAAATCATTCATTTTCGTGAGTGGTGCGTTTTCATATGGACTGAGTATATAATATAGAATATAAACAACACATCTCTATAAATTATTGTTATCACTTTTGATTGTGTGGGATTAATGGTGATTCTTGAAGTAACACCTTCTTGCTGAATGCTGTCACAGTGTTGGTATAGTATTGATACCTCCCAACTCCCTGCTTTTCCAATGGGGAGTTATTCTTCAAGTGAAGGACGCTGTTTAGCTGTCCCATTTTCACCATTACTAGTTTGACTCTGAGGAAGATGCAGTGCATCGGAATGTTGGTCATAGCACCTCAGTAAATTGATGCAAGTGCTCCAGTCTCATCCTTTCATCTGTTCATGCTGCTTTTAAAAAATGTTGCGGGTGGAAATGTTCAACATTCTGGATTTTGGGTGTGGCATGAGGTTCTTTGCTTTGAATGTTCAGTGGCGCTGTGAAGGATTATAGGTGTGGTGTGTTGGTGGTGGGAGAGAATGACCAACACCATGCTGCATGGAATTTCGGAAAGCTGTATAGGCAATGTGCAGTGACGAGCTATTTTTGATTTTGGGTGTGGCCTGTAGGTCAGTGGTGGGGCCTGATTAGTTCCTGAATCATCTTGGACAGAACCTGATTGGTTCAGGATGAAACCACAGTGACAGCTGGGTTTCTGGTCCCCACAACCACCACCTTAGACAGGGGTCCTCAATCTTTGCCAGAAAGGGACGGTGTGGGTGCAGGCTTTCATTGCAACCAAGCATTTACACACCTGATGCTACTAATCAACCCCTGGACTCCTTACTAATAAGCTTCATTAGTAGCATCAGGTGCACAGCTGGTTGGTTGCAATGAAAGCCTGCACCCACATCGGCCTTTTCTGGGAAAGATTGGGGACCCCTGACCTAAGATGTCAGAAAACATAATAAGAATAATAATAATAATAATAATACATATATTCAAACTGAAATGTTTCCATGCTCATCTGAATATTATTTCCCCACACCCCAAAGGCAGGAAACTGAATATATGTGAGTCTTTGAGTCCTCTCCAGTAATACCCCAATCCTTGGGCCTGTTGGAAGTGTCACCATCTTTCCTCCCACTTACAATGGACAATTTTATATAATGGCCAAATTTTAGATTTTCAGGCTTCTCATGTACATGTTTTAACTGGGGAATGAGCATTCTGTGATTAAGTTCTATGGTGTATGCATGAAATGATTCATATCTTTCTTTATTGGTGTGATACTATGATTCAAGCTCACAGAGACTCAGTTCTCAATGAGACTTCCCTGTCCGCATCAATGATATTAATCTGCCTACTCATCAGTCTACCTATTTTATATCTACCTACCTGTCCATCAGTGGCGGCTCGTGAACTGGCAACAGGGGAAGCTGAAACAATCCCTTAAAATTAATGATGGGTCATGAACTGTTTTCAATCATTCATTTAAATTACCATTACACAAACTCCGAAAACTCTCAGAATTATCAGGTGTGGCCAGTTGTCATTAATAACGCACACCTGTCAACTCTCACGTATTCGGTGTGAGTTTAAGTGGCATATTTACGTTCCTCTGCTGTAATCAGCAATTATTCAATCAATGCGTATGTAAGAGATTCTCGCCTGGAATTGAAGTTCTTGTGCACGGAGGGGTTGGAAGCAATGGAACTGCATTAAGACATTTCAAATGATCTTATTTCATTTAAATGATCATGAAACGCATGCATTGCTTCCAATCCCTCAGTAAATAAAAGCGTGAGAAGTCCGGAGTCGTAATTAGTATGCGTTATAAATGAAAACTGGCCACATCTGACATTGTTGAGTTTTCAGAGTTTCTGTAATGATAATTTAAATGAATGATTGAAAACAGGTCATGACCAATCATTATTTTTAAAGGATTGTTTGAGCTTCCTCTGTTGCCAGCTCACCAGCCTCCCCTGCTGTCCATCCATCCATCCATCCATCCATCCATCCATCTAGCTAATTTAATTGAAGATTATTGGCAGTGCCTTGTATTTCTCCACCCATGAAGTGAGACAGCTGATTTTATCAATAAGTTCAGCCTCTTGACTGAAAATTTCTGCGTCGAAGGCCCTCCACTGATAACTGTTGCTTTAAATCCCTGAATTTCCCACCACTGATAAATGTTGATTGGAATACCTGGATTTTCCACCACCTTCAAATATTGATTTGAATGTAGACAAAATTCAGACACACCTTGTCCTGGGAACAGCGGCCTCACTGCAATGTGAGAGTTTGCCAGCAGGTAGCGGTATTGGCACTGCTGTTAGTCACTCAACCTACGTATCTTCAGAGGTGCTTAACCAAGGCAGCCAAGAGGTTCGGTCAAGGGAGTGTTAGCATCACTCATGAGGAAAACTTCCTAGACATTCCTAGAATTATTTTATTGATTTTTTTTGTGAATTAATCAACTAATTAAGTGTGACACCACTTACCACTTGGCAAACCTTGGCCGATTCGTTCCTTATCAAACCTCGGATGTGTGACTGTGAACTTTTTTTTTCTGGAAAAACATGGTGTGTCCAGTGGCAGCAGCACTGGGTTCGACTTCTAATTGGTGAAAACATCATGTTGCCTTGTGTCAAGACACGAAGAAGCATCGCCACACATAGATTTTCCGAAGGTCAGTTTTGCTTCCATTTTGGCGATGTAGTGCGCTGGATTTAGACAACTGTGTAAATCAGTCTTCAGGCAAAGAAATGCCAAACGGAGCAACATATCAACTTTCTGTCACACATCCGGGCCCTGATGAAGAGGTGCTGAGTCTGCCGAGAAGTTCCGTGTGAACACTTTGGTGTTGAGCACATTTCATGCAGCTGGTAATTTCTTTTGATTACTTGACTACACACAGCCAGATTGTTCACACCACCCCTCAACATGATAAAGAAATGCAAGTGTTAATCCTTAATATTCAAGATACAGGTAAGGGAAACTCTGGATATGAAAGTATTAATCTTTATTCACAAGGTCTGATAAGGACCCCGCCCCCCCCGATCCCAATTAAATGAAACACTGTCGTTATGGACCAGCATTTCAGTCCATCAAACTTGGGAGGTATGCAATCAGTGCTGTTTATGAGTAATCTACCTTTTGAGCAACCTTCACGATGCCTTTAACTGCAGCGGAGAAGATAGTGACAGTCAAGAGAAACGTCAACCTCGCCATCACAAGTAGGTAATACCAAGTCTACAACCCTACTGAGTATGGTGCTTGTGCAGTAGAAGTCAACAAATAAAAGAATCAACATCCACTTTCTCACCACTGAGCAGACTGCAGAGAAATGACCGGCTGTAGATGCTATAAGGATTCTGCTGTTCCTGTTCCAGGCTCTTACACAGTGTCCACAGTGTTTGTACTATTGCTCGTGGGAAAATCACCACTTCCCTCCACTCAGCCAACCCCTGGAGCAATTGAGGTGTCAGACTGCAAGTGGTATGCAGCCATCAGGGTTCATCAAATCAACAGAATTGGGCAGAAATGTAGCAAATGAAATTTAATGTACTGAAATGTTAAGTTGTACATGTCGGCAGGGCCGCTGACAGCCTTGGCCGGGCCCGGGACAAAATACTCTGAATGGGCCCCGCCCCCACCTACTCACCCCAACCTCCGGTCCAAATACTGTATATAAAGATGGACGAAGCAACCGTGACGTCACCCATTGGTTTCAGCATACCATAAAGGAAGTCTTGATTTTGGCAATTTGAATTGCGCCATGTTGTCATTTTGAAACCGGATGTGATTTCTATTGGACGAGAGCGAGAATCAAGATCCGTGGAGGGACGTGAGAGGTGGATCTGACCATATCGGACAAGGACCAGAGGATAGCCACGCCTCTAGAGCATATTCTGACTTCATTCTCGTCTACTTGGGACCATACTTTACAAAAATGAACATTATGATATATCAAAGGAGACTTAAAACTTACTATAGCTACCATAAGATAATGTGAAAAATTATTATTTAAATGAAAAATCAGGTGGGAAAGTAGGGTCATTTTCTCATAGTCTTCTATAGCATTGAACTTCTTTCAGCAGCCACCGACGTCGCCATCTGCTGGCCATTAAATAGAATGCCATTTCACGGTACTTCCGTTGCGTCCATCTTTTTACTCAGTCAGTGCATGCTCCGGTCCCATCAGCGCGATAAGGAACGGAAAATTTTAAACATAAAATAGCTTGTTGTCCCGTGTGGCTGATGCACTCTTGACTTAAATTTAACTAGCCTAGTAAGACTATTCGGCAGAATGACGGACAGTTTAAATTTCCGTGGCGTTATTACTCAGTATATCGAACTTGAAATGCACACGAAACTGCAGATTTGCGAGTATTTGCTTACTGGAGGCCTCAGACGTCCGGTGAAGTGAGACAGTGACACAGAATTTTATCACAGGATTTTGTGAACCTGTTCCCACGTACTATTAATGATTGACAATCAAAACAATTAAGACCAAGCCTATAGGAAGCCTGATACTGATAGCGGAGATAATGACTTCATTCACGTATACGCTGCAATTTGTGACTGCAAGGATGGAAATCTGAATAATCAATTAGGAAAAATTCTCGGCGCTCGGTGATTCTGTATATCCTTTAAACATTTAATTACTTGCTAATCGAGCAAAGGGGAGGTTTCTGCCTCACCAAACTAACCTCTATCGCACGTCACTGAATCATAGGGCCCTATTTTGGTGCATAAAAACCTATTTACAGTAAAATGAATAAACACGTGACGCTTAGCCTGGCGGGGGGGCAAGAAAAGCTGGACTAGGTGACTTAACGGGGCTGGAAAACGGTGGCTGCTGTGCGTCTTACCTGGCTCTGCCCTGCCTTTACTCGTACCTGCATCATCAGAGGAACCTTTTTAAAATATTTATTTAGTGAATCCCTAAGACTCCTGGTTTCTTCTTCTCTTTTTCCTTGCTTTTTTGTGCCCCTGACTCTCTGACACACGTCAGCAGACTGAAGCGCTAATCAATTGACGTCGCATTTTTGATCACAGGCCAAACCATTTTTGTGTTGGGAGTGGCAGGGGGTTCTTGATCCCTATTTCAAGGACAATAAAGGTAAAAACAATTAGAAATCATTTATTTAATGCAAATAATACACATTTATTCCACAACTAGGGATATTTTGATATAAAGTAGAATAATTATTCCACAATTTCATGAGGGCCCAGTTCTGGGCCCCCCTCCTCCCTGGGGCCGGGACAAGATACCCGTTTGTCCCCCCCTGTCGGCGGGCCTGCATGTCGGTAATAAAAATATTAGACGTGATTACTTCATGGGAGATTTAAAACTAGAATGTGCTCCACACAAGAAAGATCTGGGAATGATTGTTGACCAAACCCTCACAGGCTCTAGCCATTGTGCCGCAGCAGTTAAAAAAGCCAATTGGATGCTGGGACACATTGCCAAAAGTATTGAGTACAAATATAATACTGTGATACATTGTTTGTACAACACATTCATCAGACCACATCTGGAGTATTGTGTACAGTTCTGGGGACCATACTTTAAGAAAGATATAGAGGCTCTGGAGAAAGTTCAGAGAAGACCCACAAAGCTTATTCTGGGTATAAAAGATGAAAGCAATGAGAAGAGGCTGAAGATCCTTAATCTCTTTAGTCTTAGGAAAATGAGACTTAAGGGTGATCTGATTGAGGTCTTTAAATATGTAAAAGGGATTAACAAAGTGAATTATGTAGGATTCCTTTGACCAAGTGTTGTTAGTAGAACTCGGGGTCACAAATGGAAATTGACCAAAGGTAAATTTAGCACTGATATTCAGAAATATTTCTTCACCCAAACAGTAATATTGATGTGGAATAGCTTGCCTGACCATATTGTTGAGGCAGAGACCTTGGGGGATTTCAAGAGCAGGCTTGACTTAAAGCTAGATACCATTGAGTCATTGAGTATCTGAAGTGATATATTCACAATGGTATAAAGAAACTGGCGAGCCTAGTTGAGCTGAACGGCCTGTTCTCGCCATTCATGTAATATTATGTTATCAAGATGTTGGTTTGTTGGTGAGGTCATTGAACAGGTGTCATCGGCCAACTGGAAGTTAAATAGCCTTAAGAAAACGAGAACCGACAGCAACCTGTTCCTGGTGGTGGATGAAGAGACCACCAAGCTTGATGCCGTCCTCACAGAAGTAGAATCTCCTTCCCCTTCATCTTCTAGAAGAGTCCAGTCTCTCAAGTTCTCCAGATCTGACTGGAAACTAGTACTAGAGAGATGCTGCAGTTACTTCAAGTGAACATACCTAAGTGACTCTAACAAATAAAAACTTTAATAAATAATTCATTTGAATGCAGTGATGTTTGTTAATTGATAATAGCAAACTATGATTGTAAATAACAATGTGTATACAGTTTCATAATTTAGACTGTATGAATTATTGAAAATAGAACTATGCTTTTGTTGTACATCAATCCCCAGATCATACTTGTGCATCTGTTACCATTCAATTCATCAAACTCTGACTAAAAAACAAAGTGAACTTTTATATTCCCCCTCAATCTTTTAGATGTGAAAAATAGACAATATTTAGGTCCTGTTCACGAAATTTGATTAAGTTACGCCACATAATCCGCACATTCAGACCATTTGAACAGCATAAAAAAGTGATGCTAATTTTGAGCGCATCTGTTTCCAAGGCGTTTTTGGTCATAATAAGTGTCATTCATTTTTTTGCAAGTGTTCATTATATCTCCGAACGCCGAACGGCGTTTTAGGGATATTATGTTTTTGGTCCGACCGCCTCCGCCGCGCCGCCCAACGTGTTAACGCGATAACTTCAGTAATATTTCAATTAGACATTTCATGTTTTGCATATAAGCAAGTATCATAAAGAGGAAGAACTGATTAGATTTTGGACAATTGACAATTTCTAGATTGGCCACCAGGGGTCAAAAACTGAAAAATCACAGTTTTTATCATATCTCTGGAAATATTTGTCCGATTGACCTCAAATCAAGTGCAAATGAAAGGCCATGACCTGAGAATGTGTTCCACGATGACATTATAGCTGTTTGGTTCAAAATTTTGACACAAGGTGGAGCTTTCTCACATAAAATTCAGCATTTTTGCCATATCTTTGGAACCATTTGTCCAATTGACATGAAACTATGTGCAACTGCAAGGTCATGACCTCACAACATGTCACATGATGACATACCTGTATGGTTCAATATTTTGCCACCAGGTGAAGCTTTGTGATGGAAAATTACCATTTTGGCCATATCTTCAGAACCATTTGTCCGATTGACCTGAAATTAAGTTAAAATGACAGGTCATGACCTGAGGGGCTTTATATTGTATTGGGTCTATTCGAGGATTGGGGAATTGGAGGATTGGGGGCGTTCGGGGATATACCCCAAGCCGTCACCTACGACAGCATAAGCCTTGTTATCTATGTTATTAGTTAAAGAAAAAAATAAGCTAATTAATACCTATCTCTTATATGGGTGGATTCAGTTATGAGTGGGACTTCTGATTGGCTAATACATGCCGCCCTTTCTTTTTAAATGGAGTCACTGCAGGAACCATGTAATTCAACCTGATGAAGGTCACAGGACCGAAACGTTGTGATAAAGCTTTTCTTTGCAGAGAAAAGAAAGAGAAAAGATGAAGAAAGAGAAAACTCCCAGTGTGTGGGAGAGATGAGACTGAGAACAATTACGGTCGGGAATTAGCCTGAATAAATTGAACTATGCAAATGCACGCATGTACACAAACACCAGCACACACCTTCCTCTCCACAGTCACACACTCTTTAGTCCTGATACTGGAAAAAAAGACTTTTACACATTTTTCATGTCCACTGCAGTCTGAACATGTTTATTTTTAACTGGTAAAATATAATACATTTATATAAAAACATAGAAAACGGTACACAAAAATATATCACTTGGCTTCCTTATATGGATGTAGTAAATGCTACCGTTACGGTTTTTCTTGCTATATTTACTGATCTTTTGCCAGCAAAAAGTTTGAACTGTGAAAGATATCAAAACACACATACATGTAAAATGTAATTCGACTGGTTATGGTTACACAAAGACAGGAAAAGTGACCCTAATATGTAAAACGCAGCACATTCTCTGCAATAATACAGTCGAACCATTTGCGGCACTTTGTAGTACTAATCATCTTTTCTTTTCCTAACTTGTAAATGTGCATCATTTTCCTTTTGTTTTACAGTAAATGAAAATAATCTTTGGTAGGCCAAGCTTGGGAAAATGCTGGAATTTTATGAGCGCTTTTCCCAATTAAGATAAAAATAAACACGAGCAACAGCCAAGTGTAGAAGGCTGTTCTTGTCCAAGAGGATCTCAAGGCATTTTCTTTAGCCCTATACAGTGTGAGATACTCAATGTGAGATAAGGGTTACCTTACCTGAACATTCACATGCTCACGTAACAATCACTACTGGCGACCGAAAGCAACAGAGCACTAGAATACTGAATTAAAAAAAAAAAAAAATCCAAAATACACAGGCTCATTGGTAGAAGGTGCACTTTTTGTGAGTTTTGACCCAGCAGAAGCCCTGGTACAGAAATCGAGAAGGCAATACACCAGGGCTGTTAGCATGAAGGCCAGCTGTCACCCAACCGTTCCATTCTCACCCAAGACATACAGCAGGTCTGCAGCTAATGACTTCAGTGGAAATTTCCGTGGATAAATTACTGAGCTAATTAAAACAATATAGAGCTTAGACTGGCGTGAATGCCTGAGACTGACCAAGGCCAGCACATACTGACACTACTACCACACAAACAGCACCAGAGTACAAGGTGATTTTACCCTCTTCTGAATGACTGCAGTCATAATACTACATTAGTGTGTGGCATGTGACACAAACTGTACCTATCATGGTAGGGTAGAGTTTTGCATTGAGGAAAAGTAAAAAAAAAAAAAATCACAGGAAAAAGTCAATCTTTACTGAGGATGGGAAAGAGGCCTGAGTCCGTAGTAATAGACTACTGGAGTCCAAACTATTCCAACAAGGACCCACAATTCTGAATGATGGTCCCGCAAATCTTTCTGGTCTTGAGCTGCAAAGGGGCGTCATGCGAGGGAAAGGCACTTTTTCGATCAGTCGATTACACTCCAAATGCAGTTCATAAGGAAAACCTTTGCACATTTCCAGAAATATGTAAGAGGGGTCAACCCCACCCCCCATTTACCCATAGTACACATCATTTTGCTCATAGATTGGGATTTCAAATGCTTCTAATTTAGGCGTACCTTTATTTATAATAAAAAATAAAAATCTATGTAGCTAAGCATGTGTCTGTCAAGTTTGCGCCCCTGGGTTAAGCACAAGAGTAAAAACACCGTTTGTGCAGCTCTTTTGGCTGCACAGCTTGCCCAGTATCAAGCCCTTTGTGAATGTTTTTGGGCTGCGTGCTATTTAAAAGTCTGGTAGTCCTTTCATACTCTGGTACAGTACATGCAACTCGCTAAGTAGCTGCTTCTCTCTCTTCAGTCAATAAAAGCACATACACAGCATATATAAGCCTGGGCCTTATCTACATCTAATGTAAACTTTCAGTACCGCGGTTGCCATAGTGTGCTAGTTGCATCAGTGATTTGTGAATCCTGGAAACCAAAAACAGGAAAATTGTTCAGTTTTAGAGCAGGGCTGATGAACACAGCCTGAACTCCTCAGTTTCAGAGGAAGCTCAACAGGCCCCCTTTGGTTTCGTACAGAAGGCGGCTGCCTTTTTACACTTGTACTGACTGTAAAGTCCATCCTCAGGCATTGACTGGATTGAGCCAAGGTTGCTGGTGAGAAACCTCCCTCGGTCAGTCATGATTGCAGAGGGAGGGATCATAGTTCCCACTTGAGGAGTGGAGCCACAATGACCTGTCAAAATTGGTCAAACCAATCAAAAGCGCGCCTCTGTCCGCTCCATGGTGTAAACGCAGTGACGCGTGATACGAAACAGTCACGGCCACATTCGCCTTTGTGGAGCACGACTGACGGCTGGGGTCTAGGACAGCGTGTTGAGATACTTGTTCTCTCCCGCAAGGGAGTTGAGCATGGAGGTCATATCTCCGACAGCCATGTTGGAGAGTCCTCCAGGGGGCAGGGAGAGGGAGTTCTGGGGCGTGGTCAGCCGGGAGGAGGTTTGAGAGGAAGAAGACGGGTGGGGAGGACCCCCCGTCAGGGGCCCGAATGGCGAGGAGTCCTCAGGATCGTCCACGATGGCGGCAAAGTCGATCTGGGCACTATCGAGGTCCAGGTTGTCCAGAGTATTGGACATGGGGGCGGGGTCTGGCGGGTAGGCTGAGGATGCAGACTTACTCTCCATCGCCCCCATGTGGTTGAGGCAGGGCTGGTGCGGAGCCTCGTGGAGGTGCTGCTGCTGCTGCTTGTCCAGGTCGGGCTGCAGGTGGATCTGGCCCGAGTAGAACATGGTGGGGTTTGTGGCTGGCGGTAAGGAATCGGGGTGCTGCTGAGGTACGGGGGGAAGGCGAACCCCTCTCCGTGGGCTGGCGGTAGAGTGGGTGGGGCTCAGATGAATGGGGCTGGACAGATACCCCCCGCCCTGCTGCTGCTGCTGGGGCAGGCTGTTCTGGCGGCTCAGTGGTTTTCGGCCCTGCGGAGGTCGGGGCGCCATGTCCAGGTCATAGCAGGACCCAGACGTGCCCATCAGCTGCTCTTTGGGCTGCCCCATGGGTGGGCTCATAAGGTTTTGAGCATTGGGGTATCCTGGGTAGCTCTGGTTTCCGCTGCTGTAGAGGTTCTGGGCTGCGTGGTGTTGGTGTTGATGGTGCTGTGGACCTTCCTCTAGCTGCGGCTGTATCGCCGAACCTTGTCTGCTCATCTCCATGGCCTCGGCCACGCTCACTTTCCCGGCGAGGTCCCTGCTGGGAGTGCCCCTCTGCTGCTGCTGCTGCTCCCAGAGCAAGGCTTGCTGGGATTGAACGTAGTTCCGCACCATCATCTCCTTCACCTGCATCATGGGCGTGTGAGACCTTCTCCCGTCGCAACCCAGGTACGATCCCTGCTGCTGCGGAGGGTGGGGGTCCATCCGGCCTGGGGTCTGGAAGTCGCAGCTGGACTGGGGCTGTTGGGTGTACCCCGAACCACCGGGTGGGGACATGTGCGGCTTCATGCCCTGGCATTGGCTGGGAGTCCCAAGATGATACTGGTGCTCTGGTTTGATCACCAGCTTATGAGGGCTCCCTGGGAACATGCTCGGCTGGCTTTGGTACTGCCCCGAATCTTGTGGCCCCTGGGGTGTGGGCTGGATCTGGGGGTTCCCAGCCCAAGGCCCCTGTCCCAGCGTGGAGGGGTACTGGGGCCCGGATGGACTCAGCTGGCAAGCACTCATGCTGTATTCGGCCTCCTGGAGTAAGCTTGCTCCCGATGACATCCCCTGTTCCGGCCCCATGTCCCCACCGAAGTAACCCTGCTCGGGGTAAACCAGGCCCTCCTGGGCTGGGGAGAGCTGGGAAGGAGCCCCCGGGTGGAGAGGAGGGTGGGTGTGGTGGTTCTGGTACCCGCTATACACCCTGTGACCACTGGGTGGCACCATCATGACATTGTCGCCACCGCTGGCTTCCATGGCCACATTCTCGGTGATGCTTGGAGGGCGTGGCGGATAGACGTGGCGGTTCATGGCCAGCCCAGAATCCGATCCGCAGTGCGCCAACGCGTTCCGCCGCCCGCCCCCTCCTGCATTCATCGCCATGTTCCCTAAGCTCCCGAAGCGCTGCACCCTAGGGAGTGGCTGAGACTCCGCTCCTGAGCGTGCTGCAGGATCGCTAGCCCTCCGTACCCCATTCCCGGGGGCCTGGTGGGGGTACAGCACACCCGTCCCGTACTCCGTGTTGGCGCTGTGGCGGCGGATGGAGCTGCCCTGGGCCAAGAAGGGAGGGGGCAGCGGCTGGTACTCGCTGGGAAAACCCCCTCCCATGCGCCTGAGGGTCCCCTGGGGCTCCATATTGGGCAGGGGAGTAGGAGGGGGTCCCCCTGTGGCCGCGGCATATTTAGCCTTCAGGCTGTACTGCTGGGCCGGGGTAAGGCTTGGGAGGCCAGGCAGGCGGCCGCTCTCCGGCGGTGACAGCGGGTGTCCCCCAGGTTCCTGACCTGGAATGTTCTGGAGGTGTCCGCCCCCTCCCCCGACCTGGGACACCTCACTGGAGCGGCGGCTGGACAGGTATGAGGAGACCATGGAGGAGCGGCGGCTCACTGTGTAGGCGGAGCTCAGGCTGCTGGTGCCGCTGCCTCGCCGGTCACCAGGGGCAGAGCAACCCATCCCCCCGGGACCGCCCCCCAGCTCCAGATTGGACAGCTCCATCACACGGCGATTGGATAGTACTGGGGAGGGAGCACACATGCCCAATGCGTCCCCTGGGACTGTAAGCAAAAAGAAAGTTTTAGAGACTGGTCCTTATAACAACACAAGGAGAGTGTCATGCTAATATAACTAACAGACCTGAGTCACATGCTCTTAAAATGAGAGTCTTGAGTATATATCATAACCAGATATTGTGAAAAATATCTGAATGCCACAATATGATGTTAAATTATACTGGTTTAAAGGGACATATTTTGAAAAACTCATTTTATCAGCTTTTGTGTGCACACATTATGGTATCTGGAGCGCTCACCAACCCACTAACTTTAAAGTTAAACAAACTAGTCATCTTTCCATAAAACATGGCATTTGCCTTGACATTCAGATTTGGCTCCACGTCCTACATCACATGCAACTTCATGAGAGTCATCCCGCCCCTCATCTGAATATTGCCACCCACAGCGAAGAGCACAGCACTGAAACGGCTCGGTGGTGTGCTACTAAACCCAGCAAAGATCGCAGGAGAAGGGAGCAGAATGGAAATTTTTTTAATGGCAACACCCCAGCTATAATCAGCAAAAACCTTTGTGTGCGTGCGATCCACTTTTTGCTAGACTGCTTTATACCACTAACCTGGGTCAGCAGAAGTCAGGACTGGCAACTACATTTATATTAAAGGGGACCCATTTTGCTCTCCGAAAGATTCAAAGAAACGGTGTCTTCACTTCATAAACAAGGAGAATCTGGAGCTAGCCAGCGAGGTAAGTGTTCCCAATTTCAACAAGTACTTAAACTGAATCCCAAATTCAACCTCAGTTGAATATGTATAACTTGGTTGTTGATACAACTAGCTGGCTAGCGACATGTTACCGGTACTCTCAAAACTGACTGACTTAGCTAGCATGCACCCATTGTCGTTCTATAATCATTATGTAGTTTATTAACTAGCTAGTGAGCCAGTTACTCAGTTCACAGCAAATTTAGAAAGTGTGGCTGGTCCAAATACAAATGTCCATTTCTTACTGACTGATTGAGTAGCAGGGTGATGGAGTTAGGTCATTGCTAACATGCAATGGGAATTGCCATTGCAGTGCTAACGGAAATAGCATTGCAATCGCGATAATATCAATGGTTCGACCATATTCAAGGTTTTGACCGTTTGTCTCATTTAGCCAGAGGCAATGGAGGGTTGAAAAGAACCAATAGAATGGATGAATTCAGATCAGAAGAACAGCACAGCCACTCCCAGTGAATTGAATGTCAGCTAATGGTTGCAACCACAAGGATGTGAGCCACGGATCAATGTTAATGTTAGAGACTGCATTCCATTTATTGTTCAGCTTTTATGATAACTGCATTTCAAACTTCTTTGTGAATGTAGCAAAGTAGCATCCTTGCTTAGCCTGCAGATGTCTCCCTTGTGCACTCACTCAGCAGATTAACAGCACTAAGAAACTTTGTTTTCAGGCCTAAAACACAATTTCTGCTAATTTCATGAAAATTTGATTGGTACACGTATATCATCTTCACTAGAGTGTTTTTCGCATATTACCATATTTAGTAAAATTATATTCTTCCCGAATAGTGGAATCGGACGTAATTCTAAGCTAGATTAGCGTTTGTGCATGCAACCATTATCGATACCGAGACGCACCATAAATAGCAACAGTTATTATTGGTTTTATATCTGATCAGCATTTGATTTACACTTTATTCTGAAATGAAATAGTAGTGATTGAATGCTTTTAAACTAAAGGTGCTATTTGTGATAACATACTTTGATTGTAAGTATTCCCAATCATTGAAATGAAGCACACTTCAGCACAAGAAGTGCATAGAATTCCCTGTCCAAACCACAAGTTTGCATGAATGTTTTCACATTTTAGATGAAGTAAGAGACAAACTCTTATTGCTATTCATTTTTATATACTATAACATCAACGGTATATTGGTGTAACGGATATTTTTTATTAACCTGCACGTCGCAGTGCCTTTAATGGCTAGCTAGCTTCATATTCAGTCATTTGTATTTAAAGACTTGTCAGTGGCCAGGGGATTTCGCTCTACCTTGGCACATGGAGCCAGTGGCTCAGTTCTCTGAGCAATCAGAGCTCATTTTTATAGAGGGGATGCCCACTCAGAATAGCCTGTTTTTTAGAGGGTTGGGAATGACAGGAATAAAGTTGCTGAGGAATCATAGTTTATTTGGTTGGTTTTTTTGCCAAAAAATGTACAAATCTCCTTCTTGGACACCCAAGAATATTATAATTTTATTACAAAACTGCATAATAGTTTTTCTTTAGGGTAACTTATTAGCTCCCCATGGTTTTGAACCAGGTTTTCGCCACAAAGGATCCACCAATCGGTCCTTAGCATTGTAGGCCTACTCCATGGGGAAGATTAGTGTGATGTCATGACCAAGTCATCACCATGGAGATGCGCCATATTGGCTATAAACAGAACTTCGCATTAGATTGAATGTTGAAACTAGTCGCAGAGAAATCACTTCTCACAACAATTCTATAGATGTTTGGGACATCGAGCTATGGGAGAAAGACAGTTGACAGAGGATGGGACAATGATTTGAAGCTAACTGTATCCACTGACTTCATTTTCACCTCCGTTAATGAGCCTCAGCTCCGCTGAAAACAATAACAATATGCAAAACAAGCTAAAGGACAACACTTTGTATTTTTGTTTATACCCATCCAAGGGCTCTTTCTACCATGTGACACTACTTTAGAGTGGAATTGATGAAATTAAATCGGTGAATTCTTTAAGGGCCCAACTACCTAAATTAAATGTGCGGAATCTAGGCCCCAATTGAATTCACCGATTCAATTGCTGATCTTTCTTGCGGCTTGGTGAGTTTTCTGTACATGCTGAGACTGTCTTATCCCTCTTTCTAGCTTAGCTCTCTCTGTCCCTGGTTGGTCAAAAGATACATCCCCACCCCAGCATGATACCTGGTATTGCTGGCAGTTTGTTGTTGCCCATGCCCAGGGGTCGCCCGGATGGGGTTGGTCGGCGGACTTGTCTCAGCTTGTCGATCTTCAGGTTCTCCAGCCTCTTGAGGGCCTGGGCAGAGGACACGCCCAAAGCCAGGGCCCCGCCCCCAGTTTCACCGCCTCCCGCCCCACCACCATCCTCCAAGGCCGTAAGGTCCTCCAAACTACCGGCGGCATTGGCGTTCATCTCCACCCCGCTGTCGTTGTTGTTGGTGCTCCCTAGGGGTGAACGCTCGCTACTGCAAGATGACTGACCACCAGGACTAGGCTGGGATTTCTGTCAGAGTGGAATTACACCAAAAATTAATTAATAATTAATAAACGGGTACAAAGTACTTCACCCACTATAATTACACACTTCAGTCAAATGCTTGATTCTGATTGGTTATTTCTATTGCTCTCTGTGATCTGATCCTTCTGAATAACAGGACGCTGCCTTGGGTCATAGACCAATTTTTTCTAGAACTGAGCAAAAAAAATGCGCTGGTCATTTTCTCACGCATGGCATGCCAATAAAACTTTAGATCATCCCTTCATGCTTTGTGACAAGTGTGCAAACTCTGGCACTGATAGAACACTATAGTATCAGATGTGATTAAATGGCTTACTATAACATTTCATCCTCGTTTCCACCAAGCAGTTTGTTTCAGTCTAGTTCAGTTAGTTAAGCATTAGAATGGTTATTGTCGCGTTTCCATTGTCAAATGTTGTGGACTGGACCGAAAGCACCGTTCAACTTCGTCGCATTTTTTTGTTACGCCTCTGTTGAGGTTCCAAGCACACTAATCCAATATGAAAAAGTTGATTCTGTTGATTAGTCAAGACAAATTAGCCAGCTACATTAAACCAAGCATATTTTATTCAACTATTCATACCTGTATAACATCTTTTCTGTTTTTGGCTTGTTTGCTAGCCAGTTAGCTTCCAGTTTACTAGCGAACGGCTAGCTAACTAGCAACCCATTGCAAGCAGCTGTTTACATTTTACTTTCCGTATGTGTTATTTTATTTTGTATTTTTCCACTCGTGTGGTTGACGAGGCTATTACCATCTCTTAGCAAACCCAGGGACATTTCAGAGTACTGTCTGTGGTGAAAATGCAAACCAGTTCTTGGGTTTAAGTACCAGTCTGTATAGCTTGCGTACTACTCCGTGGGTACTATGCTTTAACTGCTATGTGGGAATTGCGGCTATGGAGACCATCCCATTGTAATCCATAGAACCACTGAACAGCAGCTGTCCCCGGTGCGCTTGTCACATGAAGGACCCCTCACCAGCGCGCTCTCCGGCGCCAGCAGCTTGCAATCCTCCCGCCGACTCTCCTCCTTCTCCAGGTGCAGTTCAGCCCCCAGGCCTGAGGGGGGCAGCACTGAGCCAGGCGGCCGGGGCCCAGCGTCCCCACGGTGCTTTTTGGTGATGTGCGCCTCAGGCCCGTGCACGGTCTTCACATGCTTACGCAGGGAGCTGGGGTCCGTGTAGCGCTTGGTGCAGCCGGGAATCTTGCACACGTACGGTTTCTACACGGGGAGAGGGAGCAGACGGTGAGGGGAGTGGGGGGTTTGTGCGCCGTGTTTGTTCCTGATTCAGCGCAGTGCAGTGTAAACCAGACTGAGGCTAATCAGCTGGTGCCCCCATCGCAGGATGTCTCTATAAACACATGTTCTGTGTGTCCTACAACAGATTGTCCATCTCGCTAAAGCTTGACACACACTCCACGATAACAGAGAAAGTTGTTCTTGTTCTCGCGCGCATTTCCGTATTAACCACGCCCGCTTCATTTTCTGACCAATCACACGACAGTTCTCGGACACCACAGGAGAAAAAAGTTCTGCCCAGATGATGTTTCGAGATCAAGCTGCAAGAACTCCGAAACCAGGGCTGCGAGAACAAAATGACGTTTTTTTTTTTCTTGCAGCCTCAAGAACAAGAACAAATTTCTTTATTCTTGCGGAGTATGTATCAGCCTTTAGGTGTATATCAGCCTCTCACACAATTTATGCAAGGATAAAACTCTCATTCAAGCATCAGATGTACCAAACTATTGTAATAGTTCTGTTGCAGCTGTGATGAGTGTCTCACTGGAGTGTTTGTGCGTTAGTGTGGTAATTGTGTCATTACCTTGTCTGAATGCATGCGGTCACAGTTCGGCGCTTCATCTCCTCAGAGTGGGCGTGTTTCTGGTTTCCACTGCCAGAGAGTGTGTGGTACAGGGTGTGGTTTTTCGTTTCTTTTTTTTTACCTCAGTGTGTGTGATTCTGGTGCTTGCATGTGCAGTCCAGAGTGTGGTTGTTTACCTTGTTTAGAGTGAGTGCGGTTCTGTTAGTGGTTGTTTATCTCGTTGGAGCATGTGCAGTCACCTGGGCAAGTTGTTTACCTTATTTGGGAGTGTGCAGTTCCGATTGTGATTATTTACCTCCTTGGAGTGTGTGCGGTTCTGTTTGATTATTAACTTCGTTGAAGTGTGTGCGGTTCTGTTTGATTATTTACCCCGTTGGAGTGTGTGCGGTTCTGTTTGATTATTAACCTCGTTGAAGTGTGTGCGGTTCTGTTTTGACCATTTACCTTGTTGAAGGGTGTGCGGTTCGGTTTCATGTACCTCATTGAAGTGGGTGCGGTTCTGTTTGATTATTTACCTCGTTGGAGTGCATGCGGTTCTGCTTGATTATTCACCTCGTTGGAGAGTGCGTGTTTCTGTTTGATTATTTACCTCGTTGGAGTGTGTGCGGTTCTGTCTGATTATTTACCTCGTTGGAGTGTGCGAGCGGTTCGCAGTGTGATTATTTACCTCATTGGAGTGTGTGCGGTTCTGGTGCTTGGCCCGGTCAGAGGCGTTAGAGAAGGCCTTGTTGCAGCCCTCGTGCTCACACACGTACGGTTTCTCCCCCGTGTGAGAGCGGAGGTGAGTCTTCAGGTTCTCCAGGCGAGAGTAAGCCTTGTTACAGCCTTCAAACTGAACACACACACACATACACACACACACACAAACACACACACACACACCAGGTTTAATGGCCTTTTCATGGACTAAAACACATAGGGGTTCATAAGATTGTTAAACACTTCACTGCCAAAAATACTTCAAGCTGGGGGGGGGGCAACATTCTTTCAAAGTAATTAGGCCAAAATATTATTTTAAACCTCCAGCAATCTGTAATTCAAGTGTCCTGAGAGAAAATCAGGTTTGTGTGGTTCTTCTGTGTGCTAATAGAGATAGACCCTCTTTGGCTTTGCAGTCTCTGTGCGTCGATTGGCTAAAATCAATAGGCTCTTGGAATGTCCCAACTAAACAGTAGAGCTTTTCTGGGGGGGGGTCTTAACTGCCCTCAAAGGGCATCCCCACCTTAAAAGCTGATGAGACCGCGGCAGTCAGCAACCTACTAACTGGAACAAAGCCACAGCATCAAATTTCATCTTTACTAAAAACAGTGTACACAGTCAAACAGCCAAAGTCTAGCAAGTGAAACGACGTATAACACCTAATGAATCCAATACAGCACTTAGCCTCATTAGTATGTGTTGCTGATGAGCTAAAAAAATTGCCAGGTCGCTGAAGCGCTTGTAACTGCTTCATGGGCAAATAATGTAAAAAAATTATTAATGAACATTGAACATTAACTTTAACTGTCATATTTCGCTTTGCTGAATATTCAGCATTAAATGTACAGTATGAAAGTTTGTTTACTTTCTGTGTGATTATATTTTTGTCTCAATTCGCCACCATCTATCCATGATCCGCCAGCTCCCTGCCCCTAAATTCACTGTAAAAAAAACCCAGGCTCTGAAGACCGCACAGGCATCACAAACTGCAAATAAACACGTCCCGGCCAATCACCGACAAGAGCTGACAGTTATGGAAGCATGGGAAGGAGGGAACTATGGGAGGGAGGGATGGGCTACCTCTGTTTTGTTTGAGTTTGAATGTCAACAGAAGTGAAAGTAAACAAACTTGCATAGTGCACCTTCAATGCAGCCAGGTAGCGCTAGCTCGTTGGCAATGCATCAAACTATTTTTTAATTTAGCAATACTGCAAATACAACCATAGACATTGTGAGTCCTCACTGCAGCCATGTCCATTGTTCATCTTCTATTTAGAACATGGCACTCTTAAATACTCTATTCTGATTAGTCAATCAGCAAAATTCTGCGGTGTTTATTTCCAGAGGTATGACCACTGCGCTGCAATCCGTTGCTTGGGAAGCCAAGCCATGATCATGATCGACGGAGAGAGAGAGAGAAAACTATCAACATCAACGTCCCTCAAGATCTGCCATTCTCTCTCTCGCACTTTACAATTAACGGAAATGTCCAATTCAATAATAACTACCGTTAGGCAGGGCTGTTGAGAGAGGGTTAAGGGGCTTTCACATCGCATGCGCTCGGCGCAGATCTCGGCCGCCGCAGCCATTCAATAGGGACTTTAAGCAAAGGTGGATTTTGCGACGGCTACGGCGCAAGGAAATAAATCTCTCCTGATGCTGGTGCCGTAGCCTCAAAGCCATAGTACGGACCTTAAGGAACGGGCTGACTTTTCACAATGGTACAGGCGACGTCACAACCTTCTGACAGCTGTGGGTTCGTATAAGAACAGCAGAGTGACTGACTGTCTAGAACGGGCCACAACGTCTTTGGACAGATGAATGACGAACAAGATTTTTTTTAACGGACAGCAGCGCACAGCAATGACTCAAAATGCCTTCTGATGAAACGTCGTCAGATGAAAGTGAAATTTCCGCCGCATTTTAGATTTTCCGCCAGTATTACCCACATCGATCCATGGGAAATCAGTTGCAGTCAGCTGATTTAAATGCACATAATGTTTCACAAGATGAGGGAATACAGAAAGAGGGATCTTCGACCACTCCTCTTTGCACAATCTCTCTAAATCATCATCTGTGTCTGGTAAACCATTTCTGTGTAGATTTGGCCACATGTTTAGGGTCATTATCTTGCTTAAAGACCCAGTGATGACCCATCTTCAGCTTTCGGGCAGAGACCACCAGATTTTGTTTTAAAATGTCCAGGTATTTCAAAGCGTTCATGATGCCATGCACCCTAACAAGGTTCCCAGGGCTTCTGGAAGAGAAACAGGCCCACAGCATCACCGATTCTCCCACATACTTCACAGTGGGCATGAGGTGCTTTTCTGAATACTCATCTTTTGTGTTCCACCAGACCCACTTAGAGAGTTTGTTGCCAAAAAGCTCCATCTTGGTCTCATCTGACCAAAGCACACGGTCGCAGTTGAAGTCCCAGTACCGCTTAGCGAACTCCAGACGTTTGCGTTTATGATTGTGAGTGAGGAAAAGGTTTTTTCCGTGCATGCCTCCCAAACAGCTTGTTGGCATGTAGATAGCACCTGATGGTTGTTTTGGAGACTTTGTGACCCCAAGATGCTACCATTTGTTGCAATTCTTTAACACTGAGCTTTGGATAACTTTTTATTTCTCTTACCATCCTCCTCAATGTGCGTGGTGGCAAAATAATCTTGCGTCCTCGTCCAGGCTTGTTTACCACTGTTCCAGTTGTTTTAAACTTCTGAATGATTCCTCTGACAGTAGATATGGGCAGGTGCAGGCGAGTGGCTATTTTCTTGTCGCCATTGCCTGACTTGTGAAGGTCGACACACTTCTGCCTTACTTGAATGGTGTGTTCCTTTGTCTTTTCCATGTTGAAGAGTGGATAAGAGAAATGGCCTCTGTGTCACGTCATATTTATACCCCAGGGAAACAGAAAGTGATGAATTACTAATTAAATGTTCCTAGATACTCTGATCAACTTTGTAAACTACTGTAGAAATGACAGAAATACTTCAATTACATTTATTTCCTAAGAATTGTCAGGGGTACCAATAATTGTGGAACAGGTGATTTTATGAAAAATAATTATTTCTTAGTCAGGGATGTTTTTCCCCCTTAAAATTCACCTGAGTTGAAGGTGACATTTTTCTACAATTTTCAGTGTCAGAGTATGCTTCTGCAATAAAAATTGAATTATTTAAAGGCTTTTAACACATCTTGACCGGATGCCAATAATTGTGCCAATAATTATGGAGGGTGCTGTATATAGCATATGTGTGCTATATGCACGGGAGTATAAAGACACTAATATACATTGGAGTAAATATAGATACAGTTGTGTCAAAAAGTGTTTGCCCCCTTCCCGATTTCTTAATTTGTTGCCTGTTTGTCACACTTCAATGTTTCACATCATCAAACAAATTTAAATGTTAGTCAAAGACAACACAAGTAAACACGAAATGCAGTTTTTAAATGAAGGTTTTTATTATTAAGGGAGAAAAAAAAAACCAAACCTACATCACCCTGTGTGAAAAAGTGATTGCCCCCTAAACCTAATAACTAGTTGGGCCACCCTTAGCAGCAACAACTGCAATCAAGCGTTTGCGATAACTTGCAATGAGTCTCTTACAGCGCTGTGGAGGAATTTTGGCCCGCTCGTCTTTGCAAAGTTGTTGTAATTCAGCCACATTGGAGGGTTTTCGAACATGAACCGCCTTTTTAAGGTCATGCCACAGCAGCTCAACAGGATTCAGGTCAGGACTTTGACTAGGCCACTCCAAAGTCTTCATTTTGTTTTTCATCAGCCATTCAGAGGTGGACTTGCTGGTGTGTTTTGGATCATTGTCCTGCTGCAGAACCCAAGTTTGTTTCAGCTTGAGGTCACAAACAGATGGCCAGACATTCTCCTTCAGGATTTTTTGGTAGACATCAGAATTCATGGTTCCATTTATCACAGCAAGTCTTCCAGGTCCTGAAGCAGCAAAACAGCCCCAGACCATCACACTACCACCACCATATTTTACTGTTGGTATGATGTTCTTTTACTGAAATGTGGTCTTATTTTATGCCAGATGTAATGGGACACACACCTTCCAAAAAAGTTCAACTTTTGTCTCGTCAGACCACAGAGTATTTTCCCAAAAGTCTTGGGGATCATCAATATGTTTTCTGGCAAAATTGAGACGAGCCTTAATGTTCTGTTTGCTCAGCAGTGGTTTTCGTCTTGGAACTCTGCCATGCAGGCCATTTTTGGCCAGTCTCTTTCCTATGGTGGAGTCATGAACCCTGATCTTAACTGAGGCAAGTGAGGCCTGCAGTTCTTTGGATGTTGTTGTGGGGTTTTTTGTGACATCTTGGATGAGTCATCGCTGCACTCTTGGGGTAATTTTAGTCAGCCAGCCACTCCTGGGAAGGTTCACCACTGTTCCATGTTTTTGCCATTTGTGAATAATGGCTCTCACTGTGGTTTGCTGGAGTCCCAAAGCTTTAGAAATGGCTTTATAACCTTTTCCAGACTGATAGATCTCAATTACTTTCGCTCTCATTTGACTATGAGGCGAACGATATAATGCTTTTCATTTCCACAATAGGCAAAATTTTTTTTTCCTGCAATTAAAGACCAATACTGTTGTAAACTGAAGCAACTGATTTTCTAAACGGACACAAAGTGTATGTATTTAGAAATCTTGATGAACGACATCCTGAGATATGCACTAATCTTGCAAAGACAATGCAGTATACAATGGATGGCTGCGGCGGCCAAGATCTGCGCTGAGCGCACACTATGTGAAAGCCTCTGTGACAGTCTGCGCCTTACCCAGCGCAGAGCGCTGCCAAAACCGCGTGCAATGTGAAAGCCCTTTTACGGACACATTTACTTTCCTGCACGCAGTTTAATTTTTTTTTTATCAATAAATTATGTTCTGATCATTATTTTGAGTCACATTATTTAATGTTTTAGCCATGTTCTAAGCGTGATAATGTATAGTGAGCCAGTGATTGTTGAAAAATATCTCACTTCACGAGAATGGAACCCCTCAGCAGGAGTTATTTTTCAACAATCACCAGCACACTATACATTATCTCTTACATAATGTAACACTCCTTATTTGTGAATGAGACATGAAGAAGTCTGATTCCGTTTGAGATGACTGAAGATGCGCTGCTCTCTTCTCCCCAGGGCTCGGTCTTCCCCATGTTTCTTCCATAATGGACTCTATGGTGCATTTGTATCTCTTTGGGGGAGTGGCTTCAGACAAAGGGAGGGCTAAGATGAGAGGGCTGGTTAGCTACATTCAAATTCTACCCTGCTTTTGCAAGTTGTCTCAGAAGTCGCCACCTCACATTTAAGTCCTGACCCCTCTATCTTGGTTTTGCAGTATACCAGTGCAAAGCCCATGCAGTGGGCTGATCGCTTAGCTCCTAGTGCTGCTGCTTACACGGTATTGCTGCTTGAAGCTTTCTCAAGATTTTTCGAGAACTGTTTGGTTAAACAACTCCACTCTGGATACTGCCCTTCTTTCAAGGCTCGGTAGCACACCCACCAAGTTTGAAGTCGATCGGATGAAGGGTTGTCGAGAAAATTGAAGGACAGACAGAACCACAGCAGTTCCTTAATTTTTACTCAAACAGTGAAATTCATGCGCAAGCACAGAATTTTGCACAAAAACACACACAGGTACCCACTTACACTCCTCAAACACACATGCTCTACTTTGACAAGTGTGGAAGGTATTTGGCACTGAAGGAATCATGGCTAGAAGATAAGCCTGGTATCAAAATAGATCAAAATGAGATCGTTCATATGCCATAACTTGATTTGCTCATCATCCTATCCCACATCCCACCGGGTGATATGACACCTTGAAGTTTTCCTAACATGCACTTTTTCAAGTTCTCTCTTGTGAATTACTGGAAAACACATGACACCCCCATGGTCCCCATATTGTGTTTACTCCACCTTGTCATAGTTATTAAATTGGTGCAGTATTGCTATTGAAACTTCTATAGTTCCCATGATATTGAAGCTTGAAGTAAGTCACAGAACAAATCTCCTAGATTTTTACTTAAGATTGTGACATGTAGAATGGGTATTCAATTGATTTAATTGCAGTTTTTACCAGTGCTCCAATAGTTCTATCAGCTCTGAAAATTTCATGTAGCTATCACTAATACACGTGAAGTTACGAAGGCTTGTAATGCCCCTCCCCCAAGGCATTCCAGTTCCATGGCTACCTGCCTTCATTTAATTCTCCAATATCTCCTCAGTACGCTCTCATTATCACACCAGGTACATTAGTTTAGTGTTATCCCCATGTGTTTTTCAGCCTTAGTCCCCCCCCCCCCCCCCCCACACACACACTGGCAGGTAGCCTTAACATGTAACACTCCTTTGTCTAGAGCACTGCCCTTTTTTTTGCTCATGTTTAAGTTCTGAGTTTGTAATACTGGATGACTTCCTTTATTTCATAAAAACACATTCCTCCATTTAGATCCTCTTTTCCCTTTTTAACATCTTTGGGCACCAGGACGTTACAGGGCTCAAAAATGCTGGAAAAAAATGACACCAGATATTTCAACCAACCTCTGTGAAATTTTAGAGCCTGTAACTCAAAAAATATTCAGAAGATCAGCGTAAAATTTGGCAAGGATTCATTAAATATACTGAAGTTATTGTTCTGGAAAACTCATTATCCGGGGGGGTCAGATGGAAGGCACTTGTTAATTTTATATGGAATGACCCCGATGCTTTTCTAACACGGGATTGAGCACATGAAGAGAACAGAACCAGACGAGCTCAAACACACGTAGCGACACCCTAACCTTGAACGAGAACAGGAGTGTGTCTGGATGCAGTTATGAAACCAAACAGGCAGCAGGACTGGCTGCTGTGTACCTTAGGAAAACGGTTCACTGGCACTGAGGTCAAGGAACCGAACTCACAGACTAACCCCATGTACTGAGGTTGAGAGACAGCCCATCTATGATGATCAGGTTACCTGTCTCAGAGCCAACAACCAGGGTGCCAAACCTTTACCTAACTCCAGTGGCACGCCGCTGCCTAACTCCAGTCCTGATGAAGAGCACCTTTCTGGCTAATCTGACTGCTGGAGATCTGCTGTTTTTTTGGGGTTTCATTTCAAACAGTACAGCTCATTCAAAGGCGTTAGCTGGGCTGGTCAAGCCGATTGCTGGAGATCTGTAGTCCTGTAGGGTTTCCCTCCAACCCTAAAAAAGATAATCTTATTTAACCTTTATTTTACCAAGTGGGGTTCATCTAGACCCCCCACCTATATATTCATTTGCCATTTTAAAAATATGAGACCTACTGCCTTACTGTTTTATGAATTTGTCAGAATTTATGTCTTAATTAAGCCACAAAAGCACCGGAAGATCAGCTTTTTGCATTGAGAAGGTATAATTAATTTGTTATTGGGGTCCGACTGGACCCCAGAGTAAAATTTATCTGTCTTTTATTTTATAATTGAATAGCACACTGAAAGTTAACTTCTTTTTGGTTGTTTCAGATTCATAATGACCAACAGACAAAGACAAGCTAGATACACAGACGCAGAGGCCTTAAGGCCTACACTACAAAACAAAAGCTCTAAATTATTTTACAATTACTTCTTCTGTTTTAAATTCTGTAAGAAAAGACAGAAGTAGTAATCCAGAATGTTTTACAGCTGCATGAGCTGCAAAAAACATTTATATAATGCCAAAATTTCTTTTGTGGTGCTATAATTTGCGAAGTGTAGGCTAGTTATTGCAATATTATTGCAATTTTATTGCATTTATAATACATCATTGATATTCAGCAGTAGTGGATTTTCTTCTTCAACAAAGTTATGTTTGTTTGCTGCATTGAATTTGTTCTTACCTCATTGATTTCTAGGTATTCCCTCCTGGGGTCCATACGAACCCCGCCTGGTAGTTTGTGTATGTAAAATTGGCCGGTAGAATGAAGGTTAATAGCTGGAGCAGGGCTCTCCAAACCAGTTCCTAAAGATCTGCCATCCATTAGCTTTTCACTTCAACCCAAACAAAGCACATTCAACAAACAGAGAAGCCATTCAGGAGCTTATCACATGTGGAACAGTCACATTTTGTATGGTTGGTATGAAAACACATGGGACAGTAGATATCCAGTACCAGGGAAGGGCATCTATGTAGTGTGGTTTAGAGAAAGCCTGTGAGGGTCAGCCCATCCCATACATGTCTGCGTGCCTGAATACCACCAGTGTGCGTTTGTAATGGTCTCTTCATCACAGAGAGCAGTGGAGTAGGAGGAGAGTTCAGGCTCCATTGATGTTTGGGTGCTGGTGTTTGAGCGAAGACTGACGACTGAGCCGTGGACTCAAACAAAAGAGAGGGCGGGGATGGAGTGAGAGAGACAGGGGGAAAACAGGGAGAAGATGAAAAGAGAGAGAGAGAGAGTCAGCAGAGGTTATGGCATGGACAGCGAGAAAACGGTTCTGTCCATTGCGATCTGTGTGTGTCCAACATTCAAAAGATCGGTTGCCTGTCGATTTCACTTTAATCATTTATAAACATTAAATAATTTATTTTCATTAAAATCAAAAATGGTTTTGACTTTATTAACCGTAAGTTTTTCGTGTCTTGCTAATTCCTTCTTGTAATGCAATTAAAGCATTGTTGAAATGAATTGAATTCAAGCAGAGGAGACAGGATTAGCGGTGATATGTAGAAGATGTGTTGGGGTGGACTGACAGAGGAAGCAGAAGGTGGACCAATAGACAGACTTTGGGCCGGACCAATAGAATGAGAAAGGCCCTAGAGTAGGGCAGTGGGAGGAGTCAGTCACAGAGGTAGGGAGGGGGGAGGGGACATGCGTAGGGGGCGGAGTAAGGGAGGGGCTCACCGTGCACTTGTGCGGCTTCTCGCCGGTGTGCCTCCGCATGTGCACCACTAGCATGTACTGCGCTTTAAACGGCCGCTGCTCTCGCGAGCAGTCCTGCCAGTGGCACACGAACTCCTTCTTCTCCCCGTGGATGTGTTCGTTATTGATGTGCTGTAGGGGGAGAGAAGACAGGCCATTATTACAACCCCCTATACGTCAGTGCGTGGAGGACGCAGGAAAACAATCCCTGCCCTCCACCTTCATGTCGCACATTTCTGTCACTGCGGTGCTTTGAAATGATTTCAGACAGACACAAACACATGCCATCTGCATTTTTATTCATTTTTATGAATCCAAGAGCTGAGAGGACAGTAAGTTGAAGGTTAGCGGAGTCATCTTGTTTGTGTTTTCTAGCAGTAATGTACTTATCCTCTTTAACTGAGTAGACCAATGGCATATTAAACAGGGAATTTTGACAGGGCTCTTTCTGTCATCTTAACCTTCAACCTGAGGCCCTTGATAAATCTGAAATTTTGTGATTGAATTCCATTCCCTCTCTCCTCCCTTTCTCCCCTCTCCCTCCTTTCTCCATCCCTCTGTCTCACATGCACTAGGTGCTCCTGTGTGTCAAACTCTTTGCTGCAGCTCTCCCAGTGGCAGTTGGTCTCGTAGACAGCCTCGGGCTCAGGTTTTCCATCCTCTTTGTCCAGGTCCTCTCTGCCCTCCAGCAGCCCCAACAGAGGGTCCTGCCACGTGCAATAACACACATATCAACCAGTTTCTTCACAACACAGAATGCAATAACTCACGTATGACCCTGCTACTTCACAGCGGAACATTCAATAACACACTTATGACCCAGGTACCTGACAGCAGCACATGCAATAACACGCATATGAACCAGTTTCCTTATAACAGTAAATTCAGTAGTACACATAGGACTGCGCTTCCTCACAACACCAAACGCAATAACACACATATCACCCAGCCAGCAAACATCAGTGCATGCAGTAACACTCATATGACCCAGCCAGCAAACATCAGTGCATGCAGTGACACTCATATGACCCAGCCAGCAAACATCAGTGCATGCAGTAACACTCATATGACCCAGCCAGCAAACATCAGTGCATGCAGTAACACACATATGACCCAGCCAGCAAACATCAGTGCATGCAGTAACACTCATATGACCCAGCCAGCAAACATCAGTGCATGCAGTAACACTCATATGACCCAGCCAGCAAACATCAGTGCATGCAGTCACACTCATATGACCCAGCCAGCAAACATCAGTGCATGCAGTAACACTCATATGACCCAGCCAGCAAACATCAGTGCATGCAGTGACACTCATATGACCCAGCCAGCAAACATCAGTGCATGCAGTAACACTCATATGACCCAGCCAGCAAACATCAGTGCATGCAGTAACACACATATGACCCAGCCAGCAAACATCAGTGCATGCAGTAACACTCATATGACCCAGCCAGCAAACATCAGTGCATGCAGTCACACTCATATGACCCAGCCAGCAAACATCAGTGGATGCAGTAACACTCATATGACCCAGCCAGCAAACATCAGTGCATGCAGTGACACTCATATGACCCAGCCAGCAAACATCAGTGCATGCAGTAACACTCATATGACCCAGCCAGCAAACATCAGTGCATGCAGTAACACACATATGACCCAGCCAGCAAACATCAGTGCATGCAGTAACACTCATATGACCCAGCCAGTGAACATCAATGCATGCAGTAACATACATGTGACCCAGCTTCCTAACAACAGCACATGCAATAACACAAAAGACCCCACTACCAGAAACTAATACAAGCAGGAACAGGCGCATGAATGGGATACTCCACAAAAACATCAAAATAATACTAGGAATTGGTGATCAACAGGTATAAACAAAATATCAAAAGAAATCCATGCCACAATATGAAGTTTACTATATTGTCCATGAGTGACAGATGCTTGGTTGAGATTGGAGGGGGCACAAATCAACTCTCTTTCTTCCGAATGCAATGTTACGACAATAAAACAGCAAATTTGATTCAGAAAAGTGCATTACAGACCAAGACCACTTTACAAAGAAAGAACTCCTCTATTAAGTTCTGTGTTTGCAGTTAGCACAGTCTGCAAAGCAGGCTATCGAGCCTCAGCTCCTCATGATAAAATCGCGATAAAAAAAGAAGAACAGCCATAAATTTTGATTTATGTTGATTGAAATGCAGTTTCACGTCTAAATCAAGTGTTTTATTTCTCATCTTACAATAACAAAGAGACCTGGCCACAACTGATAGAGGTAAGTGTAATTGGAGTTAATTCATCAGTGTTAATTAAAAAAAAAACAACAAAAAAAAAAGGAAAAAAAAAAACAGAATGAAAACTGGTCACCACTAGTTACATCTCATGCGTACCATACACCAGAATACTTTGGAAAAAACTTTCAAAAGACTAATGCCTGACACCCTTTGAAATCTAAAGAAAAAGTGTCATAAATTAAAGAAGTTTTCACTCACAAACTGTAAGATATTGCCACGAGTGGGGATCTTGCAGAGCGTACCTATCGGTTACAGCTGAAGTTCACCTCAATGAGCTTCATCGTTTGCATGGGCCAAAACTAAGGACTTTCGATAATATGAGACAGGTTTAATTTAATTGGAATATTAAGAAGAGAAAAGGACAGAGTTTTATGATCACTTTGCATCAAACGACTGAAATGATGAGAGCGCAGCCCAACTCAAGCAAACTCTCACAATATCCTTCCGATAGTGGAAATTTGTCTGCAACGGTAAAATCGCTTCAAAAGTCGTTTGGTGTGAGGGTGACTTTTTGCGCCTCCACTACTTTCAGCTCAGCAGCCACCAATGCCACACTGGCAATAGAAAATTTTAGATTTGTACATGAAATCAGTAGGGCAAAAAACACTGCCGGGAACACATGGCTGGACATTCATTTAAGATGAGTGTACTTGTCTGGTGCTGTTTAGACATTGGTTCAGAGACCACTTGAATGATTTGGTCAATCAAGCCATCACCCTAATTTTTATTGGACACTGGTACTCTTTTTTAAACATTTTCAGTTGTAATCATAAGAAAAATATAAACTGTGAAATGTTAACATCATCCAAAATTCAAAATACATTGCATTATGAATTTTGGGCCAAATCACCCAGCTCTAAACAACATACATATGAACTGTGGCTACCAATCAAAAACACGCTTGAGTACAGGGTTCACACTGGTAATGATGATTGATGAAATTGAGGAAAAGCTGAGTTTGATTTCAGCTCATCTTTAAAGGCTGATAGTGTCCCCTCCAGGTTACCTGTGTCCCAGTGGAGGAGGGGCTGGCCAAGTCCCCTTCGGACCGATCCTCCAGTCCCTTTACGGACAGGCTGTCCATCACGCCTCCCAACATGGGCTCGGTTTTCATCTGCTGGTGGAGCAGGACACAGCACACAACCTCAGATGCGTAACAATGTTTCCCTACACGTGCAGCTCAGACCTGTCCTCGCCCTTTTAACAGGCTCAACGCACTGGTTTCATTACTGAGCTTTGAAACCAGGTAAAAGTGATTTTAATAGGTGTAGTCTTGTGTAAATTAATTGGATAAAGCAGACTGGAGTAGGAAAAACCAAACAACAAAGGCTTTCAGGCTTTTTCTTGCTTTAAAAGCATCTACATTCAGTACTCAGTACGAGATGTGTCCTCCGCGGTTCTTAATAAGCTGTTCCATCCGTTTTGGCTTGGAGCTGACCAGGTTTTTGCAGATTGCCTTGATTTCTTCGTCGTGATGCCACACCTGGACAACTGCATCGATGACTTTGGCTTTTGTGCCGCAGTCCTTCTGCTGCAGTCTTGACTTGATGGACCAGAGATTCTCAGTGGGATTGAGGTCAGGTGACTTACCAGGCCAGTCCAGCACAGTTACAGTACTGTGTTGATGATGCAATCACAAAATTTGCATTATACAAGTCAAGGAAATTAATGAAACGTGGCTAAAAGGTACTATGTACTGATCTTTGAGGTGGTTGTATAAAACGTCCATCTTTGGCACGGCTATTTGCACTCCATTCAGCTCATTCATCTGACAGGCACCTTTATCCAGTTAATTTGCACAAGACTTTAAGTTTGGATGTTCACTTGTATGGATGTGTGTTGGTGTGCTGTTTTTTTGCACCATATTTTAATTGAATGGCACCTCAGAAAAGTTGTTGCTTTCTTGGAACTGGGCAACTTTCATTCACATTCTATACAAGAATTTGACGGCCTGTGGCTTTGTGGTTAAGGTGTTTGACGAGAACACAGAAGGCTGTTGGTTAAAGCATCAAGACAGCCACAATACACTCAGAGCAGCAGTTGAACTGTTCAGTGAAGACCCGAACCTCAAACTGCCCTATATTCTGTCAACAATAAATTGTGTAAAATAAAGACATCAGCTAAATCACAGGAACACGTTGTCTCACTCATAGATTCTGGAGAGCAGCCCTGTTGTCGGAGATCTCCCACCAAACCCATTCAACAGCAAGAGCAGGGCTGCCCAACCTTGTTCCCTGAGGTCTACCATCCTTTAGGTTTTCACTCCAAATCTAACAAAAAACTCTTCATTCATCAACAAGAGTAGGGCTGCCAAACCCTGTTCCTGGGGGTCTACTATCCTTTAGGTTTTCACTTCAAATCTAACCAAGCATTCGTCATTTAACAGCTGAGGCAACATGCCCAACAGAGTTCCTAAAGATCTACCATCCTATTGGTTTTCCACTCCAAATCTAACAAGACTGTCTTCGTTCAACAGCTAGGGATTTGCTTTGGTGCCTATTTAGCATAGTTAGGGGTGTCAAATTCAAGTTTAAATGAAAACCTACAGGATGTTTGATCCTCTCAGATCAAAGCTGGTTCTGGATGTCATTGACTGTGATGGGAAGCCACACCCTTTCAATTCATTAGACTGAGAGTCTCTATTCAAATATACAGGGGGCTTACATGACAGTGTTTGGGAGGGGCGTGGAGCCGGGCATTGTGGGATAGCATGCGGGAGGGTTGGCAGGGTCCAGGGGGGTGCACCAGCGGTGTTCCACCCCCATACATGTTGCCCTGGGGTCGAGACTGGTAGCCGGAGTAACCCATGGAGCTAAAGGAGAGAGAGAGAGAGTGTGAGAGAGAGAGAGAGAGAGAGAGAGGGAGAGAGAGAGAGAGTCTGGCAGTACGCCTGTACAGTGTGCGCTTGCGTGAGAATGCTTGTGTATGGGACTGTGTGTGTGTGCGTCTGTGTGGGTCTGCAGGTGTGTATATTTGAGTGTGTGTATGCGAGTGTTTGTGTGTGAATCTGACCTCATCCCGCTGACAGACAGGTGCCCGTAGGACCCCGCGCCGTTAGGGCCGCAGCGAGAGTTGGCAAAGGCCACCAGAGAGTTGGGCGAGGTGCGTATGACCGTCTGCAGATCCACGCTGGCGTCCGAGAGAGGAGAGATGGACAGAGCCCGCTTCTTACTCAACTTCAGCATGGAGCGGGGGGTGGAGAACCGCGAGCCTGAGGGAGGGAGTGTGATGGAGGGAGAGAGGGAGACGGAGAGAAGGACGGGATGAGGAGGAGAGTCACAGTCACCACCAGCCGCAATTAAACAACAGGCTCCTAACTCCTCCGTAATGCAGCCTCAATGACTACTGCTATTATAACTTAGCTGTTTTAATATTCCATCAATCCATTCTCTATACTGTTTCGTCCTCACTAGGGTCACTGGAGGAGCTGGAGCCTATCCCAACTGACTACGGGAGAAAAGCAGGGACCCACCCTGGACAGCTCGCCAGTCCACTCCAGGGCACTCACACTATTCACACACCATTTGCTCTCACACTCACACCTATGGGCAATTAAGTCTCTCCAATTAGCCTGATGTGTATGTCTTTGGACTGTCGGAGGAAACCGGAGTACCCGGAGAAAACCCACGCGAACACGGGGAGAACATGCAAACCCCACACAGAGAGGTCTCAGGGTGGATTCGAGCCCACAACCTTCTTGCTGTGAGATGCAGTGCTACCCAATCCGCCACCGCGCTGCCCCGCTGTGTTTTATTGGGCTGCTTGTCATTGCACAAATGTGTGTACCAGAAATAAACTTTTATAATGAACTGAACTGGACGGGTGACAGACTCCAGGTTAATTCTTAATTCTGGTTGATTGATGCCTGATTTCTGTTAAATTGTCCGCCGAATGTCTCGCTGGTTAGAGCCCTTTGAATGGGAGTCTAGTTCACCGCAGAGGCGGAGGTGCACGAGGAGAGAAAGGAAGAGGAAATGTTATAGGCTGAACCAAGAGAGGCTTAATTTACAAACCCCCCTCCACCCCTCCCCCCCAACACCGTCCAGCCTCAGGACAGCATTACTCAAACTCCATCAGTAAGTCGACCGCATTACCTCAAGGTATGAGCAAAACGAGAGGCACTCCAAAAGTGCAAAACTCCACCAATGCAGCACAGTGGAAATCTTGCTGAGTGAATATGGCTCTTAAGAAATTAAAGGATAGGCTCCGTCCCTGATGTGAGACCGATCAACCCACAAAATTTGAGTGACATTACTGGCAGCCAGGCCCGGCGCTAGAACTGGGAATTGGGGGAGCATAGGCACCTCCCTTTAGTCCTGGCGAGTTGTCAATCATTTTCCGTTATTGACGCGTTTTCCAATTGAAGCGCTAATTACTGAAACCCCACAAGTCAAGTCAAGTCAAGTGTGACTTATGGGGTTTTAGTAATAGGTGCTTCATTTATGGTAACTGGCAACCGAAGACACGGTTTCTCTCCATATGTGATCTAACAGCGATGAAACCATGGGCTAAATTCAGTACAGTGACAGAACCAGAACTGAGAATTGGGTGCACAAAACATCTGTTTAAAACAATTATTAGCCCTGACATGTTCTCAGTCATTTTCATAATTAACAAAAGGTTCACTCCGAGAGCACTCCACACTTCACAGGTGCTGCTAGTTCTCCCCGATTAGGTAAGATGACAATCATTCATTTGAACGTGTGTTTGCTGTATTTAAATCAATGCTATTCAAAATTGCATACCTGAGCAAATAGCTTGAGCCAGATGCTTTTTATAGCCTATTTAACTACCGAGTGCCGCTTTTTTTTTCAACTAACGCAATACCGAGAGTGAAAGACGATATTTCCTTGGAATTCGTACCAGTTCAATTAACCCAAAGCATTGGCCTATAAATAAGTAAATTACTTTTCTGTACTGAATTTAGCCCATGATTTCATTGCTGTTAGATCGCATATGGAGAGAAACCATGTCTTCAGTTGCAAATTACAGTAATTGGAAAACACGTCAATAAAATGATTGAGAACTTGCCAGGACTAATGGGACACGTCTGTGCACCCCCAATTCCCTGTTCTAGTGCCAGGCCTGCAGGGAGCTAAGTTCAGTTATCGCGTGTCATAGTATTTCAAGATGGCTGCTGTGACAGCCATATTGTTTGACCGATGGCAGTCAAAATCAATAGGGTCTATCCCTTATGTAATAACAACCCACCCACAAAACTTCAAAGATATCTGTTCTTTACTCTTTGACTTATCTCGAACAGAAACAGACAGACAGACAAACCAACACAGGCATAAACATGACCTCCTTGGCAGAGGTGATCATTTTAACCAGGGGGAAGAACCCCATCAACATAAACCGAAAGATGAAACTGAGCTGGTCAACAAATACACACAGAGAACGCTGAGGTAATTGTTTAGCGTAAGCTTGTAGCGAATCATGTCACAGGAAAAGTGTCATCTCCCCCTTACCGTCTCCAGTAGCAGTGAGCTCCATGCCTGGCTGCCCAATGGGAAAGCCATGCTGAGATGACATCATGCTGCTCTGGCTGCAGTAAGTGGAGCCTCCTGGTGGGTAAACAGATTCAAGTTCAAATTATACCCAGCAGTCCATTCAGCATCAACTGACCAAATGAACAATCCACAACACATCCATTAAAGTTACACGAGTTGCAAAAACACTATTTTGGGTGACAAACGAGTAGTCCCTCAGAAATCACCATAGTGTTACAGTTGATAAGCATGACAATTTAGAACCAAGACACAGTCCTTAATACAAGTGTTTACCTTATCATTTTACTCTCACCAAACAAAAGCTAACGTTGACAATATAAGTCGAGTTAAAACATTCAGTCATATGCAGCTGGGAGTCTAAGATGGTTGATGCTGGGTTATGAACACCGCGACTTCAGGCCTACCAAAGAAAACAGCCAAGCTGTGACAAAAGTTTGTCAGATGTCTACCTTTTTCAAATTACCAGCACCACAAAATCAAAAACATGCCACATTCCCGCGAAACTTCGCACCACCACAACACTTGGAATTCGATACATTTTCACCAGAACTGAATGCATAAAATCACACCACCTGTAACAAACCCAGAGACAAACCAACTGCGCATCCGCTGTCTCCTCGAGCCTTTTTTTCTCCGACAAAACTTCCGCAGGAGAGCTCGCATGCGCAGTTGGTTCGTCTCTGCAAGTTTTTGCCAGAGGAAAGTGCGTATGCCCAGTTGGCTGGTCTCTGGGTTTGTTACACGTTCTGGTGAAAATGTATCGACTTTAAAGTATTGTGGTGCGAAGTTTGTCGGGAATGTGGCATGTTTTCAGTTTTGTGTTGCTGGTTATTTGAGAGAGGTAATCAAAAAAATCTGAACTCCCGCACATCGTCCCACTTGCAAAAATTATTTGATAGTTATGAATGGCAACTTTTCGTTCCAGGAACTTCATCGGGCAAACTCTTGGAACAAGAGTTGCCATTCATAACTATTAAACAATTTTTGAAAGCGGGACGGTGTGCGGGAGTTCAAGTTTTTTTGATCATATCGTACCTCTTCTCCGCATCCGTCCCATATAAAAGATGTGCGGAGCTGTTTGCTATATTTGAAAAAGGTAGACATCTGACAAACTTTCGTTACAGCTTGGCTGTTTTTTTAGTAAGCCTGTACTTGTTTGTGGCTGCTCTGGCTGGTCACTGCTGGTCAGAGCTGGTAAAGCTAACAGATTTAGCAGGTGGTGAATCGAGCAGACCAGCTCGCCGTTAGATTCTCAGCTGGAGAGCACCTGCTCAACTAAAACCGCAGCAAACGCAGCATAATCCAGTTTCGCCCAGTCAAGGGTGGAATGGGCTGGAGTCGTCAACAAGGCAACGTACACCAGCCACATTTCTGAGCGCGCTCCGTGACTCACCCTCGGCAGGGGGGAGGCCCCGATGTCCCAGCATGCCGTGCGGAGGATGGATGGCGGGGGGGGGGCGCTTGTAGGGATCGATGGAGGGCCGTGGGGTCATGTTGGGGGTGAGGGGGTTGTACATGGCTCTGCTGTCAGCTGATTGGCCGTTTTGCGGTTGGGGGTGGAGCGAAGAGGCATCAATGTATGCTGAACTTGCTGCGGGGGTCAAACTGGGGTCAGAGAGATAAAAGAGGGGTATTGAGAATCAGGGCTCTTTCAATTCACTCAGTTTACCCCCCTTCTCTCCCCGTTCCTCATTCGACCTGGAAATTGATAGAGGTGCGCCATCTTTAAGGACATTCAAACGTGGTACATGAGCATTTTTTGAGTTGGGTAATGAATGGTTGAGAAGTTAGGAAACAGGAACATTTGCTTTTGAGAGTTTTTCAAAGGTATCTTGAACAAGGA